>QEPC01003909.1:855120-866918 GCA_003113815.1 Sphenodon punctatus | reverse complement strand
TGTTGTCAAGGTATATCATCAGAACACATTTCCTGACATCTCAACTGATGGGGAGAAGCCAACTAGAGAGAGGATAAAGTTGAGGAAAGTTATTTTTGCCTCTTGCACAGAAGGAAGTAATATTGGGATTATGTTATGAGCTGAGGCACTCAGAGAGTTTCTTGGAGGGAAAAATAAAATTCTAATGTGAAATGCTGGCTCCACTGAAGCCAACAACAAATATCCCATTGACTTAACAACAGAATAAGAATTTCAACCTTCATATTCTTTAATCCCAAGGAAACACAGAAATGAAATATTGTCCCATATTGTAGGGCTGGAGAAAAGGTGTGTGAGAAAGATAAGGCTGGGTAAGCTGTCTTTTCCCAAGATAGTACACCTCATATGAAGAAAATATGGACACAGTAAGGAATGGGTTTATCTCCAATGGGAAGGGTTAAATTCTGTTTCATTATAAAAGCACAGATTTTGGCTCTGCACTGTTTAGACTTTTAAAGGGAAAGTCTGTTTTTCTGTCTTTAATATTAATTTCTGCATTTACTCCATTTTTAAATTTTAATTTGGAAAAGTTGTCCTGAGTAATTAATTTATTGTAATTCTCAAGCAATATAATAAAGTATGAATACAATAAGGAAAAAAGGTACTCTGAGAATAAATAAATAAACTTTATTGGTTACAAAACAAAGTCGAGTCCGGGTCGATAAAAATCAGCAGGAACATAGATTCTGTTTAACATACAAGAGTCCTATGTGTGTCAGGTTCATCTAAGCATCTAAACATCCACATTTTCAGTACTCATAATAATGTAATCCCAGGCCATTTTTGCCGTCCCGAGAATCGCTTCTCGGGATTTATTTCTAATGCAATGTAACAATAACTGCAAGGGTGACAAGTTACCCATCTGAGGGAGCCATGATGTCAGGTGGGTATCTCTAAGGAATTGCGTCCGGGGGTACACAAACATTAGATGGGGAAGATCTTCTACCAAACCTTGACTGCAAGAGCAGATCCTATCCTGCCACCGAACACCGGATCTCCGCCCCTTCAAAACTTGGGATGGGAGGAGATCCAATCGAAGCAGGGTCATGGCCCTCCTTAGGTCAGGGGCTTCCAAAATTTCCAAATATTCCTCACACTTAAGTGTCTGCTTAAACATTTTATAAAAAGGCACACAGCTAAACGAGTGTATTGTACTCAGAACAATCTGAATAGCTTGGTCTCGGTACTCTGAGAAATAGTTACAGAGGGAGCATATACTATCTGTCCCCAAGCGTCACCTTACTCCACAGAAATCCACGTTCCAAATTTCTGTAAATCAGTGCAACAGTAGTGAATTAACAGGTCTACTCCAATACAAAAGAAGTTAGGATAATCAATAGCAGAAACTGTATACAAGTGTTTGATCTTATCTGACAAGTTTTCATCCAAATCTCAAGGCATACACAAAGGAGACTGGTCAAAACATTTTTTCCACACGGGTTTATTATTTTTCTCTCAGACTTTGGGTATTTTCAGATGTGATGGTACCGCAGGTGGCCACGCTTTGACCCGCTTAGTCACCTGCGCTGCCGTCACTTCTAAACCGGTCTGCCAGATTGTTTCCCAAGGCTGAAGCCGGGGTTTCCCCAGACTGTGGCATCCGCACATTGCCCTGCCCTCTCCCTGCCCCCTCCCCAGCCCGGACCCTGACACATCTGTTCAATGACCAGACCAGATCCTGCCCGGGGTGAGAGCACTCTACCCCGGCAGGATCAAAGCATGACAGTGCAGTGTGCCGTCATGTTATTATTATTTATTATTATTATTATTATGAGCATTTATATAGCGCCAGCAATGTACCTGGCACTTTACAAAGAATAAGATAGACACGATCCCTGCCCGAGAGCATGTTGGAAAAAACCCTTTGTTAGTATAACAATTTTTTTTTAAAAACAACCTTCTCTTTTAACCAATGCGCTGTGGCCATTTACACTTAGTTAAAAGGGAAGTAGTAGCCGAAAGTTGATCCAAATGCAAAATAATAGGATTAAATAATCCGTAACATGGATGAGGATATTTTCAGTCTACCCTTAAATGCTTCAAGCAATAAATGAGCACTGTATAAACTGTTACCATAACCCATTTATGTATGACCTACTTACAGGTGAACTCCCCTGGCTAGAGAATGCACATGACATAGCTACGGATGCCATGCTTTAAGTAATGATGGGGTGCAAATTGCATATTGGCCTCAGCATTACTATCAACTTGGTCCTCCTAGAATGGAACTAAAAGATGCTCTGAGAAGAGAGGCAGCAATGTGTAAAGGTGCTAAATTCTGGCTGTGTTGAAAGAGTTATATTGAAGTGCAAAGGTGCAACAACAAGGCAATAGCAGCCAGAGCTTCCTGCCTGCAAGATGGCAAAGCAAGACACAATTTATTATTATTATTATTATTATTAGCAAGCATTTATATAGCGCAAGCCATGTACCTGGTGTTTTAAGAAGTAATTGAATAGACATGGTCCCTGCCCTAGGGCTTACAATCTGAGAGACTGGGGGTGGGGTGGGGTGGGGAGAGAGATAAAGGAAGGGGAACAGAGGGAGAGACAAGGAGTGTAATATCATGAGGATGTGAGGTCCCAGGTGCACGCGCTTGGCTTGGTTACATCAAGAATGATGGCTAGTTGGTCCATGTGGTGAGGATATGAGGACACAGACCTTAGGTAACAGATTATACTGGATGGAGGGTATCAGCAGGATTTAGGGGAGGGGAGCAAGAAGTCGAGGAGGGCAGAGTGGAAGAGGTGGGTCTTGAGGAGGAATTTGAAGGTATGAAGGGAGGGGGTGAGGTGGATGTGGGCAGGGAGGGAGTTCCAGGCATGGGGGGCAGCTAGGGAGAAGGGACAAAGGCGGTTAGGGGAGCAGGGGCAGGGTAAGAAGGGAGAGAGGGGGACAGAGGAGGAGCGGAGTTCACGGACTGGAGTATGGAGGGAAATTAGCGCAGAGAGGTGGTGGGGGGCAAGGTTGTGAAGAGCTTTATAGGTGAAGACTAGGAGCTTGTGCAGGATTCATGGAGATAAGGGGAGAAAGGGGAGGCCAGTGAAAAGGAGGTTACAGTAATCGAGGCGAGAGATGACCAGGGCATGAACAAGGGTTTTGGCAGAGGAGATAGGGAGAAAAGGGCGAATCTTAGCAATGTTATGGAGGGAGAAGCAACAGGATTTAGCAACAGAGTTGATGTAGGGTTAAAAGAAAGGGGTGAGTCAAAGATGAAGCCTAAGCTACGGACCTGGGGGACAGGAATAAATAAAAAAAAAATTATTTTTATTTTTTTTACCCCTCCCACCCAATCCTATTCCTGCCTGTCAAATTCCTGGCCCAACAAAAATGTTGGGGAAATGTTCCCCAACAGATTGGGGAAGCAACGTAGAGGAGGTCCCAGCAAGAGAAACATTGAAGGAGCGGTTCAAGAGATACAAAGAGAACCAGTCAAGAACAGTGTCCTGGAAACCAAGGGGACATAGCAAATCCAGAAGGAGGCCATGATTGACAGTGTCAAAGGCGGCAGAAAGATCGAGGAGGACAAGAACAGAGTAGAGGCCCTTGGTCTTAGCAAAGAGAAGGTCATCGGTTATTTTGGCAAGGGCAGTCTCAGTCGAATGGAGAGAGCGAAAGCCCAGTTAGGGCGGCTCAAGGGAGGAATTTGAAGGGAGGAAGTCCAGACAGCATGTGTAGACAGCTCACTTCAGGAGCTTGGAAGCGAAGGGTAGGAGCGAAATGGGGTGGTAGCTGGAAGGGTCAGAGGGGTTAAGAGTAGCCTTCTTAAGGATAGGGGAGATGGTAGCGTGTTTGAAGGCCAATGGAAATTACCCAGTAGAGAGGGAGAGATTGATGATGCGCAGCAGAGAAGGCGCAGAGGTGGGGACAATCGATGTTAGGAGGCGAGAGGGGATGGGGCCAAGGGGGCAAGTGAAGGGGTTGGATGAAGAGAGGAGGGAGGTGGCCTCATCAAGAGAAGTTGGGGAGAAGGAGAAGAGAGGTGGGAGGGAAAACATCAGGGAATGGGGTGGAGTAGGGAGAGGGTTGAGAAGCGATTGCAAGGTGGAGTTTATCAATCTTGTTGTTGAAAAAGTGTAGAAGATACTGTGCGGGAAGTGAGGAATGGGGGTGGGAGGACAAGGAGGCTTCAGTAGGGAAGCAAATGTGGAGAAGGGACGGCATGGGTTGCAGGAGTAGGATTCAATTAACGTGGCATAATAGCGGTTTTTGGCAAGGTAAAGGGCATTGCTAAATGCAGAAAATGCAAACTTGAAGTGGAGAAAGTCAGCAAATTTGCGAGACTTCTGCCAGAGGTGCTTGGCGGCTCAAGAGCAGGATCTGAGGTGGCGAATGGTAGAGATAAGCAGGGACATGGGTTTATGTGACAAGATAGGATGGCAGGAGAGGGGAGAACGGGAGTCAAGGGTAGAAGAAAGGGATGAGTTGAAGATGGAGACAGCAGAGTCTAGGCAGGTGGTAGAGACGACAAATGAGAGATGCGGGAGAAGGAGGAATCAAAGTCAAGAGGGTCAATGGATTGAAGGTCACAGAAAGAACAGGGGGTTGAGGAGGCTGGTGGGTGCGAGTGGGAAAGATGGAACAAAGCAAGATGATGGTCAGAGACAGAAAGGGTATCAAAGGAGAGAACCGAGAGAGAGCAGTTTTTAGATAAGGTTAGGTCAAGGGAGTGGCTGTCATGGTGCATCGGTACGTCTGTCCAGCGGCGAAGGTCAAATGAAGAGGTCAGAGAGAGGAAGTGGGAAGCAGCACTCTCATAGCGGGTGTCCATGTGGATATTAAAGTCTCCAAGAATGAGGGTGGGAATATTATAATTGGAAAGAAAATAGGTAAGCCATGTATCAAAGTCAGAGAAAAATGAGGTGGGAGAGTCTGGGGGGCAGTAGATGACAGCCACACGGAGCTGGAGGGGCAAGTAGAGCCGAATGCAGTGGGCCTCAAAGGAAGAGAAGGAGTGAGTGTGAGGGGCAGCAAGGGGTTGGAACTGACAAGATTTGGTGAGGAGCAGGCCAACACCACCACCACGACCGTTAGAGTGTGGCACGTGGGTGAAGGCGAGACCACCAAGAGCGAGGACAACAGGAGTGGCAGTGTTACAGGGGAGAATCCAGGTTTCAGTAAAGACAAGGAGATGGAGAAATTGGGAGAGGATTTACTTAGTAATCCTTTTTCGAGGGGCAGGAGGGGGCCCACACCACCATTTTGCATAGCGCCCCTACTTCCATAGATGTAGCACTGTTGAGCACTCCTTAGTGGGTGTGCACAGCTGTGCCTCCAGCTCACCAGGCCGAGCACTCTTTGAGGTACTGAGAATGTTACCAGTTCTGTGGGATATTCCTCCTTGCACTTAAGGACCAGAAACAACTCAAACAAAGCTACTTACTGAGCGACCGACTGAGTTTTTCCTGACTGAAGACTAAGTAAAAACTGACCAAAAAACCTTCAGGATTTGACCTATTAGTTATGCAGTAAATTAGGAAATAGCTGAACTACATAACTGAAAAACACCATATTGCATAAAATCCACTTTAGCATATATTTTTAGTGCTTCAAATTCAAAATGCATGTGCTAATGAAGGAATGATTCATACTGATCCCTGCCTCCAGGTTATTTTTCTTTGTTACCTCATCTGGCATCCAAAATGCTAAATTCCACTGAATTTTGAGTCAGTGGAGACTGAATCAGAGAACTCAGAACTTAGCCCGATGATAGCAGGTAAATGCATTACAGACAAAATACAGCAGCTTCTGCCCACACACTAAGCAACCTCTCAGCTGTGCATGAGTATCATTGTCATTCATTTTAGTTTCTGTTATATCCAATCTACTTTAATGGATGCAGATTTATGACATAAAAAATAGTGAATTAGAGAAATGAGATTATAAATGTATATATATTACAAAAATTAATCCCTCACAATTTCAAACATCCATCTCTGCTAGGTGGTATTTTATTTTATTTTTCTTCTTACAAGCCAGTATTAAATGTTTGATCCTCGTAAGGCAGAGACATTAAGGTTCTGAAAAACTGAACTTGCTTACAGGGTCTCAGGGTGCTTTTATACGAGTGGGTCGCAGTCTCATGACCCGCTTGTGCGACGGTTCAAAATCCTGCGAGGCGGGATTATACGTGACGATGGACACGATCACGCGCATTCAAGGCAGTTGCGCATTGTTTGCCGACCGTGAACTAAATACCTCACACATCGAGGTATTTCGTTTGCGGCCGGCAAACAACGCGCAGCCGCCTTGAATGCGCGTGATCGCGTCCATCGTCACATATAAGATTTTGAAAAATCACACAAGCGGGTCACGACCTGCTCATATAAAAGCAGCCTCTGGCAGGAAGGCAGGAAACCCCAAAGAGAAATCTGCCAGACTTGTTTTCTTTTTGGCTCAACTGGTTCATTTAATTTTTTTTCAAAATGTGCTGGCAGTGTAGTGGCTCTGCTCCACCGTCTTGCATCTGTGACCAAGGAGAGTGTGCAGAGAATTGGAAATAAACTCAAGCCACACAGTTCAAATACAGATTCCATTTTTTCTAAGATTTGCGATAATACATATTTAAGACATGAATTTGGGCCATCATTTTGTGGGGACTAATATGCATGTATTTCAAATGAATACTTTATGAATTACTACTACTGCTGCTAATAATAATAATAATTTTATACAGCACTGTGACAGGGTCATTAAAATTTGAAAAGTACTTGAAGGACCAGGCCCAAAATGGGGGCTGTGGTAAGTGCTTGTAAGGGCAGAACCTTTAGGCACAGGGTGTGACTGACTAATAGCCAGAGGAAGGCTTTCAGCCGAGCATGGCTCTATAAGCCATTTGGGAGAATCATAGACTCATGAAATTTTAGGACTGGAAGAGGAGTCAAGGGTCACCTAACTCTAATTATGAAACCTGAGCAAGCAGCTCAGAAGGCTGGACCACCATGGAGAGGCAAGTTGGAGTCAATAGATTCTTCCTCAGGCGGAGAGCTAACCAGGTAGAAGGCTCAGCAAGTCAGCCCCAAAGCTTTGCATCATACAGAGCTGCACTGGGAACTGAGTCGCTGAGAGTATGCCAGGTCAGAAGATCAGACAAGGCCAGAAGCCTGAAGCTAGCTGGCAAAGGAGCTAGGCCAGAGGTCTCAGAGTGGAACCTACAGAAGGGCTGGGAACAGGCAAAGGGGCTTGCCCAAGTGGTAAGCAAGGAAAACAGCTATTCTTTGGGAACTTTACTTGGGATTTGGCTTAATGATTGGGACATTGTAAATAAGTCTGTGAGGGAAACCTGTGTGCTGTGGTGAAGTTTGGGGGTGGGGGGTGGGGAGGAGGGGAATTGAGGCCCTGGCATCTGTGAATCAGATGGTGCTGGGGAAGAACTTCTTATAAACACTTTCAAAGTTCGGTGCTTATATAGCTCACCCTCAAAACAATCCTGTGATGTAAGTCATTATTATCCTCATTTTACAGATGGGGACTGAGGACTGAAGGTGTTAATAGACATGACAGTGGAACACCATTTTCACGACGTGATCCAGGTCAGGAACACGCCAGCAACATGGTCCTGACTGGGTTTGCTGACACAACAAACATGCTGGCAGCTGGGCCACCAAGGAGGCAGTGAGCTGCATGAATGTGCAGCAGCCTGGTCCTGCCACCATGCTGTGCCCCACCCCCGCCATGATGGGCAGCCATGGAGGCCAGTGCTGGACATCCATGGCGGTCAGTGATGGCTGCCATGGTGGCCAGTCATGGTAGCCACGATCTGGGTCATGGTAGGCCATAACAAATTATATAGATCACTGTAGCCCACTTAGTTAGATGGCAGCCCAGACTGTAATCCCAAAGGTCTCCTGGTTTATAGCCCAGGCTCACCACCAACATGCCCAGGAGCAATCCTAAGCGAATAACTGGCAGGGCACTAACAAATGTCCTGGTGGCTCACGGGCCAAAGCAGGCCATCATCACGTTTGCTCATATCCTGAGAGAAGCAACTTGCCCAAGGTCACCCAATGAGTTCATGGATTTGGACTCTAGTCTCCCAGTTCCAAGCCCAGCATTTTATCAATTAGGCTACACTGGCTCTCTCACACTATTCTCTCCCCTTGCTCCTTCAGTGTCACCCTTTTAAATTTTACATGTATAATTATATTGCTGGAGTGCTGAGGGGCCCCAGTTATAAACGAAGGCCCAGTGTTGTAGACAATGCACAAACACACAACAAAAATACAGAACCTCTCCAACAGAGCTTTTGGTCTAGGTCAGGATGGTCCAGTCTTATTACCTCAAAGGGCCAAATATCAAATGTAAAATGGAACAAAGGGCCAAATATAAAAAGTGTACACCTTTTCAATTACAAGCCACTAACATTTAAAATTTAAATTTTAAATAAACAACATTTTAGACAGTGTCTGTGTAAAGTACATGATGGCTTGTTTGAAAATTATTATTAGAACTGTGGGTGATTTCAGAGCCAGACATTACGGCCGGGAGCTGCACCACGGGCCTGTGGTTAAGGGGGGAGCCAACAGACGTTCCCCCCTTTGCCCCCGGTCATGGGGACCGCTGAACCACGGCCCGTGGTGAACGCGCCTGGACGTAATGTCTAAAGGGGCACCCCCCTTCCCGGAGGGGGTGGGGCCACGTGACGCAGCGTGCGGCTGCACAGCCCCGCCCCCTGCGCTCCCCGGCCGCCCGCCCTCCCCAAAACAGGTAGCCGCGGCGGCCTATCCGGCGGCTGCCACCACCGGTCACCCACCGGCGACCACCAGGACCCCGGAACATGGTGGAGGTAAGGTAACAGATGTTACTTTTCCTTCACCACATTCCGGATTCCCCCTAACCATACTTCGTTCGCCGCCGAGGTGCGGGAGAACGAAGCGTGGTTAGATTCACCACGGGGGGTGGTTGACTGAGGTGAACATCTGGATGCGTGCAAACAGACGTTCACCTCCGTTCACCACCACCCGTGGTTGACTGAGGTTGTCTGTGGTGATTTCAGACAAACGTAATGTCTGAAATCACTCTGTCTCTTAAAATTATATATATATATTTAAATAAGCTTCTTTCTTTCTTTCTTTCTTTCTTTCTATTTGTATGCCGCCCCCTCCTGCACAGGCATCTCAGGGCAGCTAACAACATATTAAAGCAAAGTAATACAATAAAATACGAGGCCCAAAATTACAAGAGCAGTGACAGGTTTCTTGGCAGCGGCCTTTAAGATAAAAGACCGTTTCTTGGCTAGAGTGCCAATAGACCAAGAACAAGATGAGGAGTTTTACGCTAGGATTAATGACAGCAAACAAGAGGAAGATGGCAATACTTAATAATAAGTGGAAAACACGATATTTTAAGAATAAGGAAAGGCTATTTAATTTGTAGGTTTTAGTTATTAAATGATTCCATTTATTTATGGAACCTATATAATTGTTTTGATAATTTATGGCTGAACCCATAATTTTGTATATGTATGTTAGTATTAGTTTGTTAGTTTTGTAAATGCCATGACAATGGTCGAGCATTGAAATAAAAAATTATTATTATTACAATAAAATACTATGCATCAACCATTAAAATAATCAACAATTAAAATATCCCAACAATAGAAGACCCCACCCTAACCCAACCCACCCTCACCCGTCTCCCTCGGCAAAGGCCCGGCAGAACAGCCAGGTCTTACACTGTCTACAGAATGAGGGGAAGTCTACAACCAGGTGGACCTCCAACGGGAGGGAGTTCCAGGGAATGCCAGGAATATGGGAATGCCAGGTCAGAGATGAAGCAACAAGCAGACCTAAATATCTATATTCTTTAACTAGTTGTAGCCTATGTTTATTAATATGCCAGGAGTACAAATTAAAATGAGTACCCCAGCACATCATTTTAGTTTTTCGATAACTGATAGCAAGCTTATTATTACTACATAATAAAGCAAAATTTGAGATAGCTCTCTGTAAACTGATGGGTGACCTAGAGATATTAACTGCATCATCAGCATAAAACAATAAAGGCATAAAATTTGATAATATTTTCAGAGGATGAAAATCAGAAGTGACCATCTTAATGATTATGTCATTTACATAAAGATTGAAAAGCAGGGGTGCCAAAATGCACCCCTGACGGACGTCTTTCTCAATGGAGAATTTAGCTGTCATTTCTCCCCGTAAGTCAAACCTCACCTGTGCCCAAGAGTACAGCTTGGAGAAGAGACAACTGAAAGGGGATATGACAGAAATTTATAAAATCATGTGTGGAGTGGAACGAGTAAATAGGGAGTTGTTGTTTACCCTCTCAAATAGTACTAGAACTAGGGGACACTCCAAGAAACTAACTGGCAGCAGATTAAAAAAAATAAAAGTATCCCCCTCCCCCCTCACACACAGCGCACAAATAACTTGTTGAATTTGTTGCCCAATGATGTGATCAAGCCCAGTAGCATAGATGGGTATAAAAAAAGGGTTGGATATGTTCTTGGAGGATAGGTCGATTAATGACCGTTAGTGGAGTATGTTGGGCAATATAACCCTGAACAGCAGGGAATGGATCACTCCATTAGGACCAATTGTGTACTTCTCCAAAGTGATGGAGATTGCCCACTGTCGGAGACAGGATGCTGGGCTCTACAGACATTTGGTCTGACCCAGTATGATTATTCTTATGTTCTTATGCAGCCAGCCTTTATCTAGCCTTTTCCCTGTTTTTATTATGGCCTTTTTTACACGGACGTCACCCACTCACGAATACCCATAAACATCCATTGGATGGGTGGGAGACCATCCATGTAAACGTCCACGAGTGGGTGGGTGCGCGTTTCCGACCCACCCACCAACACTCACGGAGCAGCTGGGAAGGAGCTGGCATGCTCCATGGGTGGAGGTGGGTGGAGATGGGTGTTCAACACCCACCCGTCCGTGTAAAAATCAAAACACCCATGGGGATGGGTCCACCAATACCACAAAGAGATGTCTAGAGAGGCCATGCAGGTGCCCCCAAGCAAACACGCCCACCGGGGGAGACCCCGGATGCTCAGCCGGAAACCCTTAAAGGAGAACCCAAACATGACAGCGGTGCGCCGACTCCCAAAATGTCCGGAAGGAAAGCCACAGACAAAACTAAGGGAGCTAGTGCCACAACACTCATGGGATGCGCCAGGGTAAGCAGAGGGACCCCGGGATGCCCAGGGGACGGGGGCCCGGCCCAACGGCATGGGAGGGGGGAGGGAAAGATTATTAGTAATCACAGCACACCTGTCCCATCACAGGGCCGAGGGCATACCGCAATGCCCACTCCACCCGCATCTCCCCAGTCCACCACAGTCACGGGGCTTGGGAAAGGGAACACAACCAACAGCGAGGTAAAAGCGAGGGTACCCCAACAACCTGGGAAGGGGGGGCCCGCACGCCAATCCCAGAAACCATCCCAAGGGAACACAAGGCGGGCAGCTGGCAGTTAACCATTATCAGGGCCCCGATTCTTCTGTGCCACCGCGATTCGCAGAATTTTCGCAGAATCCTGCCCTGGGCAGGATTATCGCAGAAACTGGGGAAATCCCCGCGGAATTTCCCTTCTCTGACGGTGAGCCAATCTGAGACCTGCTTTATTCTAGCCACAAGCCAATTGGGGGTTTGCGTGGCCTTTATAAAGCAGCTCCTGGATCCTGCCACTTACCTGATCGCTGAGGGACCCGACCGCCACTCCAGGGATCACCGCCACTGCTCCAGGGATCACCGCCTCTGCCTGCTCCAGCCATAAGGTAAGTAGGTGTG
>QEPC01003909.1:819563-839271 GCA_003113815.1 Sphenodon punctatus | reverse complement strand
TGGACGGGACCCCAGTAAGAGGGTTCTCTATTCCCCGGTGGCAGTGTTTCACACAGCAGCGTTTCCAGCATTAAGTAATGTAATGTCCATCCAACGTTAACCCTTGGAACTCCTTGCTGTTGGCTTATGCCCTGGCTCTGCCTACCATTGCCCTGGCTCTGCCTACCGTTGTGCTGGCTCCGCCCCTAGGCTAGGATCTGCCCCTATGCACGCCGGCGGCATGTTTAACCCACCCACTGCCCCTCCAGCCTACAAACTCACTAGCTGCTCCTGGTTGACTATGTTGCTTCCTGTGATCTCCCTGACCAGCATCTCCCCGAGAGATTGATGAACATGATGAAAGCAAGGTTATGGTAAACTGAAAAATACTCTATTTTTCTGAATTTTCTCATTCTTAAATTTGCTTCCTGTTAAGAGTGGGTCTCACATGGTGATTCTAAATATGCCAATAAATGTATTTAGAAGCCAGATAAGGTGGGAGGGATCTAGATAGGGCTGTAGTTTTAATAAATAAATAAATAAATAATAATAATAATTAATAATAATAAATGTCATTACTAATGCACCCCACCACCAAAGGGAACTTTAAACACTTTACAACACAATAATAAAACAACATTAAATCCATTTAAAAACAATTTAAAAGGGAAAGGGAAAGGGGGGGGGGAAACGCATTAAGGGGAACCAGCAGTGGTTTCTAAAAGCAAGTCTTCAGGTGCTTATAAAGGTGAGGAGGTAGGAACTGAGATGGGCAGCTGGAGGGAGAGAATTCCACACTACAGGACCCACCACAGCAAAGGCTCAATCACCTGCCAACTTAAAGTATGATGGCAGGATCCCCACACAGCAGGTAGTTTCTGTGCATAGATAAATATCAGGATCGGGTCTCATATATTGCCAGTGCCTAGGCTATATTGTTCAGGGCCCTAAAAACCAGTAGAACAATCTTAAATGAGATCATTCTTCAGACAGCCAATGCAGAGAACACAGGGCAGGTGTAATATGATCATGACTGCCCAAACCAGTAAGCAGTCTCGCTGCCACACTCAGAATAAGCTGCAAGCAATGGAGAAGCACTGCTGGAAGCTGGTAGAAGAGGGAAATTAGAAATCATTTCCATTCTGAACATATTGTTAAAAATGCTTTTATCTGTAGTGAACAGGGTTGGGGCACCTATTGGACAAGGGGAGGGGGGCGGGGCAGTGGCCTTCTGGGATAGCTCTGCTGCTGTGGCTCCAGACAGCAGCGCTGCCATTCCTTACTTCTCCCTGGGTTTCCCAATACAGGGCTGCTGCTGCCCTGTATCTTCCTACTGCTACACTGGGCTCCCAGTCCCAGCCCCAGGGGCATCTGAAGCATGGAGGAAGCCAGGAGCATTGGTGATGGGACTCTGGCAGTATATGTGGTTCCAGAAAACTGCTACCAATGCTTCTGGGGCCTCCTCATCACTGAGGTTTCTGCCTCAGTTTCTGTTGCTGTCATTGCTTTGCCACTGCTGTTCCCAGCCACTCTCCACTGCCACCATTACTCCTGGACTCAGCAACAGGTAAGTCCTCCCTCCACTTCCCATTGCTCCTTCCCTCATGTCTTGTCCACAGTCGATACTATTACATACCATATGCAGTAGAGGCTACAGGCAAGGACCTGCTCTTTGCTGTACACCCACAACATTGCTGAGGAGCAATTGGATAGCAAACATGCCTATTTGCTATCCACATGAGTGGGTAGTGTTACACCTGGCAATGCCCACTATGTCGGACACTTAATCAAACGGCTTGCAAATTCAAACACATTCCAGTAGAACTGGCTTTCTAGTCGACCATGTATCGTTTTCTAAAATGGGAGTTAAACAAAGGTCAGATAACTACCACGTTTTGTCCATCTTTTAGCATTCTGGGATGAAAGGTAGAGAGAGTTGGGTTCCAAACAGTAATCCCCTGGGAACTTTTTTGAGCCTTTCTTAAAATAGGGAGGCGGGGGGGAGGGGACACAACAAATCCATCCACCCAGGAGAAAAGGAAAAAATATGAACTGGTTTGCTGACTTCTCTTTTACTGAGAAGAGGGGAGAAATTAAATCAGTGGAAGGAAGTACTAACAGAATTCTTCATCCTTGAAGTTCACTGAGAGAAAACGCTGGCTGTACTTTCATGCATACAGTATATGCTTTATAGCCTGTAGCACAAAATGCCAACTAACATAACAGCTAGGGAACACACCCAATAATGAAGCAGCTTATCTTCAGCAGACTGCTTTGGTAGCTCGATTTGTAAAAACACACACATGCCTTGGATAGGTAGCAGATAGTGATACCCATCTACAAATTTAGTTTGTAGATCTTCTACAATAATTCTGAACTGAAAATGTTGCTACCAGATCTGAGGAGTTTTTGTTTTTACATTCTTATCGGACATAATCTAACTAATTACCCTACAGATCAACTATAAAACTGAAGTGTTTTCTATTAAATTTAGCTTAATCTTCGCTCATAATGAGAACGGATGATGTCTTTGTTTTTGTTCAAATGTCCTGATAAGTTTTTACACAGTTAAGAGAGAAAACTCCACCCCATGTGTACATATAAGCGCACACACACAAAGGGTGTTAACAAATGAGATGGTAGCCCACACCGTCTGTGGATGTTTATGCACTGTCAGTAACAAAGTCACTAACAGAGGCTGGACCTTCTCTGCTGTTTTTTCTCATTCCTGCCCTGATGACAGCAAGAGAATACCTGCAGGGTCACCGGGAGGGCCTCGATCAGATGGTGGAGCTGAATCTCTTGGGGGAAACAAGTGACTTGGGGTACAGGGGTGGTGAACCAACTGATGGAGAGCTTCTTGCCCTACATGAAGTTTGGACAACTGGAGAAGTGCAGAGTGCCTGGGTGAGCAGGGATGTTTTCAGTTCCAAATGTATGGCAATGCAGAAGATGCTAGAGAGGGGGTACAAGAGACACATGTTTGATTGGGGGTTTTATGCAAACTGAGATGGATTTCCAACCCCATGGTAGGCAAGACCCCAATAAAACTGTGTGCTGCTACCTGCCGGTACATTGCTGTGAGCCGTGGATGTGAGAAATGAGGTGGTTGACAACATTCAAAGACTGATTGCTTTTGCTTCCAATATTTACTTTCAGTTTTCACTGTAGGCACTCAATAAAGTATGCAATTTGTTGTCTAAACTCAGCATTATGTGCATAGCAAAAGGTTAGTTCCAGCTGCCAAGAGCTCACAGGTATAAACCCCTAGGGATGGGCATTCAGATTAAATTCTGGATTATGATACATTGCAGATTCAGATCTGTAATTTATGGATTAAATTACAGATACAGATTCAGATCCCAATGAAGTCAATGAGAAACCAATCTGTACTCCCATCTGTAGTCCCTCCCAGGGCGGAGGGTCCGACCTCCCCCACCTCATCCCCCTGGGGCCCTGGAATATTACTTACCAGCCTCGGAGGGCTTGATTTAAGCTCTGCTGGCCTGCCGCTGCAGTGGAGGGGGGGGGGGGGCGGCTTCTGGTAGGCTCCCTTGCCACAGTGTGCTGCCGACTTCCCTGCTCCATATAGTGCATGTGAAAAATGGGCACCGGGGCCATTTTGCACATTCACAGCAGCTATTGCACATGTGTAGACCAGCTGCCAGGTGACACTGCCACCACCATTTTGGAAAAGGGTGGTGCATGTGCGAAATGGCACTGGTGGCAATTTAGCATATGCACGCTCCAGAGCAAGGAGCTCATCAGCACATCATGGAAAGGGGGACTGCTGGGCACCCCACAGCAGTGGTGGGCTAGCAGAGCTTCAGTCAAGCCATCTGAGACTAGTAAGTAACACTCCAGGGCCTCGGGGGATGAGGGTTGGAAGGAAACCCAGATCCATAACAGGGGATCCACAAATGGCAGGCCCTTGTTATGGACTGCTTCGGATTAATCTGTAACAGCCCATTACAGGCAGTAATGGATTAATCCGAATCTGAAATTGACTTCCCTAAAACCCAGCTGTGAACCTCTGTGAATAGGCAGGGATAGTAGGTGCTGGACTGCCTTCTGGAGTCATAATAGCCCAAAAGAAAGAAACCGCTGCTGTGGCTTCTTTTTCCCATGGCTTGCTGCAGTTGTGAGTCATGACAAGGGGCGGGATACTGAGAAGGTAGGGGGTTGGTGAGTGGAGCGTGGTGGGGAGGAATGCCTGCCCATGTATTAGGTTTGTCATGCTAAACCTAAGTGAGGGTTGAGTGGGGGCTGCCTGAATGTACAGGAAATACACACAGGGTTGCCCTTTTTAAAGGTTCTACATGCTAAACATGTGAGTGGGGGCTGCATGACCCAAACCTGAACTCCAGTGGGCTATCATCTTGTTTGTTAACACCCAAAAAGAGAGACATACCCGCTCACAATTACACACACCAAAGGTACACACAGTCTCAAACATATACAAAGCTACACACTGCAAAACCTCCCTCTACACATACTTCCCACTCAATGCAAGTGCACCCCAGTACACAGGCCCAGACTTAGGGGCAGGCCTCCTAGGCCTGGGCCTTGGGCGGTGTTTTCTGGAGGCTGGCAATCCTGGCGCCAGCGCCTCCCTGCTCTGGTTTTTTTTTTTTTTTCCCCTGCATGGCCAGAAGCTGCTGCCTGCAGCAGAAGCCTGCTGCCTGGGTCCCCATCCCTCACCTGCCTCTGCTGTCTGGCTGCTAGTAGTGCTGCAACTGCAGCAGCATCAGACTGGGAGATAAAGCTGTTTGTTTACAAACAGCTCCTTCACATGTAAATGATCAAAAGGTTGTTGCCTTGCAAAGAAGGTTCTTTGAGATGGCTCCTAACATTCTCACAACTGGGTTGTGCATGACATGCTCACCATATTCAAATAATAGAGCACGTGATGGTCTTGAGCTCCTCTAGTATAAAAAGCACTTTCCCTCTGAGAATGACAGTTCCTTTCAACTTCTAGGAATATAAGAAAAAAATTCTATACGCAGCTGGAAGGGTGGTTGTTGTGAGAATGTTAGAAGCCATTTCGAAGAACCTTGTTTACAAGGCAGCAACCTTCTGTTCTTTGAATGGTTCCTCACAGGCCCTTTTTACACGGCTCCGCCAGCTGGGTGGGTCTATGGGTGTGCTGGTGCATAGGCAGGGTGTGCACACGGCCACACATGCATCGCCACTCATCCACATCTACGGAGTAACTGCCGTTTCCCCCAGTTTACTCCATGTGTGGGGGGACGAGTGGGAGTGAGTGGGGATGTGTTAGGCGTACATGCACATGTACCTCCATTCACTGCATCATTCACATAGGACTCCCCCACCCATGAACACGCAGTGTGGGAATGGGGCTTGGCTTGGGGGCAGGACTTGGTTTGGAGGCAGCGACCTGAGAAGGACTTGGGGTGCAAAATTCCTAAGTCCGACCCTGTCAGTACATTACACATATACAGTAGATCTCCACAACATTTCCAGTTTCCTGCACTACATATAGGCATCTCATGTTATGCACATCATATATATCTTTCTCGTTCATGTTCTCCAAGGGCTGAATAGTTCCCCATCATCTATCATCATCACCTATGTCAGAACAAGCTTGTATTCTACAGCAACAAACTGAACCCCCAGAGGCTCACTATTCATTAGTGTGGGGTGGGGTTGGGGCTAGGGCAGGAGTTGGCAAGTTTATTATAAATTATGTTCCCTTCTTCCTGATAAGCTGTTTCCCACTATATCCCGAACACATATGTTTGCTCTCTGTATGTGTTTAACAGTACTTATTGTATTTAAATTTGTTTCCTACACCAATATTATCTTACAACTGTTTTTAAATGTCTGGCATATCTCTCCCTTTTTGTCCCCATCCCACCTTGTTCTATCCATTCCCACCCATTCCATGCCCCCTCATATATAACTGCTGAACACTTGCTCAGTTGGTATATGTAGCCTGAGGAAGAGCCCCGTGTGGCCCAAAGCTTGCTTATTTCTAGGTTGGGCCAATAAGAGATCTTCCAACTACTTTCTCTCTCTCGGGTATATTTTTCGCAGCCTTGGCCGTGCCTCCCTCTGGGCTGGGGTAGAAGGAAGCAGTAGGACCCGGTGTTTTGCAAACATTTGCATTTGTGCTGTCTCTAGCGAAAGGCTCCCCGAGATGGGTTTGTTGACACACACACCCCGCCTGCCGGCGGCTGCCGATCTGGGTGAGAACTCCGCTGCTGGTTTGTGTAACAGAGACACAACATGAGCCGAGTCTCCATCTTAACTCTGGCCTCTGGCTCTCCATTGGGCAATTATGTAAATGTCAGCAGCAGCCCCCCTTGCCTGGTTATGCAATACCCAGCACATAGATCTACTGTACCACACACAGCTCCAGCGGGGCGGGGCAAGCGCGAGGGGAGGAGGGAAGGGGGGGGTTTCAATTCAAGTCTGGCCGTGCCCCTCTCCCTCCCAGCCTGGAGGCATCCATTGGCTGCCCCCCCGAGAGCGCTGCGCTCTGATTGGGGCCGGGCGGCTGCCAGTCACAGCAAAGGCTGGCATGAGGATTGTACGTTGTGAGGAGTGTTGTACAGTATTGACCTACTAACACAGATCCCTCTCCGGCGGCGGTGGCGGCAGTAGCAGCAGCAGCAGCAGAAGCAGACGACACGTTCGCTCAAGCGCTACCTGCTGCGAGCAGGGAGCATCGCTGAGCTGGTCCGAAGGGCTCCTCAGTCTTGTAGCCGCCCTTGCTGAATTCTCCCGTCAGTGGCCAGGGGAAGGGACCAGGCAGAATCTATCCATGCATTTGCTGAAAGGATAGACCCCCATTCCACTCTGCCAGGGCAGGCTATGAAGGTAAGAGTTTCCGGAGTGCATTCTACCCTGGACCCTCCGGAGTGCTGTTCTTCCTTGCCCGCCTGTCTGACTCCGTGTGTGTGTGTGTGTGTGTGTGTATTAACTATAGATCTCTTTGTGTCAATGTGTGTGTGTGTGTGTGTGTGTGTATTAACCATAGATCTCTGTGTCGTGTGTGTGTATTAACCATAGATCTCTTTGTGTCAATGTGTGTGTGTGTGTATTAACCATAGATCTCTGTGTCGTGTGTGTGTGTATTAACCATAGATCTCTTTGTGTCAATGTGTGTGTGTGTGTGTGTATTAACCATAGATCTCTTTGTGTCAATGTGTGTGTGTGTGTGTGTGTGTGTATTAACCATAGATCTCTGTGTCGTGTGTGTGTATTAACCATAGATCTCTTTGTGTCAATGTGTGTGTGTGTGTATTAACCATAGATCTCTGTGTCGTGTGTGTGTGTATTAACCATAGATCTCTTTGTGTCAATGTGTGTGTGTGTGTGTGTATTAACCATAGATCTCTTTGTGTCAATGTGTGTGTGTGTGTATTAACCATAGATCTCTGTGTCAATGTGTGTGTGTGTGTGTGTATTAGATCTATAACTTTCTCTGTTATGTCAGTATTACTGGGACTCGCCACCTTAAGGTGATCGGTTTGATTGCAGCACCCTCTGAGCAGCACGTAGCTGCCGCGGCTTGTTTGCTGGCTTTGACTACACTGTTGTTGCATAATATGTCTCCTTGTTTGAGGAAAATTGATGTTTTGATAGAGAAGCAAGCGGCGGGGAGGTTTGATCTGACACGAATCAATTTCACCAGGGTAGGGAAGGCGGACGCTGCTTGTGGGAGCGGGGAGGCGAGAGATTAAAAACGCTGCTTTTGCTTGTGGAGAGAGGTTTAGTGGAAGGAATCACGATGGCACCGGGAGGAATTCAGAACAAACCTCTTTGAAATTTCGGTGTGTTTTCCAGGCGGGTCTCTTTCTTCTTTTGAAACTAACACCCCCCCACCCGGTCTGTCCTCTGTCATAAGACTGGGGGAAGGCTTGCGGGACTAGCTCTTTTATACATTGCATAATCCTTCTCCTGTGAAACACGGGCAGACATTAGGGCGATGATGTGTGTATATGTGTAACGCTTTGGAAATTTTAGTGCAGCCTAAGGGAATTAGATCAAATAGTTTCAACCATTTGGGGGCAAAACCAAGGCGTTTTCATGGCGATAGACAGGACATGGGGTGGCACGCGAGGTTACAGCTTTGTACATTGCGTTCTGGGACTGTTTTTAAACACGAAAAGGATAAATGGAGCAGTTCCCTCCGCCACCCTTTCTGTGCGGGCGGATTCTTATTTGCATATGCCTTTTTCTTTTTACTTTGGTGGCTGCTTTTTCAGACACTGCAATCCCGATCGCGTTTCCAGTTCCTGGAAATGTTAAATTATGTAACCACAGAATTTGCTGGCAGTCAGGCTAGGAAGAGGGAGCTAATTACCCGTTATTATAATCTCGCTACAAAGAAACTAGGACAATCTCAGTTTGGGGGGGGGGGGAGATTGTTCGAACGGATTTATTTTTGTTTTTTCAAAAAGTATATTTAAGAGAAAAAGTAGGCACAAGTGCGTAAGTGAGGAGGTAGTTCGTGCTTGTTCAATGCGTGTCATATCCCTTAAAATGAAATTTGTGTTGGGCTATATTTAGCCCTATCACATTTGAACAATTGTGGCTTCATGTGCTATTTCTGGTCGTTTCTCCAGAGCTGTGCAAATAAGACGTCCAAGGCCACTTGCTTGGTTTTTTAACTCCATGCCTTCAGAGACGTTTTGATAAGGTTATATTTGTAGGAAGGTTTTTCGCCCAGATAGAGAAGATATGATCCACAAACCACCTACTTCGGAGTAGCTCCATTGAAATAGGGGCTACTCCGGAATAAGAGGTTTGTGGATCGCAGCTGCAGTGTTTTGATAGGTGTTGACTTTTATTGATTTAGTGGGGGAGGGGGGGTTGTTTGTTTTTTAAAGATCCTTGGAGGGTTTGTTACACGTTTTAGAGTGCCAAAGGTTCCGGGGAGCGAGCTAGACTGTCATTCCCCTCCTGATTGCAATGAGCACTGACGAAGCCGAACGGGGGTAAGGGAGGGAGGGCTTCTTCCATTCACATTAAATCTGGGTATTTTAGTCTGTAACAGGGGCACGCGCTGATGTAGGTCAGTGTGACATTTTCCATGTGTGATCTTCATAAAAGATGTGCTCTCCCTGCGTGTGTCTCAGACGCACAGGTACTTCTTCAATGGGAAATTTAAAATCTTTCCTCCCCCTCCCCCCCCATTTAAAAATAATGGGGTCCGAGTGATCCTGTGCTGACTGCCAAGGGATACAGGAGAGTTGAGAAAGGGGTGGTGGTGTCTCTCGAGTGAATCCAAATCACAGGAGTAAGTCCGGCTCGTTCCAGGAACCTGGGGTTAGCAGCGGCCCCCAGTTGCCCATGTGCCTGTCACTACGGAGGGTTCGGTCCACTCCTGATCGGTGTGTAGCCGATGCAGAGGCGGCTGTGATCTGGAGGGGGGCGTAGTCCTATGTGACCGTGTGAAGCCGTCCCGCGTGGCCGGAGCGGGGTAAGCGTGAGGGTGGGGTGAAAGCAGCGAGCGCAGCCGCTGTAGGCAGTGGGTTGGGGCGGGCGAGAGAGGGAGCACACGCTGGCTGAGCTGGGGCCGCATTCCTTTGTTCTGGTGCGAGGCAGCAGGGCTGCGCCTCCTCGCTGGAGCTGGAGGAGGAAATAAGCCAGGCTAATAACCCTTCGCCGGCTTGTTTTGCGCCGAGGGGCTGGGAACGCGGGATGCGTCTCCAGTCACGTAGCGGGGTGGGTGTGTGTGTGCGCTCTGCTCAGAAACACAGCGGGCGGGAGGGGAACGCGGTGCCGAGAATGGCAATGGGGTGAGCAATTCAGGCAGCCGGAGAGAGGGCCTTCCCTCCCTCCCGTCTGCCTTTGTCCCCGGGCTTCTGCTTCTCCTTTCAGCTGCCTGCCTCGCTGGAGCGGCCGCCGGCTTTGCTCGCTGCAGCCCGGAGCCAGGCTAGAGGCAGCAGGACGCTAGCCCCCAAGCCCCGGGGAGAGCACCTCTCGGAGCCTGGTGCAGCTCCCACCCCAGCTAGTCCCCCGTTCTCCTGCAAGGCAGGCGCCCATTCACAGACAGTCTTCTGGCGCCCTTTCTCTTTGCCTGGGTCACGCACCATCCGGGCTGTTTTTTCCTTCCTCAAGTCTTGCTATCTCCCAGCTTTTGCTTGAGGGCTTCTTGGGAGGTCCCAAGTTTTGGGAGTCCGGCCTGCCTGACTTGAAAGGATGGTGGTGCTGAATTTTGAACAGGAACCCTTTCAAACAAGCCTCCATTAGGGACTGGAGTTGTTGACAAAAACAAAGGGTTTTCATTAAACAGTCTGACTTAAAATGATTTCCCATTGACTTCGCTACAGTTCTCTACAGCTCACTTGAAGTTAGTGAGCACTGGCTTTCTGTTGGCATCAGTGAGTATTGTAATAGTGCCAACCCCAACGATTTTTTTAAAAAACTGCGTCAGGCCCCTGAATTATGAGACTTTAAAAGATGTTAATTTGGAGCTTTTTGTTTTGAGCCTTTGATGCTCATGTTTTCAAGCTTGTGTTAAGTAAACGCTGAGATTCTTCTCTAATCACACTTGACGCCAGGTTTTGTGGCCTTAAGAGAAATACCAAATAGCAAGAGACTTATATCACAGGTACTGGGGACACTGGTGTAGATAAGGTCAGATGCTCAGTGAGTTAGGTTTCAGTCTCCTGATGTCATAATGTCATATATTTCTCACTTTCCATACAGTCTTCCAGGATAACCTTAATATGAACTTCGAATGTAAAAGCACAGCTTAATAAATACCATCACATTTCAGCTCTTCTGTATGCTTTTTAAAATGAATTTAAAAACTGGCACAACCCCAGTATTTTCCCTTGCAGATCACTTCAAGGCCACAAAGCATTTCTGTGGCAAAGTCACCACTATAACTTCAGTATTCTTGGGTTTCTGCCTCTGCTTAGTCCATGTAACCAGGTTACTGCAGTGGCGATCCAGCTGTCACAGCATGGCTCTAAATGTGTAGTGATTTTTATATCTGTGAACAAACATATTCTGATCCAAACTTCAGTGTTTTGGCCTGCTATCACTGCTAAAACCACTTCAGAGTGGTTGGAGTTGACTTTGGACTATTGACTTTGGAGCATAGGGGTTACTCTGGAGTAAGTGGCTTTAAGATGATGGCATCATAAAGATGTCAGCAATGTGATTTGTCCACTTGGGGTGTTTACAGATGTGATGCTGGTCCATTAAGCTGGCTGTGGCGACACCCGGACATGTGTTCCCATAGCTGGAGCACACCCAACTGGGGGAAGCCCTCCCCGCCCCCCCCCCAAGTAGGGTTAACTGACATCTGTCACATCAGTTAACACCCTTGGACTTACTGATGGAATATTCTAAAATACTGACTGTGATTGTCTTTTGCCATCTGAAGATATCACCTGAACTACTTTGTCCTTTACCCTTGTAATTTGAATGTTGAAATACAAGTGCAGTAAAATGTTTCTAGTAATCCAAATATAAAATTTACTTAACATATACTTTGCTCCACTGTTATTCATCAAAAGAAAAGGGCTTATTCACTGAACTGTGTAGGGGAAAGAGACCAGAATACAGCCAGTATTAGCTTCCGCCATGTTTTGTGAAATGGGTTTACATAGCAGGAAAACCTGTACCAATCACATTTTCTTGCTCTGCAAGCCCACTTGTTAATGCTTCCTTCCCCCCCACGCACTCCACACAGGGGAAGCTAACACGGGCTGTATTTTGTGTTGCTTCCCCAGCTGCAGGAAGGTTTTGTGAACGATCCTAAGGCCTGTATTAAACAAGACATTGGTCTTACTCGGTCTTCAATGAGATTTATTTCTGAGTAGGGCTGCAAATTTTGGCTAAGAGGCCTAATTTAAACCAACATCATCAGGAAACATAAATATCCTTAGAACTAGCAGATATTGCTATAGTTATTCCCACACTTTAAAATGTCTCTGTTTGGCCATCAATGTGTTAACATTTTTTCAGAATCATCAGTCTTCACTTTCCATTTTTAGTTATATTCTATTTTTAGCTTGTCTTGTTCTCTAAAGGGCTGTTAACTAGCTTTCAAAATTTCCAGCTTCCTGGATTTGCCCTTAAAGCTTCAAGTTTCTGTTAGAATAGATTTTTTAAAGGAAATGATTTGACAGGTGTCAAAAAGTGAACTTGTGCAACCTTCTCACAGCTTATCTTATCCTATGAAGGAATAGTACTACTTGCCATGCTTTGGCTGAGAATTAATGTGGAACACATAGATATTGCTTTCGGTGATGATAGCATGAGTGTATAGTCTACAAAATATATCAATGCTTGTGTTGTGAAAGCCTTTATCTTGAAATAAAAAATGCACCTTCAGTTCATTTTAAGCTGATTTATTTTAATAAATGGCTATATAAGCAACATTTAGGCAACCAGTTTCTTTTTTTTTTTTTTTAAGACAGCTGGCTGGTTGCCTTTGTGAGCTGCAGTAATAACATCACTATGATGCAATAACCTGAACAAATAAAATTCTTTGTTTAAGGCTTATTGCCTATTGTTAAGCAATGTATCTGAATCATCAGCTTAACAGATTCTTCTTAGATGACCTTGCCATGATTGCAAACAGCCAGTTAAGATAGAAAAATCCAGCAGTCCCTCAAGGCAAAATTTCCATTGATTTCAAACCTAGAATATTTTCCAGCTTAAAGCCTCATGTACTTGAAGTATTTTAATAGGAATATTTGTAATTTCAGCTGACATAGGATGTTGAGTCTCTTGACTATCGAAAATAAGGACTGGAAAAATGAAAGTATATTTGGATTGGATTCAAAGTGTGACAGAAACAATACCACAGAAAACTCATTTGTTTTTCTGTTTTGTTTTAAGCTATGTCTATAATTTATTAGCATTAATGCATTGTTTAACAGCCTGCTGTTTTCTAACTTGTACTTAAATTGGCTCTTGTCCAAATTAGCATAACATAGAAATATTCAGACTGTGAATTTTGAGCATGGACATAGGCCTCTTTCTGGCTGGAAATGAGTATTTTCCAGTCCTTTGTTTTGTTTTTGCAGTGGATTACAGTATAAAATACAGGAAGAATGATCTGGCCTTAGCTGAATAATGCTATTAAGCACTTGGTTGGCTTGCCCTTGAAGTAAATTATTGTTTGAATAAAAAATAAAGCTCATATTTCTTTTGCCAGATACTGTATGTTACAAAAGCTTGTTTTGAAACCACATTTTATGTGCTAATATGTCTTGTCATGGAAGTCTATAGTCTTCAGAGCTTGGATTCCTCATTGGTTTAGTAATCTTAGTAAGTGGTTTTCACATTCTAGTCACCACCAAGACAAGATTTTATTTGGCTTTTGTAAGATGTAGCTATTAAAGCTCTCACTTGTGCTGAAATTTTGTTTTCCGCCCATCTGCCCTTTTGTTTGTTGTAGTCACCATATCTTACAACAGAGTTACCATGCAGCCTGTGTTCAGTCTTAATTTCTGTTTCTGAGTTAGTTGATAAGGGTAGCTGTGCGATTGGCCAAAATCGGACCCTCCCCATGGTGATTGCTGAATTACAGACCCTGGTGTTCTAAATGGATCCACTCAGATGAACTCCTCCTTCTGAAACTGAGCCCCAGTGAAGTCAATAAGTATCCATGGGGACACGAGTTTTCTCATGTGCCTCTTGCAGGTTCAGGGCGTATTTATAAATTAAATTTATTATACATATTGTTTCTTATAGTGTTTATTTCACATGTTTATCTTTAAATTTATTATCTAACAGATCTAGTTCCAGATCTTCAGCTGTTTCAGATTGACACGTTCCACTGACTTCAATGGAGCAATGCCAATTAACACCATCTGAGGATCAGATCTTGGCTTCTGTATTTGGAGCTGGAAAGAATACAGCTAAATTAAGCAGTTAGAATCTGGTTCATTTTAAATATAATTGAACCATCATTTTAGACTCATTTTTAAAAAGTATTATTTTATGCCTTTTGGGGGTAAAAACAGACATGCGGCCAGCAGAATGGCTCCCCGCCTCACTCCCCGCCATAATGGACAGCCGCACACATGTGCTAGCCTGCATTGGCCCGCATGGGTGACCCTTAGCCCAGGCGGTGACCTGGGCAATTTTCTGAGGTCACTGCCTGGGCTAGCCGCCTACCAGACCCTGGGCAGCAGCAGGTCAACATCTGGCAGTGCCGCAACAAACGTGCTGGTGGCTCCTGGGCCTAAGCAGGCCACAGCTTTTCTGTTTTTACCCTTTGTTAAGAAGAAAACAATTGAAAGCATTCTTCAGTATCTGAAATTAATGAGATTATTTTTGACAGAAAACCTTTAGAAAGAAGATATACTATTTTAAAAAACAATTTACAGTATTCATTTTGAAAATGACACTGCTGTTTTCTTTTTAATTGTAACAATTCATATTTTCATTTAGAAAGTTTTATATAATAATTTTGTTAATAATTTAATGTTTGTTTATTTTCCATTTGCACACTGCCATTTATTTTAAGATTGTTCCTGGATACTCTGGATTTCCCTAAATCAAAGCACTGATGAAAATGTTTTGGAAAAATGAAATAAAATCAGTGGGGAGAGAATTATACTTTTCAGAAGAAAGTATAGGTCAGACTTGGGCTTATTAACTTTGGCTGTAACTGATTGATCAACAGCTATTTGTAACATACCTTTAGTCCTGGCTAAATAACAATTTTAAACCATAATTTGTGTAATTTGCCTTTGGGAGCTATAGCTGTTCTTTAATCAGTTAATCTATAATTAGAAAGATGAACACTAACTGAACTACTTTTCATAACAATGTAAGGACACTTCCCTTCTGAATATAGGTTAGAATTAGATCACATAGAAGCACTATATTATTCTGCGTGACTTGATAAACGTGCACTTGTGTGATTCTAAAGATTGTCCTTGCAAGTTTGTTGCAGTCAAGAGAGAGGGGCGTGGTTGGTTGCTTCATTGGTCCCAATTGCAAGAGATTAAACCGAAGTAGTTCAAATGATACCTTTTATCACAATCTTTTATCATAAAAGTTGATATATCTTTTATCATCTTTTAGCAGAAATTTGCCCAATCAAAGGTACCATCTGAACTATTTTGCCTCCATCTCTTGTAAGTTCATGATTTTCTTATGTTAACATTAAGTACATCAAGTAGATATCTCTTCTAGGCTGTTTTCCCTTTCCATTCTCAAGATGTTTTATCATGTGTGAGGAAGAATCTTTGTGTGTGTTACACTGACCTATAGTTTAATTATAGGTTGATCCTATAATCTTTGAACATTTAAGTTGCCCATTAATTTGTAAGAGAGGTGTGTTCTGAACAGCACAGGAGAGGAAGTCAGTGATCCCAGAGTCTTAATTCTAATGTCGATACGCCCTCTGTGAATTTGGGAAACCTCTCTGTAACAAGTTACATAAACTCTTGTTCCCTAAAGTGTCCACAGAAGGGCCAAACTTAGTCTTATCTCAACTGCTCTGATCCACAGGCACCCATGTATACTATACTTCTGATTAGAGCTGCAACCCAGCCAGTCAGGCACCCTGTAGAATCTGAGGTGACCAGTTTGCCGCAGTTGTATTCGAGCACCAACTGTTACCCAAATGTGACCCAGCGGGCTACCTGATGCCCCGGGCAGACTCGCCTCATTGGCTGGGCTGCTGCTCCTCTGAACTCCTGGCCACTCCTGGCTTCTCCATGGCCCCTGCTCAGCTTTTTCTGAGGTAGTGAGGTACCCATCTGCATGTGCCCCCCTAACTGGGCCCCTATCCCCAGCGTCAGCTGAGTGGCACACAGGCCAGGGAGAAGCAGAGGGCAGCCAGGAGTCCAGAGGAGCAGCAGCCCAGCTGGTGAGGTGAGTCAGTTAGCCCAGGGCCTGGGGAGCTGTAGGTGCTGGGATTGGTGTCCTGGAGTGTCCCAGGATGCCCCAGTAATTACCCCCATTTTGGGGCACTGGGTACCCAATGAGGGGCCGGGTACCCCATTGGGTGCCTGCTGGGGGTGCTTGAAAATGCGGGTATCCCCTGCGGGTAGCTAAAGTGCTACCCGATGCAGCTCTAGTTCTGATATAATTGACATTCTCGTAACTACAGTAGAGTTTTAAGTCAGGGGTGGGGAAAACTTTGCCTCCCAGGGGTCACTTTGAAAATTAGTACAAATTCTGAGGGCCACATAGAAGTTGGGAGTGGGGGTGGTACACTTAGGAAGGTCATGGTTTTGTGCCATGGATTTGTTTCCTATCCATTTGTGCATGCTTTCCTCTCTCCTCCCTTCCCTGAGCTTACACTTTCAGTACTTGGGGATAGGAACTGGATCCAGGGGCCAGATCCAGATCCAGGAACTGGAAAGGGGCCAAATAAAAACTAGCCTAAGGCCATATTTGGTCCTTAGGTTTGGATCATACTCCGGAGACTATCTCCAGAAGCTTCATGATACCTAATACATAAAATCGGCAGCAGTAACTTCTGAGTAACTTCTTATTGTGGCGGAAGTTTCCTCATTCCCATCTTTTCTTGTGCTGAATGCTCACTTCCAAAATTTAATCCTCAGTTTTCCTAGTCTATAAAATGAGATTTCATTTTCTACTATTCCTCCAGATCTCTGAGATGTTGAGGCCCATTTAGTTAGCTGATGTCTTTAAGCTGTTTTGCAGAAAGAAAATATCAAGTATATTGTTAATTCTTTAAAAGTTCTGCATGCAAAAATAATTGCAGGGGTGGGTTCCTGATCATGAATTCTGGACCAACAGCTCTAGCACGTGGATAGACTTTAGAATAATTAAGTTGCTCTCTGACAGGATATTTGCTAGTGATTACTTATCTAATGATAACTATGTAAAACATATGAAACAGGGCAAACTTCTGTATTTATAGCTGACAGAGTTTCAACAGGTTCTGATGAGTTACAGAGACAAAATATATAGCTATCACTCTAACTTTATTAATAATTAGTATTTCGCTGTAGTCTTGTTCCCTAGAGGACTTAACTAAGATTTAAAGGTTTTTGGAATTAGAAAGTTGTAGAGCAATGAAAAATCAAAACTGTATTTTAGTTCAGTCCAACAGAATAATCACCTCAATGTCAATTGAGCTGAATTATTCGCAATAAAAATAGCTTAACTGCTACACTATAGCATAAAGTATTTTGAAGAATTTGGATCATGGCTATCATGTAAATTATTTTCCACAATAATTGCGCAATAATTCTGCTCTCGGAAACATAAATCTTGTTCGGTAAAACAATATGGGTCATAGTTTGTCTTGGGAACCACATGTGCATGTGGGAACCACATGTGCATATTGCAAAACAGAATTGCCCTATATAATTAAATTAGAAAGAACAAAGAACAGCAGAATTACAGCCCAATTGTGCAACTTTTTTGTGTCATTTTAAGTATGTAATGTAAATAAGAGCTCAGTACTATAAGATGGTGAGCATTCAGGCAATAAAATACTTAAGCGTGTGCTTAATCTTAGCTCCATTGATGTCAATTGGAACTATTTATTTCCTTAAATTTAAGCATACATTTAAGTGCTCTGCCCAGTCGCCGGACAAGGTGCCTTTCATCTTGTTCAATTGAGCCTTATATAAATAAGGGGTTAAGGATCAGATCATTAGTAAAACCTTTTGGGAATGCCCTTGGCACTCAAATACATCTTGCATTTCTGGAAAAAATAACTTGCCTACCTGTTTTCTTGTCATGTTTGTAGGAATTTTAAAGTGTTTTAGCTCACGAATCTGTGATTTCATCCTGTCAGTCGAGTGGCAAAACTGTACTGGGAGCAGGATTGAGTCTGTAATTACTTTAATAGGGTTGAGTGCTATTACATTGTTGAATTGGCGTTCACTGCTGTTAATATCAACCAGCTCAAAAAACAAAAACAAAAACCAAAACCCCACAACCCTTCAGCAGTGACTAATGTAAGGCGGTATTAAATGTTGGTTTTAGAATACTTTATGAGGGAGTAATAAAGCAACTGCAAAATTAATCATAGGGGAAAATATTGGAATTTGAAACACAGTCAAAGGAATCATTACGGTTCATTAGTTTATGTGTAGATACTCATGTTTTCCAGTGGAATTATAAAATATAACTGAAGTGAAATTGGTTGTTTTTTATTGAGGGCATTTTGCCATTATCATCAGATGGAATTTAATTTGTTTACAGAGTCTGTATTGGCTTGATCCATGAGGGAAACCATTAACAGATGAAGGCTTTGTGTTTGCTCTGTATAACTGCAGTTTTATTGAAAATGATGAATTTGTCCAAGGAAGACATTGATAAGGCCAAAACTTTGCAGGTATTTTTTGGATTCACCTAAAACATACAATACGTAGTTCTTTGTGACATTTTAAAAAGGCATCAGATGTAAAAATATTTTTTATATGTGGCAAAATATATTCATTTGATACTATAAACGTGTGAGCCAAATTCAGTCTTTAAGAGCACTTTTCACATGGATGAAGGTAGAGAATGTTGCGTGGCAAAGCAGCATTAGTTTGAACACTTGCGTACGATGTTAGTCATGAACTGGAGTTTAATTTGTGCCAGGACTCAACCCGAGCACTTCTTTTCATGCCAGAGATCATCCTCCGGCACCTCTTCCAGATCTGGTCACTGCCTCACTCGTGGCTGGATAAAGTTGATCAGGGCTCCAGTTGGGGCCTGGGTCTATCAATGACCAGCTCTTTGGTGGCAAAACACACTTCCTGTTGAACAGGTGATAGGAGGCAGCAGCAGCACCCTTCCTGCCCATCCACAGAAACACCAGCCTCAGCCCAAGTCTCTCTTGATGGCATTGAGTTAGGGCTACTGTAGATGGGCTGGAAGGATGATGTCACTCCCACCCATCAGCTGTTTGACAGTGAGAGAGTATTTTGCAACCAAATAGCAGATTGGTGACATCAGAACCACCTCATCCAACTCATTTCAGCCCTGAAAAAGGATTAATAAAGTAGGCACAAAAGTAGGGTTGCTCGAAAGATGGGGCCTGGCAGGGTAGCTCCACCAGCCCCTCTAGAATAAATATCTCTTTTGCTTCTGAAGGGTGGCCAAAACAGGAGGTGGATTTGTTAAAACAAGCAGCCTTTGTCCTATTTGCAGCACTTGGGGAATTAAGTTCCACCCAAGCTCTAGAACTTTTAAAAACTTTTTGAACAGCCCATAGCTGTAGTTGATCCATCCCAGTAACTGCATATGATCTTGCATTCAAAACTCCAAACGACTCACAGATGCATGCCACTGGGAAATTTTACTTTGAGTATTTCAAAATGGGTTTGTATTAATTCTATTCCTGTAGATGACTTGGTTATTAATAATCGTATTATCATTTTTATTAGTGTAGTACCCAAATTTCTATTAGGGGTGTGCAATTTGTTTTTGTTTTTATAAAAATGAAAACAAAACTCCCATTTTCATTTTTGTTGTTGCAGAAATGAAAATGAAAAAAAAATGAAACTTTGGAATAAAAATGAAAAAACAAGACAGATATCAGTCTGTAACACCTTTGCTACCTGTCTGATTTTCATGACATTTAGATAGCTTGTACCCCTCACCTGCGAAAATTCAAAGGGATTACATAAAGGGTCCCAATTTGATAAGCATTATTGTTTGTGATGCATTTCCAGCTGTAACTTCTTTGCTTCCCATTCAATTTGGATACAATTTGAAAAAATTGTACCCCTCACCAAAGGTATCACCCCTACCAGATTTAATAAAGATTGGATAATGGGTTCCTATTTTATAAGCAACATACATT
>QEPC01003909.1:717759-783761 GCA_003113815.1 Sphenodon punctatus | reverse complement strand
TTTTTTGGCGTTTATGTTTTGTTGCAATGCATGGAGTGGAAGGTGTTTTGAACTGTAATTGTACTGAATTGTGTTTTTGTGTGTATTTTAAGAAAGCTGTTGTACATTTAAGTGTATTTTTAAACTGTTAAGTTTTTTGCTTTAGTGATAAGTTATAAGATTAGTTAGCATACTGGACCCAAATTGCTAGGTGCAATTGCCCCCACCGGCCGTTGTTATTTCGTTATAATTGGTTGTTAATAAAGAGTGCGGCCAAGTTTAACCCAACTTTGTTGTCTGAGTCTTGACTGGGGGGGGGTGCTTCGACAAGGGCTCTGTGTTTGCCTATTGCCATGGGTTTGGCCAGCTCCCTCGGTGAGGTGTGCTGTGGCGCTGCCCCAGCCTGCTCCATTTGCACATCTGGCGGTCACTCTTCAGATGGACAGGTCAGTCTGGGGGTGAAGTGGGCTGGTGCAGGCAAAAGTAGGGTTGCGGTCAGTCTGTGTACATCCTGTGTGTGTGTGTCTAAACCTGTCAGGTTTGACTCTGAGAGTCTTGTGTGGCCTGGAGATAGGGAAACCTGGTGCTCACTCCCTCTATGGTCTGTCTGGGACTCCCAGGATCAGAACGGACAGGATTATACATGCACACAGCTCTGCCTGGTTGTCAGTGAGAGTCTCCATGTCTGGAGAGCTGGAAACAGAGAGATTTGATGTTACCTAAGTCCCAACTCCAGCCTGCCTGACATGTAGACTCACATTGACAGGGCACATATTACAGTATTTTAACCACATGTTGCCAAGAAATAATTAATACTGATATTTTAGTGGGGTAGATATACTCTAGACGCCTTAAAAATTTGAGTTATCAGGATCCAGAATTCTACTTATCCAGATGAAGAAGCAATACTTTTCAATAGACTGGTGGCCGAGGGAAACAAATTAATTCTACTTATCCAGAAATTCAAGTTATGCAAGTTCTACTTACGTGGATTCCACTGTATGTAGTAAGAGGGCTGTAAGCACTAGATCTAAAATGTCAAATGGATGAGCCAATGTATTATCAAAGTGCTCTTCTGGAGCAAGTTCAGTTAAAGTCAGCGGGGTTTTTCTCAGCAGAGTGATTTGAGAAATGGAGCCTCAGCCTACAGAGCTGCCATTTTGTCCCATGAGCGCCTGTTTAAAATTTTCAGTTGGTTTATGCCTTAACACATTTCCAAAGCATTAACTGGAGCTCTTCTGTTCTTGTGCTTGACCATCCTGCACTTAAAGGTTATGGGAACTAACTTTAAAATAGGCAAATGGCAACAGAATATGCAATGAAATCAAAATAATTTCTTTCAGCATAGCTGATTAACTACAGCATCGGGCTGAGAGTTAAGTAAACATAAAGTCATAGAAAAAAATTGCACTAGGGAAAAATGTTTAGATACACATTTTAATTCTCACAAGAACATCATTGCAAACTCCTGCTGTCAACATTTGGAGCCGATCATGTCAAGCAGAAACCACAACCACATGTAACATGAGGGAAGCATTTGGCTTTGTATGACAAATGTCATTTGAAAACAGGCTTTGCTTTTAATCTAGAACATTGTAAACATATCGGGGAAAACTGGTTTTGATCATATGCCAAATACTGCACAAGTATTTAAACTAATAAATAATCTTCTAAAACAGGAAGTGTACTGTATATTTTATGTGTTCCCACAATCTTTAAGAAAAAGTTTTATCCCTTATGTTTCACAGATGTTCCTGGAGCTGAAGAAAACTAGATAACACAGCTTATATTATTATCAAAAAGCTTCATGTAACCTCCGACATCAGTATCACTCCAAAGTTTCATGTAACCTCAGACATATACCATAAATAAGGGATATTTTTCAGGGAAGGGGTCTGGTCACTCATTTGCCCATAGCTATATTAAAGGCATTTTAACCTTTTAGTTTATATATTTAAAATAAGAGCCTATCATCATATTGTTCACATGTCTGAAAACACTTACATGCCTGTAGTCCCATTGACCTCACAGGGATTATATATAGAAGTGTTTTCAGAATAGGGGTCCTAGTATGCAATGAACAGAAAGGAAGAAAGAGGCACCCTAATTAGTATGAAAGAGTCTGCTTCCCGATAGCCAGGAGCCCATGTTCACTGCATTTCCCCATTGTGGCCCAGCATGACTATAGTGTGGGGATGGGGTATCTCAGGCCTGGGGGGCCAAATGTAGCCCTCACCTAGTTTTTATTTATTTGATCCTTTTCCAGTATATGGATCTGGCCTCTGAATCTAGTTCCTACCCCCAAACACTAAGGGGGGGAAATAAATGAGACAATAGTACACATTAGCATCCACCAGGTGGGTGTTCGTCTGACCATCTATTAGGTGTTCGCCAGACGTTTGCCCACAGCCCCCACTCACGGCGTCATCCAAGGACATAGCGGGGCCCATCGTGCGCAAATGTGTGCCCACGTTGCTGTGTCCAGGTCTGCCCGCACCGTAGAGTCACGTCTAGCATGACCGCTAGAGGAGAGATGCTCTCTCCGCTGACAAAGGCTGTGAGAGGAGAGAGTGAGAGAGCTCTGATTGAAAGGGGGAGGGGGTCACAGCCAGGGAAGAAACCTTTCTGGCTGTCACCCCCTTTTCCATCAGAAGCAGCATGCCCGTGTTCGGGTGGTTGTAAGAGAGGAGAGAGATCAGTTGTGAAGTGGCTGCAAGAGGAGAAATTAGGGGTGTAGGAAGGACCTTCTCTTACAGCTGCCCAAGCGCAGGAGTGCGGCTTCTGATGGAAAGGGGTGGGTCACAGCCAAAGAAGTTAGGATGGGCGAACAAAACGCCGTTCGGATGTTTGGTTCAAAACCTGAGTTCGGGTTCGGCTGTTCGGTTCGGCGGACTTTGGTTTGGCCGAACTTGGCCAAACATTCAAAAAAGTGCTATCGGTACCGAAACTGATTTTTTTTCGGTATCGGTATTTTTGGCCCTGAAACCACCCCTGGTGTCCACCCCTGGTGCCAGGAAGTCTGCTCCTCAGCTGCCCCCCCTTCCAGTCACGTTTTCCCCACCCAAAGTCACATTTTTTCGCCCCCGAACTCATCCGAACTTTTCCGAACTGTTCGGAAGTTCGAGCGTTGGGTTCAGAAGTTCGATTCGGTCATCTGAACAGGCCGAGTTCGGGCCAAACTCCGAACTTCCGAACCGCGTTCGCCCATCCCTACAAAGAAGTCTTCTTCCCTGGCTGTGACCCCCTCTTCCATCAGAGGCTGCTTGCTCATGTTACCAGGCCGGGGAAAACTTAGAAAACTCACGGTGGGGAAACTAACGTGAAGCTTGGACTGTAGGCATGGGGTTAAAAGCGTCATCAAACGCATCTCACGTTGTTTTCAGTCATGGATGATAGGGTTGGATTTTGTGCCCTGTCATCTGTGATTGACAACAACGTGAGACATGACTGATGTCTCATGTTGTTTTCAATCAGTGATGATGCTTTCAACCCCGCACCCACATTCCAAGCTTCACATTAGTTTCCTCGCTGTGAGTTTTCTTCTCAGAAGTTTCCCCTGGCCCGGTAACATTGGCAAGCAGCCAGAGCCAGGACTGGGGAGGGGGAAAGTGCTGAGTGGCACCGCCAGTGGAAGTTACCACCAGCACATGAAATGCAGACGGGGCTGCCAGTTTATTAACTCTACATGCTAAAAAATGTGAATGGGGGCTGATTGGGGGCTACATGGACTGAACATGGACTCCAGCAGGCTATTGTCTCATTTGAAAACACCCACAAAGACTAGGAGTGTGCATTTCGTTTTCATTATTATAATAATGAAAATGAAATAGGTTTTTTTTTCATTTTCGTTATTCAATATGAAATAACACACAAAGGACACTACAAATTCAATATGAATTCAATACGAAAAACACACCAAGAACACACGAAAGAGCATATGAGCTCTGCTGCAAGAGGAGAGTGTGATGGAAAGAGCCGGGGGGTCATCGCCAGGAAAGAAGAATTGTCTGGCTGCGACCTCCCCCCTTTCCATCAGAGCCAGGGTTAGGGAGAAGGAACGTGCTGAGTGGCACCACCTGTGGCAGCTACCACCAGGTGTGTTTTTAGGCAAGCGCCTCCACACCCATTATAACCACCCATCACCCCCCACCCCCATCATGCACGTTGTAGGGCTGCATAGGGCACCAATATGGCCCTGCAACATGCGTGATGGGTGGGTGATGGATGGGTGGGGAAGTGCTTGTCTAAAAACACCCCAGCACATGAAATGCGGGTAGGGGGCTACCATTTATAGGCTACACACTAAAACATGTGAGTGGAGGATGAGTAGGGGCTGCATGGACTGAATACGGACTCTGGCAGGCTACTTCTCTCTTTTATAAATACCCAATCTCCCAACGTGGCACATCCAAAATTATGCTGGCATTTTATATAGGCATAGAAGACAGTCACTGCTGTAAAAAGCTTCCTCTCACTGTGTTAAAATTTGCATTCTGGTTCTTTGGGTAGAGCAAGGAGTGATATGCTCCTTGATGTGTTTCAAAAGTGCAAATAAACAGAGCTATGCATATAAATTTGGTAGTTTTAAGAGTGATTTATGATGTGAAAATGCTGAATCTCTTGACAAAGAGGGTTTTAAAGCAGATTAACTGAATCACAGTCATAATAATATGTGAATTATCTAAAACCGTTAAACCGGGATGGAAAGTCAGTTTTAAAAAAAAGTGTTTTTAAAGCTTTTGAGTAGGCAATTGCAATTTTCCGAGCTCATTCTTCTTTTTTTATTATGAGTCTATTTCTGCCAAATAGCTGGAATTTCACAGAATGAATAATAGCAATTGAGCTGGGAAAAAATAACAGGTCTCATCTACCCCATTCCTTTCTCAGTGCAGAGCCTCTCCCATTCACATGTTATGACTCTCAGACCCTTCCACACCTTACATCTTCCAGGAGCAATGGTACAGGAGAGGTATAGGTGTGATGTCAACAGCATTGCAGCAGTCAGCGTTTATATGGTCATTTGATTGCACAGTGGTGTAATTTTTGTACCTTTGCCCACAGTTCCATTGCTGGATAATATCCCAGAATGCCTTTAATCCAATTTTGGTGCATTGCATTATGGTTCTGGGCATGGATGCTGCAAGTGTTGCACTGTGGGGCAGATGTGTATTAATTATTAATTTATTATTATTATATTATTTAATTGTATTATTATTTTATTTATATAGTGAAAGCAGTGTACCTGGGTCCCTACCCCCATGGGTTTACAGTCTAAGAGACAAGGGAGAGGTGAACATTGGGAGAGACAAGAGTACATTCATGAGGTTGAGAAGTTACAGGCGCACGTGCTTCACTTAGTTACAGGGAACCAGGGCTGGTCCAAGGGTTTGAGGAGCCATGTGCCAAGCTTTGCTGTGGGGCCCCAAAGGCTGGCTGGTCTGCCGGCAGCAAAGCCGGTGGCGGGCCGAAAGAACCTTATGGCTGGCAGAGCTCTAGGGAGGGGCTTGTTCATTGTAGGCGAAGCCTCCAAAAATCCAGCAACAAAGAGTTTTCAGCGTTAAGATGTGATGGACAGAACATTAGTTTACACTGGGAACTCCTTGCTGCTTAAAACCCTGCCACTTGGAGACTGAGAGAACCCTCCTACTAGCATCTCATCCAGTAAGTGGATGGGACTCCAGTAGGACAATTCTCTCTCTCTCCATCAGTGGTAGTGCCATAGAAGGATAAAAAATCCTGTTCACATATTTAAAACATACAAAACTTCTGGGCCACATCAAAATAGCTACATGCTATTAACAATACCTGATCACACAAGCACATTCATATTTATAAAAATAGCATGTGAGGAGCCACTCGAAGAAGAACAGAAGGTTGCTACCTTGTAAATAAGGTTCTTTAAGATGGCTCCAAACATTCTCACAACACCCACCCTTCCAGCCTTGCATGGATTTTTTCCCCCTTATATTTCTAGAAAGGGTTGGAAGGCACTGTCATTCTGAGGGGGGAGAGCACTTTTTATACTACAGGAGCTCAAGACCATCATGTGGCTATTATTTGAATAGGGTGAGCGTGCACAACCCAGTTGTGAGACTGTTTGGTGCCATCTCGAATAACCTGCTTTACAAGGCTACAACCCTTCTGATCAGCACATGGGGAGGAGCTGTTTGTAAACAAACAGCTTTATTTACCTTCCCACAACAAAATCCATGTTCCTGTTCATAGGTGATGGCATTAGTGGCAAAGCGCCACTTTCCTACGTCCTGTCAATCCATGGAATGAAAATGAAACAGGGATCGGAACTTGGTAAAGTGGCGAGGAGGCATGCTGCAGAGTCCCTTGTAGGGAGCCAGTGGAACAGGCTGTCCTGCAAACCTGGACTAATCTGGACAGCTGTCAGCAGCCCTTATAGTAATCTCTGTCAGGGACCTTTTTCAGGGTCCTCCCATTTTATAGAGTGGCTGTGTGCAGTGTTTGTGGAGGCTGGAGCCACAATTGATTACATGGCTGTAGGCCTTTGGCTGTTGGCCTTTTTGGGACTGTGGCCTGGCCCTGCCCATCCACATGCATCATATGTGTTCCTCCCTAGTGCTCCTTGTATTCTTATTGGCCTGCTGCTGTGTGCACCTGTTCTCCTTGGACTTGCCCTGCTTCCCATGCCCCTCTCTTCTTGTGTATTCTGACAAGGCCATGGAGTGCCTGTGTCGAGTGGCTGTGATTTGGGCATTGCTGCCTTGGCCTGTGGAGGTTGGTCCCAGTCCACTGATGTTGTGAACTGTTGGGTCCCCTGTTGGGGATTGCCCTTGGGGGCTGTCCTGGTGTGTTCTCTGATCCTAGGTGCTGTGCTGTTTGGCTCTATTGGCTGTTGCTGGGTGTGCTACCCCCTTTTCCCTAGTGGGGTTGGTTGGCCATGCTTATGTTTGTGGAGGTAATGGTATCCCTTTTGCTGTGTGGGTGGGAGCTCTGTTTGCTTCCCTATGACTGTGCAGCAGGTGGTATTCTACGGGGACCAATGGTATGACCCAATTTTGGGGCCCATTCTGACCATTAGCAAGGGAGCTACTACTTGGACTAGGGCTAATTTTTTTGCAATGGAGGAAGTTACATGGCTCATAAATGGCTCAGAATACTGCCTAGCCCTGCCCCACCCCACCCCATCCTGGTGGCTATACTTGGGTTTTCTCCCAGACCCTGCTCACTTCCCCATCTTCCTTACCCTTCTGCAGAGTAACTTTTCCAGCACTGCTGTGAAGGTCAGATGTGCCCACCTGCATGGGGTTGTGGGGGAATGCTGTGGCAGTGGACATTTTTACACCTCCATATGAGATTGCTGCATGTGTAATGCCCATGTATGGATTACTTTTTTGGCATAGTTCTGGTCTGAGGATTGTAAGTCTGTGAAGTAAGTTTTTTTGTGGCTAGAGTTGCATTCCTTTTTACTTCTAATTCCTTTTGAATCAGTAACATCCTTCTGGAGAGGTTTGAAAACCCATGAGTCAATAGGAGAAATGATCTAGTTGAGTTACAGTAATCAGAACTCTGGCAAAAGCCCATCCTAGACATAACTTGAACTGAGTGAAAGCATGGAAGGAAACCATTTAAGGAAAACAAAACAAATCATTGAAACAGTAATTGGATGTCATTTTGCTTGTGCAATTTGTCCTTAAAAAGAGAAAACAAAAAACGAAAACCTATCCCTAGGGCAGAGGTTAAAGTTTAACTTAACAAAAAACATGATTTTATGGGAATTTTGGCAATAATGTGAGTAAAAACTATGGGTTTTATCATCCCTTCTGGTATTTTCTTCAGAGGGAATGACGACAGAAATAAAAAATAAAAAACAAACCCACAAAACAACTCCCCTCCCAAACTTCTTGGTATTGAAATGTTTGAAGTGAGGTAATATGATATAGTCCTCCCTGCCTTTGTACCCACACAAATCCCTCTGCAGGGTCAGGATCCTACAGGATTTTGTGGGCCACGGTTGGGTAAGGAGTGAGAGAGCAACATAACCATTTGAGCCCCTGAGGATTTTGACAAATGAAATCAGTGATTACTGCTGCTTTCAGCATTGCAATAAGTTAGTTATTTGACCACAAACACCACACATTCAAAGCTCCTAGAAAGAAGATTGGGGCAGGTACAAATGGCAGAGGTTTAAAGTAACTGTGGTGCCAGGGGAAGGGCTGCAGAAAAGCTGATTCAGAAAACTATAACCCTCAAAAAATGTACCAACAGCTTCAAGTTAGAAAGACTCCACAAACTCCGATATTATGCTACCTTCAAAGTCACACATTTCTCCACTACTTTTTGAGGCATTCTTGTGTTTTCTGTGGGAATGGGCAACGTGAGATGGATTGAGCCTGGAAGGGCACACAGAACACTTTGGGCGTTTGCGGACAAGGCCCTCTCCACCCACTCTACATGTTGCAGGGCTGCAGTGTTGCCCTATGGGTGCCCTGTCACATGGGGTGTTTTCAGACGTTTTCACACGAAAACAATAAAGTCATCCCCCGCCGGGACGACCCCATCACACCCTAACAGACGTGCCGGGGGATCCCGGCGGGGAATTGGGGAGGGGGCGGGGCCATGTGGTGCAATGTGCGGCCGCACGGCCCCGCCTCCTCCACGCTCCCCGCCTCCCGCCCTCTGGGGAGATGGGCAGGCGACGGGGCTAATGCCGCCGCAGTGTCTGGCCGAATCCGCCATGGCCCGGAATCCTGCCGGTACTTCCGGGCTGTGGCAACCGACCAGATGTTACTTTTCTTTGATCCCCGCCAGGGATCACTTTCACCACACTTCCCGGGGAATTGGTGCGGGCAGCCGCCAAACAGACGTGCGAGTCACAGTGACCACAGGTGGGTATTCACCGTGGTTCACTGTGATCTCGTAACGTCTGAAAATACCCATGCATAGTGGGTGGGAGGTGGGTGGGTAGTGTCTTGTCTGAAAACACCCTTTGTACTATTGTCCTGAACCCCAAGAGTTCACAGGAGTATGCAACCGGAGAATATGGTCACTCTTGAAACCAGTCTTGAAACTACTTACTGTGGTGTAATCCCATTGATGTAAATGGGACTAATCATGAGCTAATGGCCTCTGGATTGATGCCTGGAAGAGAGAGCCCATATTATTTCAATAAAGTGTTGGAATTCTTACCTTTGCTTTTCATATTATTTGCACAGGTGAATAAGTCGATGACCATATATCAATATCAACAAAGTTAATTCTCTCTAGTCTGTTATGCTTCTCACATGTGACTGCATGGGAATGTTTGTAAATTTAACTGGGGCTCCTGACTGAAAGAACAACCTTCATGCCTGGGTTCATATTAAATAAATACCAAACACCTCATCTCTATCAGGCAGCACAAAACAAATCATTAGTTAAGGTAAGAGAAAGTTAGCAGCCGGGAACCTAAGAGCAGGTAAAAATGAAAAAAAAACAAAAAAACAAGTTTACTTTATATGCACTGACAAGGTTTCTATACAATTATTTTTCATCATTCAGGCCTGATCAAGGGCCTACTAAAGTCAATGGGAGCAATTAGGCCATTAGAAAAGATGTTCAGATACATGTTTGTAAAATCATGGCATTTTTGCTAATTAGCAACCTGCTTTTATTCACATACCGTGGAATGTTAAAAAGCGACTTGTAAATAATGTAGGGGGAGGGCACCTCAAAGTTCAGCTAATCTAAACCCCTACCCTGAGGATACCCCTGCCAGATGTTTGTCCAGTTGGTTTTTGAAAACGTCCAATGAAGGAGATTCCTTCCATAGGAACCTGTTTCGTTGCCCAATTGCTCTTATGACTAGGAATATTTTCCTAACATTCAGTTGAAACCTAACTTGCTGCAATTCAAGACTACCCCCTCTTGTTCTGTTTTCTGTGGCAGTAGAAAAATAACTGTTCTCCATCTTTTTTGTGGCAACCTTTTCAATATTGGGAAATTACTATCGTGTCCCCAATAGTCTTCTTTTCTCTAGGATAAATGTTCCCTCATATGACTTGTATTCCAGAACCTTTATCATAGAGTCTTAAAACTGGAAGGGACTCAAAGGTCATAAAATCTGACTCCTGGCATAGTGCAGGATCTACCATATCTAAACTCTTCCAGACATGTGCTTGTCTAGCCTCTTCTCTGAAACCTCCAATGATAGAGAAGCCACAACTTCTCCAGGCAAACAGATAACAGATAGTTTTATAATTAGTTCCGGCACTTTTCTGGATATTGAAGTCAGGCTGACTGATCTGCTGGGTCTTCCTTTTTCCCCCTTTCAAAAATAGGCCTTGTGTTTGCTCTTCTCCTGGACTCTAGGATCTCATCTGCTCTCCATGAGTTTGCAAAAAGGTAATCACTAGTGGGTCTGAGGTTTCATCAAGATGCTAGGTACAGTTCATTATGGCTAGTCAATTTCAGTTTATTCAGACTGGCCAGATATCCTTGGATGTGATCTTTAGTTATTCTGACCTGTGTCCCTTTCCCCTCATGATCATGTTAATTTTACTAATCACTTGGTTGCAGTTTGCTTATTATTGTGAAGAATGAAGGTATTGAGTAATTCGGTCTACTACTCATCCCCTTTTATTATTCCGTAACATCCCATACTAGCTAAAACTCATTATGTGCCTTTGCCTCTCTGGTTTTGATTGTGTTATTACATGATACTCAACTTTAGTGACACACCCTTCCTTCCATTTTTTTGGTATTGTCCTTGGTTTGAGGTCATAAAACATCCTTGTGCAGCCATGTTGGTCTCTTTCAATTCTTCCCATCTTTCCTCCTTCCTCTTGGGTATGGCTTGGAATTGTGCCACCAGTATTACTTTTGGTTTTTATCTCTGTGGGACCTTGCTTACTAGCAGCACTTCATTTTTAAAATGAGAATTGCTGGGGCTCAAGTCTGCCCCAGAAACCATGCCGCCTATCCCAAAAGCTTCTTAGCTGAGGAAACTGAGCCTAGCACCCCAATCACTTGATCATCCTGCCACCATACAGCTCAATATGAAACAATAGTTCTTGTTGAGTAATCCAGCACAGGGAGCAGGGCAGGGAAGTCATTAATGAAAGCCAAATAAACCATCCAGGGTTTTTGTGGCTTGTCTTTCCAACTCAGAAGTGGCCAATATTGTCCTTTTCCTGGTCTTTCACACTTTAGAGTGAACACTCCTACTGGAATATTTCCCAGGGCTCAGCCCCCCTTTGAATTTAATTACCGGGGCCCCCACCCTTAATTAAGCCCTGCTTACTAGTTTTCTGAGTTATTTGAAATCTGCTTCTCTGAAATCCATTGTCTGCATTTTGCTGAACTCTCTCTCTTTTAGAATTTTGTATATAATAGAAAGGCAGCAATAGGAGGGCACTGGACGGAGGATCAGAAGAGTGAAAGCTACTGTAAGTGCTTCTCTGATAGTAGTTTTTATTACTTTAAAAGCACTGCAATTTTTTGGCACTTTAACAGATACTTTATTGAAGCTTGCCTGATCCTCAAGCTCTACTTCCTTCCCCACAAATAATTATCTTTTCAAATTATTGAAAAACTTTATATCAACTGTAATAAGATCATGATAATGGCCTTTAGAGCCAGATCTAATGTATATAACTGGCATATCAATAGGCAAATGGAATGCCCACTTGCAGGGAACTAAACACTCAGCTACCAAGACCATGAAAGGAGTTCTGAGTTTAAGGCTGTTTTTACACTGACAGTCCCCTCCCCACCACTCGGTGTGCAGGCGGATGTGCGGCGGGGGGTGGGGGCAGTCCATGTATACGGCTGCCGATGGGTGGGGGGATAAGTGTGTGTTTGTGTGTGCGTTGCTCCCACTGCACACCCACCAACACCCGCCACACACCTACCCACACCGACCTCTACCCGTGGGGCCCTCTGACAGAATGGAGGATGCTCCGTGGGTGTAGGTAGGTGTAGGTGGGTGGGTGTCCATGTAAACGGGCACATACCCACCTACACCCGCAGCCCAAAACACCCCCCACCCCGGTCTGTGTAAAAACGGCCTTACCCATAGGTATGGTGGCAACCTAGTAGCCCCAGCTCTTAAGATTTGTAAGGCTAAGGTGCTTGCCCAGCTTCTATATGGCACAGAAATATGGGACTGGAAATGCTCCAAAGAAGCAGAAGTGGTAGGAAATACTTTCTTTAGGCAATTATTATCCCTTCCCCAATATATGTCAGCAGCTCTTCTTAGAGTTAAATTGGGGGAATCCTCTCTGACTTCCAGTTCATATTCTGAACTACTGACTGTGATTATCAAATATGGACAATTCACGACTGCCAAAACTATATTTGCAAGAACAATTTGGAATAGTGCCCATCCGTAAGGGTTTCTGGCTCCAAAATATTATTGAGTTATTCATTTCCTGTGGTCTGTCCATTTTTGGTATGCATGAGTCTTTATCAGGCAAAGACCTCTTAAGATCCAGATAGAGGATATTAATGGGCAACTTGACCTAGCAGTTGTTTGTGCCAATAAGCTGTCCCCCTGGTATTCCTCCTTGAAAGACAAGCATACGTTTGAACCCTGCTGCTTAGACATACTTAAGGTAAATGCCACATGAGAGCCTTTACTGCCTTAAGATTCCAGATGTTTCCCTCCTAGGTTAATATTTTTTTTTTTATTCATTTCATTTATTATTCATTTATTTCTATCCTGCCCCTCCTGCCTCTGGCAGCTCAGAGTGGCTCACAAAAAGCAATACAATAAAATACAATAAAATCCAAATATATTGAATTTAAACAAGGAAAAGACAAAAACCAAACCAACAGTGTACTGCTAATATATTAACAAATTAACCAGAAACCCCTACCTCCAACCCCCTACCCATCCCCTCCACCAAATGCCTGGCAGAAGAGCCAAGCCTTCCAATGCTACTGGAAGGTGAGAAGATCTGGGCTGAGATGGACACCCACTGGGAGCGAGTTCCACAGCACTGGTGTGGCCGCCGAGAACACACCCTCCTTTCTGTGGCCACCCCCGGACAATACAGGAATTCCAGGAGGGCGTCCCCCAACAACCGCAGGAGTCGCCCTGGAGCCCAGTGTTGGAAGGCAGATTTTTTGGATGAAGAATTATGCCCATGAAGATCTGGAGCAGTTGAGGACCTTACCCATTACCTCTCTGAATGCACTCGGTACACAGCAGTGCGATCATAGTACTGTGTGCCCATCTTGGATAGAAGTCCTTTTTCCACTGACTTAAAAAAGATCAAAGATTTACTTGGTAAGTATAACAACTATTCAGTTAGAACTGTTGTTATCTATGCCATAGTTACAGAGACAGTTAGAAACCCCATCATGGCAACATTTGTCTGAATAGTGATTTATTAGATTTTGAGAATTTTATTTTATTTTTGCAGGCACAGCCTATTGTTAGCATGATCTAACTATTATTACCCATGGTGTCAGATGATGAATTAGTGGTGTATAGTATTTGGTCTACAGTGAAAGCCGAATGACAAAGTTACTCCATATTTAACTATTAAGTCACCCGATTTGTGACAATCGACTTTGCACTGCATATCCTTATTGTAGTCACCTGTTGTTTTATACCAGTGGCTATTTCCTTTACCAAGAGAGAGACAGTAGAAATATTAAGACTGTGTACTACCATTTGTTTTAAAACTTTTCTCTTTGTTGTATTGTTTTATAGACATCGTTTGTTCAATGTATTTTCACAGCATAATAGCGTATGATTAAATTGCTATTTAATAAATTTGGTTTGATTTGATACAGGATTTGCCCCTATATATTTTCTCGGCAACTATATTTAAACCCTGTGAATGTTGATTTTTGTTGTTGTTACTGATTTGCCTCTTGCATCTATGTACCTTTATTAACAAATAGATTTCTTACAGCTCAGGGAAACATAGCATGACTCTTATGTTTCCCCTTTCTCACCGATTGTTGAACAGCACACATCAGCAAAAGGCAATGGCTTCATTTACAGGGAAACGGCATTCTTCGGTTATTTTTCAGAAAAATTGTGCACAAACATTATGCACGCGTATTTGTAATGAGTTGCTTTGGAAGGAAAAGTCTGTAGGAAACATTAATCTAGTGTTATTGCTTACAGTCTTTATTAATTTTAATGAGGTGTTTGGACATGTAAATCTTATTTGCCAACTGCTGCCAGCTTTGACAAAGCATAAGGTCTCATTTCTTGCTAAGCAGATATAGTTTCCTTCTCACAGCTGAAGAAAACACACACTGGTTTTATTTTCCAGACAAAAGATTATGGGTTGAGAGACCGTATACAGTGACAAACATAAATAGGTGCTATTTGGAAGGCAAGAATTTAATTTGCTTTTAGCTTGCCTGTGACCTTGCCACTGAAAGTGAGAATTTACTTTTGCATCTACCCTTTCCCTCCAAAATGCAATATTGGCAAGTTTTTTTTACAAAATGGGTGGCTTAACTTAGGATCTGACGTTCTTATTTAGGTATCTGAATAAATGACCTTCTTCTCGAGAGTGCTGAACATTTGATGTGTGAAAACCCCCATGGAAATATCTACCTTACAGCACAATTCTGCACACAAAGTGGATCACTGGGCACATTAATCACACCATTTCCTTTGGTCATGCACTCTTTCTGGACTTGCATGCACAAATTATAGAAAATATCACTTCCTTTGTTTTGGAGTCACAGTCCATATCTTTGCTATTTGTGAAAATGACCTCTGATAGTGATTTGCTCTCAGAGGCTGTTTTAGTCAGTTAGATTTGAGCTGATTCTCTGAAAATAATATTTATATTTATTTATTTATCAAATTTATATCCCGCCCCCTCCTGCAATGCAGTGTTCAGCCAAGAGATCACTCTCTGGCCAGACCTGATTGGCAGTTGTTTTTATTATCATTAATAAATACCCTTTCTCTTGGTTTTATACTTTAGTCCAATATGATATACAATTTGTTTTCAATAGAAAAGTAGCACAAAAAATTGTTGGTGGAAGTCTCATGAACTAACTTGAAAACATGCACTGTGCAGTTATGTACAAAGCTAAGCAGCTAAGAAAATCTTTTGGTGTTTTCTAAGACATCCGTGAAGTTCCTGCCAAGTGAGCTGTTACTAGTGGTGATGAATTCAGGGTGTCTTTAAACGAACAAGGTTTTATGGGGGTTGCTGAGTAGTACTGCTGGGTGCTTGGGTAGGGACTCTCTCTAATGGACGGCTCCAAACATAGCTACCATCCGTGGCAGCCACTACACACTCCCCCTGCCACGGACCATGGGGGAGGGGGAAGTGTGCCAGACTGACCTTTGCAACTGAAATGTCATGGCCATGAGCCATGAACCTGGGCTCCCCAGCGCTTGCAGCCAGTTCCTGTGACTGACTTGCAAAGGTTGTGTCCCCCTGCCTGCAGTGCCTATGAGCACAGACCTGTCTGCTGGCATGGCTAGCTGCTGCCATTCATATGGGCATGGGCTCCGTGGCCACCTGTTGCCACACGTCCATTTGGCTTTCCCCGCAAGGAGCGCTCTGCATTTCTCGGCAGTGCTCCGTGAGTGACCATGAGTCATTCCCTAGCAGCAGAGACATACGTAGGTCTTAGCCAATGTCGCTTTAGTTGGAGCTTCAAAACCTCCAGACAGTGAAATACTGGTTCCAGTTATAAGACTTGTCTAACACTGTCTTTGGCTAACAAAAAGGGGAATACATGTTTTGAATACAAACTCATTAGCTTAAGTTAAAATCTACATGTATACAAACTAAGGCCCTTTTTAAAGGAGCACAGGGTCGGTGTTCACGTTGGTGGGTGTGCAATGGGTAGGAGAAGGGTGTAGATAGACGCACACCCATCTCCACCCACGGAGCAGCCGCTGTTTTCACCGGTTGCTCTGTGCGTGGGTGATGGGTGGGTGTGCATGCGTGTTCTGCGAGCGCACGCACGCACACCCACCTCCATGGTATGTACAGGAGACACACCCACGCATGAACACCCAGATTTCTGGGTGTTCATGCATGGGTGCTGTCCATGTAAAAAGGGCCTAATTTAATTTGAGTTAACTGCTCAGGGTTAAAGCGGTAGCTTGTTCATGGTTTCCTAATATGAGTTTAAAGTCACACTTGCCTTTCTGACAGCCCAGGAAAACATAGCATGATTTTAACTTGAGTTAGTGAACACGAGTTTAAAACGCACTTTTTCCATCCATGTAGCTAAGCCCTTATAATAGGACACTGAAACTTTTTGCCACTATTGAAAGAGCAAAGAATCAGCACAATTGTTAGATTCCTGCTCAAGGAACTGTTCTAAATCTCCCTTTTGGTAAAAGATAAATAAAAAGGTTGAGGCAAGGCAGTTTGGAGGGAAGATCAGGTTGGGAGGAAAGAGGGAACCCAGTTGAATGATGAGGAGGGAATAGAGAAATAGGATAGAATGCGTTGTGGATTTTTTATTTGGATTTATTTGTATTTTGCTTTTAATATTTTTTCTACAGTTGTCATCTGCTCTGAACCTTTGGGGATAGGGAGGAATATAGATCAATAATAACACTAATATATGTGGAGTTGTAGATCCTAGAGCTCTTTCTCTAGATCTGAGTGAATCCAGTTTTACATCCGAGTATGACAGAGGTTGATTGAAGGTTGTCTCCTATCAATGGATTATGCTCAAGTACCCATTTTGATTAGGGTGGCCAGATATGCAAATTTTAAAGGACACTGTAGCAGGGTGGCTTGTTTTCAGTCTTGCTCCAGCCGGTTGAAGAGCGTGAAAACCCAACTGGTGTGGCTTCAGCCGCTCGCAGCCTGGCCCTTTAAGAGGGCCGATCTCTTCCTGGCAGTGTGGGTGGTTCAGCCCTTTCAAAGGGCCCTGCCACAGCTGTACTTGGCATGGGATGGGCCTGAGACAGGCACTGGCCGATTGTGCAGTGCCTGGGAATCAGAGGGTGGAACGGACTGGTCCCACCAGACCTAGAAGTGTGGGAGCGTCCATAGGGAGCTGCTGAGAGCCTGAGGTGCTGGCCAGGTAAGCGGCACAGCTGAGCAGCAGGAAGGCAGCTGGGAAGCTGTGGCCCACAGAGTACCCCATGACAGAAGTGGATTTGGAGTCAGAAGGTGTGCTGGAACCGTAGTATGTCTGCCCGTAGGGGCTGAGTGATGGGGTGGCCGGTTGAATGGCACCCAGGACACTAGTGGGGCTCCTAGCCCTAATAGGTAGAGGGGCCAGAGGCACCTAGGCAGAGGCTACAACCCTGATGAGGGTGTCTACAGGCTAAGGACTGGGTTATAAAGCCCATATAGCCTGGATAAGGACTCAGATGGTGGCCCAGTGGGGTCTTGGACTTTTGGAGGGAAGTTGAAAGCCCTCTGAACAGCCAACCTGGTGAGGGCCTGATCGGAGCCCACTGCCATATGGACTCAGGGTTATAGGAACTAGGAAGCCCAGAGTGGTCATAGAAAGGGCTTGATTGAAGGAGCCGATAAGCCAGTGGACCCTGAATAGTGGACCAGCCTGGAAGAGGCTATTGGGCTACTAGGCCAGGACTTTGGAAACTAGGATATTTGTACTGTTATGTTATAATTTTATACTGACTGCCTGGTGATAAGACCACAGAATTATATATAGTGTAAATAAAGTACTCAAGTGATAATTAATGTCCTTGTCAGGGACTCCATTCAATCAGCAGAGCCTTGTGGACACAGCTCTGCTGAGCAGCTCAGATATGGGTCTACCTGGGCTGGGGAGCCGGGTCCTACTACAGACACTTATGAGAAATACAGGTTGCAGGGCAGCACTGGCTCCAGTGCAACCCTGCAACATGTATTTCTCATAAGTGTCCTCTAAAATTTGTGTATCTGGCCACCCTAATTTGGACACTGAAAAATGAAGGGACTTTGCAAAGGCATGAGAATACAATTTTGCCCAAGGTTCTCACAGAATTGTTTCGCAGGTTCTGTTTTTATACTAATGCTCAGAGTGGAAAGGAGATAGGAAAACCCAGTTCAGCTTGGCAGGTGAAAGAAATCCATACTCATTAGACTCCAAAAAGAGCTAAATAAAACATAAATATTTTCCCTGCCTGGAGACATAATGATTTGGGGATCACTTCTCTTTAAAGAAACATTATGTTCAGAAGTTCTTAGTCTTGTGTGTCATGTAAAACTTAAAGGGGAAGGAGAAGAGCATAAATACATTTGCATCATAATCGCTTAACATTTAAATTCGGAGTGATTTCTACATAAAAATATAACATATTCATCAAACAGTAACTATGCAGTTGACTCCTTTTAAAAATGCTACTGCTTTTGCAAAAGGGTAAATAATGTCTTCAGCTTTGCATGTCATCCTGAGCACATCCACCACTGTGAGCTCAATAATTGCCTGTAGGCATGAACCACCAAATAGCCAAGGAAAAGAAATTAGCTGAACAGAAGGGAAATGTAATTATGCAATTTAACAAACAGCATAACTTCTGGTTTTCTCATGTGCAGTAATAAAGAATTATGTCCAACAAACAGAGTCTATAAAGTGCAGTTTATCTCCATATAACATTTTATAACCAAAACATAAAAGCCCAGGTTTCTCCTAACTCTTAGTCAGAATTTGACTTTCAGAATAGACATGTTGGTTTAAACGAGTGAAGAAGTTTCCTGGATACTCGTGTCACAAATGTGTGTTGCATGTCAAGTCTGCAGTGTCTTAGGCCCTTGCCACACTAAGCTATATTAATAATTATATTTAAGATGAGCTAACTTCTGATGCCTTGGCATGCTTTCTCATGAGCACATTATTAACACGTATTACAAAGTTCTACTTCTATTTCACCAAATGTCTGTTTGATTGGAAGAAATGTATGGATTGGAAGGACTGGGTTTTGCTAAATGTCATAAAATAGTAAATAGTAGTATCTCCTTGTGGCAAGGTGCTATGGGTAAGTCCTTGCAGGACTACATTCATGGCAAGCCGGAATCCTGCCACTTGTCACCTGGAATTCATTAGGAGCATGAGCCTAGGGGAGGGACAATAATTAATCAGGTTACTAGGAGCTGGGGTTATAAGGAAGAAGCACTAGTGACGTCCACTCAGGTTCAGCAGCAGTTATATTTCCCTGAAAGAGCTAGCTGACTAGGGAATGCTACAAGGGGGAACAGATAGAAGGGGACATGTAGCACGGTGCTGTAGTTATGTCCATGCAGGCCCAGGCCCAGTTATTAGTCACCTGGGGCCCACTTAAGGAGGGGCTAATTGGCAGAAGAGAACAATTAGATCAGGTGGGGCCAGTTAGCCAAAGAGGGTACAACTCACTTCATGTGACCAGAAGCTGGGCTTCTCAGGTGACCAGGGAAGGGAATATAAACAGAGATCCCAGTGACCACCAGGAAGACAGTAGGGTGGAGGGAAAGTCCATCCAAGAAACAGTGGCAGATGGAAAAGCTAGTCACACACGGAAGCTACAGGAAGGCTGGCAGCCTCTACCAAATCTCCCAAAATGTCCAGTGGGCAAAGAGGGACAAGTTCTGCCACCTTGGTCAATTTGCTTTGCTCCTCAGTGAATAAGCTCCTCTCTGTCACACACCCCCTTTCAAGTTCATTCCAAATGAATAAAGAGGAATGAAAGCTCTCCTGCTTATCATTTTATACTTAGTTCCTTGTCATGTCATTGTCCTCTCAAATGCTTTTTCTGGGAGGCAACCAGGAAAGACGTACCTGAGACTTGAATTCCAGTCTTTTTGTCTCTCTCTGAGTCCCTGAAAGGGACAGTAAGATTCAGCATCCAAAGAAGGACTGTGCCTCTTAAATAGGACTGTCAGGTGACATGCTCTAGCCTGGCTGGAAGGAAATCCCAAAGCATATAGGGGAGGTGGATGGAGCAAGAGCTGATAGCCCTACCTAGGGCTAGAAGTTTATTTTATTTTATTTTTCATTTTTACGCTGTCCCTCTCGCCGAAGCCACTTGGGGTGGCTTACAAATATAAAAACAGCAGTCATAAGATAAATAAATATATAAATACATACAATACAGTATAAAACTAACTAAAACTCTGGCTTGTGTATACAAATAAAAAATAGAAATAGAAAAACATACCCTCCTCCCAACCTATACCCCTCCCCCCCCCCCCAATGCCTGGAGGAAGAGCCAGGTCTTACAATTTCATTGGAAGGTGAGAAGGTCCAGGCTGAGGCGAACCTCCACCAGGAGGGAATTCCAGAGTGATGGTGCGGCCGCCAAGAATGCCCTCCTGTCCGTCTGAACCTGCCGATAATGCGGGAATTTCAAGAGGGCGCCCCCAGACGACCGCAGGGGCCACCCAGGGGTGAGGCAATCACTTAGATAAGCAGGGCTCAGGCCATGAAGGGCTTTAAAGGCCAATACCAGCACTTTGATTGGGCCTGGAAGACAATAGGCGACCCGCCTTCGTAAGATGGGCTGCCGCATTCTGCACTAGCTGCAGGTTCCAAACCTTCAACAAGGGCAGCCCCACGTAGAGCACATTGCAATAGTCTAGCCTCGAGGTGACAAATGCATGGATGACAGTGGTGAGATCAGAGTTTGAAACATATGGGCAGAGTCTTTTCAGCAGATGTAATTGGCAAAAGGCACCCCTGGCCACAGCCAACACCTGGGAATCCAGGCGCAACTATGAATCCAGGAGCACCCCCAGGCTCTGCACAGAAGGAGCCAACGGAGGATGGATGCCCCCAATAACGGGGGAAACCTCCTCACCCAGATCACTGGTCCCACCCACCAACATCACCTTCAATCAGCTCGACCTCATCCAATCCCCGACATTGGCCAAGCACCACGACAGGAACAAAACAACATGGCCTGGGTTGGATGAAAAGGATAAATACAGCGGGGTGTTATCAGCATATTGATGGCAACGAACCCCCCAGCTGCGCACAACCTCCCCGAGTGGCTTCATCTACATATTAAACAGGAGAGGGGTCAAAATCGATAATCTCAGGGATCAGCTAAATGTAGGGTTGCCACTTCTCATGGTTTGAATCTGAGAATCCTATTTTGGCCTATGGGAGTCTCACGGTTACGCTGCGAGGGGTGACGTTAGCTGAAGGGTGTGTCTTCCAGAGTGGGGGTGAGCTACAATGAGCATGCTCAGTGCTTACTTTGTAAAAAACTAATTGCTGGGGTTCAAGCTTGCCCCAAAAGCCATGCCTCCTGCCCCAGAGTTTGCCAGAGCAGGGAAATGAACCCTATCCTCCAAGTAGCAACCCAGCCACTGACCTGACCCTGCCTCTTGAAGCCAAATAAACAATCCACATTTTTTTCTGGCTTCTCTCCCCCCACCCCCCAATGTCCAAATGGTCAATATGGGGCCTTTCCTGGTCTTTCCCATTTTGGGTTGCATACTCTTACTAGTAGCATTTCATGGGGCTCAGCCCTGATAAGCCCCCCTACAAATTAAGCCCCGGATAGACTAGCCCCTAGGGAGGCTGGAAGAGGCAGTGTTGGCAGCCAAGAACATGATCCCACTCTATGCAGGTGGGACTACAGCCAAGTACTTGGGCAGAGGCCCAAGTTTAGGGTTGCCACGTCTTGAGGTTTGCCCCTGAGACTCCCATTTTGGCCTATGAGAATCTCAGGGTCAAACTGTGAGTGGTGGCACCCAAGGTGGGACTCAGTTGGTGCAGGAAGCTTGGGAACGTGGTGGAACACCAGGGGGTCAGAGGGCAGGGAGTAAGAAGGGCTCTGGATTGGGTGGGCCAAGGAGAGCCCTTGAGTGGCCACTCTGGGAGAGCAGGGCCATGAGGATACTGCAGGGGGATGCTAGGAGGAATCCCAAAGAGAGACTCAAAGCCAATAGACCCATAGTTATAAAGCCAGGGGAGATGTCTACAGACAAGGAATCAAAAGGGAGAGAAGTCTGAGAAACAGGACAGAGCTTGGGGCCAAAGACCATCTTCCATGCCCCATGCCTCCAGGAGGACAACTAGCTGACCTCTCTGGTGGAGGGCCATTAGGACCAACAGTCAGCAATCCCCTGAATGGGGGATGTCTGGAAGGGCAATACCAATCACCTCTCCAGGGCATTTACTTTTCCTTGGTGGCACTTACTTACTACACAGTTTGCATCAGCTTCCTTATCTTGTGAAGTTGACTTATTGAGGTCTCCTGAACCTGAAGAATAGTGAGGACAAAGTCTTTATTTCTTATATGTAACCAAGTTTGTAATCAGTTTGTGGCATGGCTGGCTATAAACAGGTTATGTTTCATCAGATTTATTTTTATTTATTTATTTATTTATTTTAAAGCATTTGTACCCCGCCCCTCCTGCAAACAGCTTGGGTTGGCTTCCAACAATATAAAACAGCATAAAACAATATAAAACAGTTAAAACAATCCACCAATTAAATACTTTTTAAAAACAGGGCCCCGAGAAACAATTCAACATTAAAACAATAAAACAAGGTAGGGGGATTTCACATGATATTTTTAGTAATTCTGATTGCTATGTTTTTGCACCTCTGGCTTACAGCATAGTAGGGGTTTTCTTTAATTTGTTTGCAGTGTGGACAAGACCTCTTGTCATGTGTGTGTTATTTTTTGGCTGGTACTATGCAATCTGGTGACAGAAAGTCCTAAAGTGGCTTGTCGAGTTTGTGCAATGTCCTTGGTACATTATGGGAGTACAATCCTGGAGGAGAGCAGTTCACATTTTCTCACGATGCTGTAACACAAACACAATTAGATAATAGGGTATTCAAATGTAGTTCAGTCACAGCTGTAGGACAGGAAAGGTGCACTGTGAACACATTTCAACGTATGTTACTGCAACTACATGAAGCAGGAGAGTCAGGAAAAGGTTACAAAAACACAGTTGCGATTGTAGTGGAGACAGAGCCTAGGGGTGTTAACAAATGAGTTGGTAGCCCACACCAGGTGGGTGTCCACCTGCCCATTTATTAGGTGTACACCCCCGCTGGCCAAGTGGCCATCACCCACTGGACAGACAGCATAAGAACATAAGAGCTGCCATACTGGATCAGACCAATGATCCATCTAGCCCAGCATCCTGTCTCTGACAGTGGCCAATCACGGCGGCTTGGAAGAAGCACCCAAAAGATCACAATGGGGGATCCATTCCCTGTTGTTTCCCCCCATCTCCCGTCATGTTCCCTGATCCTGTCTCGCTAATAGCTGCTAATGGACCTATCTTCCAGAAACTTGTCCAAACCTCTTTTAAACTCAGCTATAGTACTGGCCCTTACCACAGCCTCTGGCAGTAGATTCCACAACCCAATTATATGCTGAGTGAAAAAATATTTTCTTTTATTTGCTTTAAACTTGACACCCATGAGTTTCATGGAGTGTCCCCTAGTTCTAGTACTAGCTGAGACGGTAAATAACTGCTCCTTGTTTATTAGTTCTACACCACTCATGATTTTATAGACTTCTATCATATTTCCTCTAAGTCATCGCTTCTCCAAACTGAAGAACCCCACCTACCAAGCCTCTCCTCATACAGGAGCCCTTCCATGCCCTTGGTCATTTTTGCTGCCCTTCTCTGTACCTTTTCTAGTTCAGCTATGTCTCTTTTAAGATGGGGCGACCAGAACTGCGCACAATATTCGAGGTGCGGTCGCACCATTGATTTGTATAGAGGCATTATGGTATCCTCAGTTTTTTTCTCTATCCCCTTCCGACTAATTCCTAACATTCTGTTTGCTTTTTTGACTGTTGCTGCGCACTGTGCTGTGGATTTCATAGTATTGTCCACAACCTGTCTCTTATACACATCTAGATGTGTATAAGAGACAGACCTTGAATAACTTGGTGTTGTCTGCAAATTTGATCACCTCACTCTTAACACCCTTTTCCAAATCATTAATGAATACATTAAACAGCACTTGTCCCAATACAGATTCCTGAGGCACACCACTTTTTACATCTCTCCATTGTGAAAACCGACCATTTAGTCCTACCCTTTGCTTTCTATCTTTCAACCAGTTTCTGATCCATAGACACCGCCACTCATGGCGGGTTCCACGAGCATTGTAGCCAAGCAGGGAAAAGTAAGGGTGCAAAGGGAATACCATGGGAAAGCCACAGGTAAAGATTAGATAGCTGGCTGTACACCAGTGCCTCTCTGTGCTTTCTATTGGCATTCCCAGATATGGTTAGCCTGCAAACGCTAATAGGAAATGCAGCAGTTCAGGCCTGCAGCCGGATAATCAGGAACACACAGGGAAAGGTCACCTGTTGGGAAATAGCAGGAGGAAGGGCCCAATAGGGGAAGTATTTCACCTTGGTGTTGGGGAAGGGGCCGGATGGGCTGGGCGAAAACACCCAGGAAACATTTTAAAGGTTTTATTGATGTAATAAAAAGATCATTTAAAACAGCTCACCGATGCTCATTAAAATGACACGGATCGTGGGTGTGAGAGCTACCATTGTGGTTGATGTGCTGGCACAAAGCATCCCGGATCTCTCTATCTATGTGCTACTCTGCTTGGTTCTGCTGGTCCTGGAACAGGGGCACTGGTTCACCAGAGCTAGTTGGAGGAGGGTTCTCCAGTGTGTTCCTGCCAGTCTCACAGATGTTGTGGAGAACCCAGGTAGCAGTAGTTAACAGTTGAACAGTCTCTAGCTGGAAGTCAATTCTAGCAGCTGCCAGCTGTTACTCTCTAGTGCTGCGTTAAAAGCCCCCTCCACAACAGAGCAGGTGGCTCTGAGCTGTTGGTTAAAGTATCTTTGCTCCAGAATGCAGGCAATGCTTTATGCCTTCATGAGCCAGGGCCAGGGGGTAGGCAGAGTCCACAAAAACGACAGGCCTCCTGAGCGCAGTCCCTCAAAGCATGTTTCAGTGGAGGGTCCAAAGTGTCCTGTGTACATGTGGCCAAAGAAAGGGGACTGGTGGAAGGTGCAAGTGTCATGGTTTTTCCTGGACTGCCTGCCAGCACATCCGTGAACTGGGCATGGTGGTCCACTACAACCTGGAGAACCACAGAGAAAAAACCCTTCTGGTTCAGGTAGTTATCTTTGCTATGGGGTGGGCAGATGATGGTGATATGGCTCCCACCGATTGCCCCTTTACAGTTTGGGAAGCCTTTCTGCCAAAAGCCCTCCATTACCTCCATGGGGTCAGCCACTGCACCATCCCATTAAGCAGCACTTCCATAATCGCTGTGCAAATCTCCACTAGTATGGTACCCACCGTGGAGGTTCCAATGCCAAATTGCTGGGCAACAGAGCGGCAGGAGACAGTAGTGGCAAGTTTCCAGATGGTGATGTCATCATGGGTCTTCACAGGGATGGGTGACTGCATCACCATGCTCTGTTTCTCCAATTGTGACCAGAGGATCTCGCCTATCTGCAGGATGAGGCGATGGGCCATCCTGAAGTTTGCAACCCACTCAGCGTCTCCCCATGAGGACAGCACGTTCTCCCAGTAGACAAGTTTTTCTCCTTCACCCAGACAAGCCTCTTGGTACAGTCATGTGCAGGGTGTGGGTGACTGAAGCTGCATCTCCTGACAGGTACCTCTCTGCACGCATCACCTGCTCTTGTGCGGCTACAGTCCTGCCCAGCATGGTCTGTTGTTGCTGAAGGTAGGCAACGGCATGGCAGGGAGCCAACTTTGTGAAGCTTGACTGCCTCCCACAGCCATAATAGCCTGGAAGACAGAAACAGCTGGTGTGGCTTCTTCGTCCCATGGTTCATTGCAGCTGTGAGTGATTGTAGTGAGATGGATACTGAGAAGGGGGTGGGGTTGGTGGACAGGGTGCAGTGGGGAAGTACACCTGCCCATGTCTTAGGCTTGTCACACTAAACCTGTTAGTGGGGGCTGGCCAAATTCACAAGAAATACATGCAGGGGCTGCCCATTTATTAGGCTCTACCCACTAAATATGCAAGTGGGGGATGCACAGAATGAACCCAGACTCCAGGGAGTTAATGTCACGTTTGTTAACACCCCCAGAAAGGTGGAAATCTTGCCGAGAAAATTAATCATTAGAAACATGTTGGGTAATTTAGTTTTGGAAGCTCAAGGCTAAAAGAGAACAGACAATCTGAGGAAACAGATGACTATGAAACATACAGTGGGGGCACATTGCCAAAGGGAGAATGAAGTTTGTACTACATGTTTATGAAAGATTGATAACATTTAGGGAATGCATTTCTGTTATATCACTGTTTGAAGGGATAGAAATCAAACAGATTAAAAAAAATTGAAAGCAAGATGGAAATACCATCCCAAGGCAATAAAATGTGCTAAATGGATGACATGATAAAAAGGCAAAAATCTAGTGTCATTCATTACTTTAACAGTAAGCATGTGACGACTTCAAGAAAAAAGGCTTTCATTATGTGGTATGAAATCAAGATTCCTTATAAGACCAAAGAGCAAACAGGGAGCTGAGCTTGTGACATGACATCCACTGACAATAAGAATACACAACTTAGTAATAGAGGTTTTATAAAGGTGCATAAAGATGCACACCCAGCGTGCAGGTTACATGGCCTGGTGGGGGTGGGGGGGGACTGTCCCTGGCTGGGTCAGGTCAGGACACTGAACTGACGTATGCCCGACTGGGCTGGCTGGTGAGCCCTCCCCTGCACTCCCCCATGATGGGGAATGAACACACGTGTGGCCCCGCCCCCAGCACCCCCCGCCATGACAGGCAACCATGGTAGCCAATCATGGACAGCCATGGCTGCCCATCCTGGTGGCTCCCAATCTGTAGTGGGGGATGGGGCCACTAACAGCTGTGCGGGTCCGCTATGGCTTGCATTGGCTCGCCTCGGTGGCCCTTTCCTCTTGATTGTGAGCCTGGAATCATCCAGGAGACAACATCTGGGCCAGCTGCCTACCCAGACTGGGGCAGCAGTGGGACCACATTTGGCAGCTCACAAACAGATGTGCTGGGGAATCGCTGGCCCAGGCAGGCCATAGTGGGCTTTCGTGTCTGTTTTCATTCAAGGACTTGGACTCAGTGGGAAGTACACATTTTTCTATATACATTTTGAAAGTCTCTTCTTCCTCTTGATGTACAAATGCCAGTCACTTAATATGTGTTTGAGAGATTTCCAGTATTGTCAAGTTAAAGCATTAAAAAACCCATGTTAGGCTCCCCCGAATTCATGAGACGTGTGGGGCCTGTCACACGGATGCACACCCATCTCCACGCACAGAGGCACCTCCATTTTGTCCAATGCCTCCATGCATGGGGGATCGGTGGAGTATGGGGTCATGCACACACCTCCACCGGCTGTCACACGGACGCCGCTGCCCGCCCGCCCAGTCGCACACGTGGGCAGGGGAGGGGGCGTCTTGTGTGAAAAGGGTCAAAAAGACTTTACAGGTGTTGGAAACAAAATAATTCAGATACTATTTTTTATAGGACCAACTTCTGTTGGTGAGAGTGTGCAAACTGTCGGGCCACACAGCGCTCTTCCTCAGAATTGTAAAAAATCAGAACTAGCAAATGTAGGCTAGGTATTTATGCAATAGCAATCACTTGGGTGGTGGTGGTTATGGGAAAATTTTGTTAAGAAGTAAAGTCTCTAGCATTTCAAAACGCTTAAATACAATGAAGAGAAAAATAGCAGATATAGGTATAAGGTGCAAGCTGTCTAGTACACATTTCTATGATGGTTTATGAAGCCCAGATTTTTATTTAGTCCATTGTTTTGGGAGTCCAATAGAGTCATGAATTTTGATTCCCAGGCCTATTCTAAGTGTTGTCCAAGTTCCCTTTCAGGACAAGGATTGAGAGAACAGAAAATGCATGGTCACTCTGAGAGAAGTGAAAACCCACAGATGATGCAATATCTTTGTCCATTATCATTTTCTGTGTGAGTTCACTCCAAAGCAATTTTATCTATGGCCAAACAGTCTGACGCCGTTTCTACCGTTTCTAAAATCTTACAGAGATACAAGGCAAAGACTCAAACAGTATTAAGTTACGGTCAAGGTATAATCCCCAAAGTGCATCTAAAAGAGCTCGAGGTAATCCAAAACTAATTTTTAAGAGGCTTGCTAGGGGTTCCCTAAGCAATTCCAGCGGCTGTGGTAAGGGCTGAAACAGGTATTTTCTCGATCACATGTCCCAAGAAAATCGCGTTTTTGAGATATTGGATTCATATAATAAATCAAGACGAGAAATCTCTCCCTCATCTTCGCCTCTTGGAGGAATTGATGAACACTAATCCGCGGATTTATCCGTGGCATTCTACCTTCTATATCTTTCTTAACCAGACAGGGTTTTCGGTTCAGGAATTGTGGCAACTGTCCCCAATGCAGCAGAGGAAACAACTAAAAGACAGGATACTGGATATAGGGAGAGAGGAATATCTGGCAGCATTAAGTCGATGGAAGGCAGCCCCATGGATGAGCCATATTAAGGAGACCTTTGGTTTGGAAAGTTATTTAGATTTAGTTAATTCCGTGGAATTACGTAGAAATTATGAGGACTCGTTTTCAACTAATAGAGACAGCTATAATTCAAGGAAGGTATAATGCATTACCGAGGGAGCAGCGAAAATGTATCTGCCAGTTAAAGGAAGCCGAAACTGTGGATCATATCCTTCTAAGGTGCCCTTTATATTCAACCCTGAGAGGAGTCTGGATTGTACCATTGCTCGATGGAAAAGAACATTTTGACCTCATTTATCAAATGAAACATTTAATGAATCTTAAAAGAACAGAGGAATGCAATGCACTTGCACGATTTGTCTACTTGGCCCTCAAACGCAGATATACTGAGGTCCAGGACAGATAAAAGAGTCACACACATTCAGGAAGGAAGTATATTTGTGGTCTTGTGAATACAATGGACCCTGGCGTTAACGTTATGGGGTTAAGAAGTAGCATAACTGTATATCTACGGTTAGGTGGGACTTAGCTTAACCTGTAATATTCTGTGAGATTTGCGGAGTGAATGTAAATGGCCATTTAGGGTTTGGTGGTTCAGATTTAACATTTCTTCAGTATATTTTATGCTTTAACTGGCGGAAGTCCCCCTGTAAAGAGAAAAGGAAATGATGCTTCTCAGACCTTACCCCTTTTCGGCCATAAGAGCATAAGATTCACAGGTCGGTGACTGAAATGCTGTCTAATGGCATGTCGGTAAGTCGCTTGTTAACATCGATTTTACAAACTGCCTGGCTGATTGATGTGGGTGCTACAAAATATTTCTTTTTGGGTGATTCGTTATGTCAGTACTGGTTATATTGTCCACATCGCGATGATCTCAGGAATTTACTGTTAAATTTACTCTAGAAGGCCGTTATATATTGATATGCAAGAGAGACTGACCCGGTATCTAAAGACGATGAACTTTCGGTTACGAGCAAATTTGTTATCTGCTTTCTGCTGTTTCTGTCTGCCCAATAGACAGAGTTCATTGGAAATTAGATGTCTCTGATTTATATATTTCATTTTGTTAACTTTATTGGCTGCTTGATTTCGATATGATTTTATTTATCCATCTGCTCCAATGGGGAGTTGTTTATTTTTGCATTAATTACTGTATTGTTTTCTCAGGCCAGGGCGAAAGCCAGTGCCTTAATAAAATTTAAGTAATTTAAGTAAGTGTGAGTTAATTTGTTTACATAAGAATTGTTTGGTTTTGTCAACATTTTCTGTAACGTCATTTAGTGCGTGGAATGGAATGCTACGATTGGTCCCTGGCATTTCGAATAGTTTTCCTGGGAGAGAGTTAATAATTGAGATATTTTGGCAGGATCTTATTCCTTTGGGCTGGTGTATCCTGGATCGCAAGTAGTTTGTTCCTGATGATCTCAATACAGTATAGTTTGGGTGAGGTTTCAGACAGGTTCCAGAGTTGGGTGATAAATGACAATTGGAGGTATGCAGTTGGGTTTCCTTCTTTCTGTATTGTAATAGATTCTCCTGTGGTATCTGAATAATCAGTTTCATTAAAGAGTCCTGCATTCTAATGGTCTCCCGCTTAGTGGGCATCCACTGACAATAAGAATACACAATTAAGTAGAAGAGATTTTTTTATAGGGATGAGCGTACGTGGTTCGGATGTTCGGACCGAACTCGGTCTGTTCGGATGTCTGAACTGAACGTCCGAACTGAACTCTCAAACGACCAAACAGTTCGGTCGTGTTCAGATGAGTTCGGAGGCAGGAAAAACATCTTTCCAGGGCCGAAAATTAGGTTTCGGTTTTGGCTTCGCTATTTTTGAATGTTCTGCCAAGTTCGGCCAAACTGAACTCGGCTGAACTGAACCATCAAACCCGAACTTGGGTTTCGAACTGAACGACCGAACATCTGACCCGCGTTCTGTTCGCCCATCCCTAATTTTTTTACTCTTTTTAAAGACTGTTTTTAGCATGGTGAGGTGTTCATCACATGTCGTCTCTTCAGAGCAGATTCTGTGCAGTTGGCTGTAAAGGAGTTTTTTGTTTAGTGTGTCTTTTCTTTTAAGTGCTGAAAACTATTACCTTACAACTGGAATTTAGTCAATATTGTTTCAATAATCTGTATTAATTTTTGTATTTTTCCACACGAAACCCCGAGTGGAGGCTGTCCAGACTGAGCATGGGTCTTCTGTGAACTGTCATCCGTTTATTTTCACCCAGTATGCTGATTTTGACCTTTTAAAGCCCTAACTAAACACTCTGGGCTCCACATATCTGAAAGACCGTCTGTCCTTCCATACTCTGCTGCGGCCTCTGTGATTGGCTGAGAGCACCTCCCTGTGGGTACCGTCAGTCAGTCTTGTTCATATCACAAGGGCTCGCAGGGAGGTGTTCTTGGTTGCTGCCCCAATGCTTTGATATGAATTGCCTTCTCCCAGAAGTTTGTTTGAGCCCGGGCTTCAGCATCTTCCAGAGGTGGTGTAAGACTTTTTTATTTGAAAAGGCATTTGGAAGGTGAGGATAAATTGTGGAGGTTTTGAGATTTGGGAATGGGGTGGATCTGTGGTGGGTTGTAGTAGGGTTGTGGGAGGGGTAGAGTTTTTGTATTTTCATGTTTTTATGGTTTATAAGCTGCCCTGAGTCTTTGGGAATGGTGGCATAGAAATTTAAATAAATACAATACATAAAGAAATTTTTAGAGTAGGTCTATAAAGACAGACATACTGGATGAAAATAAACAGGAGTCCCGTGCTTGGTCTGGGCAGCCCCCACTTGGAGGGTTTCACTTGGCAGAATACATCCCCCAAACTGCCAATACATGGGCAGTTGCCACGCTCTGCCTGCCACCACCCCTCCCTCATGACTTAAAGCCATGGGGAATTCTGGGTCCAGGAAACTCCCAGCACTGTTTGTGTTATGTTTTTTTTTTTTCTTCCCCTGCCTTTTGGAGTACCGTTTTTGAGCACTCAAGTAAAACTAAAGAGTAGAAGCCCCAGGAAGAGCGAGAGCAGCGAGCACGCTCCTTGCTCCAACCGCACTAGGTGCTTTGCCCACACAGAGGCTGCACATGCACTAATAGACACGGGCAGACATGTGGACAAACACTGGCCTGGGTGGGTCCACGATGCCCCAGCACTCCACTGTGAGTGGGGGTTCTGTGGCATACGGAAGTGCACATCTTGTGGCCACCTAACAAATGGGCAGCGAACACAGGCTGAACACTCTTCTGGTGTGGGCTATTGTCTTATTTTTAAATACCCACTTTCTCCCTTCCCAACACTTTCTTTTTGCTATTATGACTTCAAAAATGAGTGGGAAGAAGTTAAGCACAGTGAACAATCAGGGAACTCTGATATATGGAAAACTTGCTTCCACCCAAATTTTCTGACTCATGCTTGAAATGCCAGTGCAAATGGGGGAGTTGGATACACTGAAAGCTGTAAAGTGATACAAAGACAGCAAAACAGGGCTGTATTTGTCACAGTAGAAAACAGGTAAAATGAAATACAAGAAGAATGGCCTCCTTTAACATATCTATTAGGGCTGAGCTGAACAAAGAGTTCTTTTTTCTCACGAGAAAACTCATGAGTTCGAGAACTGATCTAGGTCCCTGAGTGAGTTCTCAGGTAAAAAAATAAAAAAATCACTGCACATGTGATGGCCACTGCTGTTAACCGAATGAAGGCAATACTATCACTGCCATTTTGGCTAAGGGCGAGACTTTTTCGTCAAGTTCTTGGCAAATCATTTAAAAAAAAAAAAATATTCCCAAGCTGCCCGGCTGTTTTGTGCATGTGCAAAAATGGCCACCACCCTTGACTAAATGGCAGCAATAGTGTCACTGCCATCTTGGTAAAAGGTGGTAGCCATTTTGCACATGCTCAACAGTCTGGTGGCCACTGCGTTTGCAAAATTATTTTTTATTATTATTATTTTCTCTGAAGACCTTGTTCCAGGTGAGAAAAGTCATTGCGTATGCGCATTTGGTCACTGGACTGTTCTGCGCATGCCCCAAATGGATGCTGCCCTTAACCAAAATGGCAGTGACACTACTGCCGCCATTTTGGTCAAGTGCAGCGGCCATTTTTGCACATGCATAAAGCAGTCTGGTGGCCATTTTGCTCATGTGATTTTAAAAAATAAAATAATTCTTGCTGAGAACTCAGCGAAAAAGTCCCAGTTCTTGGGTTCATCTTGGATGAGCCAAGAACCGGGATTTCAGTGAGATTCTCACTTTTTGTGAGATCTCATTTCAGCCCTAAAATCTATATTTGAACATACACTTAATTTTTGTTAACGAACATTTGTTTTTATTCTTAACTATACAAACCCTTGAAAAGGAAATCTGATATACTTTAAACTATAGATTTTACCACTGAAAATCACACAGATGTCTCTTCACTGTTTTTGCCAGCAAGTGTCTTAATAATACATAGCACACCATGGACATTATTGATGCAAACATTAATAGAAAACTACAGGCTAGTTGAATAATAAAACTGAATGTGAAGCATTGTATCTTGCACATGAACTCATATAGGTAACAGGGCTATAATTATTTAGAAGGGAAGCTAGTAGTGACTCCTATATTTAGATTGATTTAGAACGCTGCATGGGAGACATTTTTTCTTCTCCTGTTTACCTGTTCCTACAAATAAAAAAACAACCACCCTGCCATGCTCTCATGCTCCACATTTCCTCAGCACTGCAGGGAGAGGAGTGGGATTTGGCTTTTGTGCCGGCAGGAGTAGTTTGCCGAGGGGTGTAGCAAGACTGTGACCTTCCTAAAGGCAAGCAGGTACTGTGGGGCTTGGCGGAGGGCAGCCTCCAAACCCCAGGTAGGGGGAGGAAAAGGAGGAAGGGAAAAGGGGCCCACGGGCTGATAACTTGGGCCGGGGTAGGACCCGGTTCTGGGAAGGGAGCAGTGAGCCTGAAAAAGGTTCCCTCAGGGTCTTATGCGGCAGTATGGAGGAACTCAGTCGCTCCCTGCCAAGCTCATCATAGGGACACAGGCCACGCTGCTTCCCGGCCAGGGAAGGCCCCTCTTTCGCGGGCACCAGACACACGGTCCCCAGGAACCCGGAGGGGGTGCTGGGGTAGTGGAGTCTCCGGTGGGGGAACCCCCCCCAGGGGGTAAACCACAGGGCAGGGTTGAAGGGCTCCTCACTCGCTAAGGATTCCAGGACACCAGGTGCGGGGGAAGGGAAGGAAGGGAACTACGTACATGCTTCTTCACGGGGCTACTTACACGCTCACGCCGCTCTCTCTCTTTCTCACTCTCTCTCTCTCTCATGCGCTCACACTCTATGCCACACTCTGCCACACTAGGTCACTCTCGCTCGGTCTCCAGGCTTCACAACCGTCAATACTCTCACAGGGCCGGTCTCACAAAGGCAAGGCTCTGATCACCAGCAAGGAAGTCTCGGCGTTCTCCCCTTATATAGGCGGGGCTGGAGCGTGCCGCTGCAAGCGTGCTGAGCGACGCAGCGGCACTTGCGGGGGCGGCTCCCTCGTGCGGGCGTTGTCGGGGGGCGTGGCTTGGCACGCCGCGTCCCCCGGTGGGGAGAGTGGTGCGTTCAGCGTGAGTTGTGGTGCTGGGGGTGTGGCTCTGGAGGCGTCCGCCGGTGAGGAGCTTGGGGGCGATGATGGGACTGCGGGGACGGCCGTGCGGCGCGCTCTGTTCCCCTGATCCCGCGGCCGGCGGGTTCCCCATCTCCTCAGGCCCCAGGGCCTGACAGCACCCCCCCGTCCAGGGGGGTGCCCCGGGGCGGGTGCTGACGCGAAGGGGTGGCGTGCATGGAAACGCCGCAGTAGGGTCGGGGCATGAAGGTGAGCGGCGGGTTCCCAAGAGTTCTCCGAGGAGTCATACTCTTTCCATTTGACCAGATACTGCAGGTGCCCTCGGTGGCGGCGGCTATTCAGGATGGCTTGAACCTCGTATTCGGGAACGTCCGAACCACAGATGGGCACCGGCCCCGGGCGTGGTGGGGGCTGGTGAGCCCCTGCCGGTTTCAACAGGGAGACATGAAAGGTTGGGTGAATCTTGTAGTGCGGGGGTAAGGTCACTGTATAGGCCACGTCATTGATCTTTCGCTTGATGGGAAACGGCCCCATGAATCGATAGTCCAGTTTGGCCGACGGCCGAGTTGACGGGTAATGCCGTCGATCTACCCATACGAAGTCTCCTTCATTAAAGGAGGGGGCCGGGAGTCGGTGCTGGTCGGCATACATCTTGTAGCGTTGGCGGGCCTTTTGGAGGAAGACTAGTGCGGTGGCTTGTGCTTGATGTATCTGGGCTACCATGGCCCCGGCAGCGGGAACGTGGGGCAAGGCTATGTCCGGCGTGCAGATGCGGGGGTGGAACCCGTAGGAAACAAAAAAGGGGGAAGTTCCCAAAGATGCGCTGAGAGTGTTATTGTATACAAATTCCGCTAACGGAAGTAGGTCATACCAGTCATCTTGAAGGTGATCTACATAACACCGGAGGTATTGCTCGAGAGCTTGGTTCGTCCGTTCTACTTGGCCATTGGCCTGGGGGTGATAGGCTGTCGTGAGATTCAGTTGGATTTGTAGTGCCTGTAACAGGGTTTTCCATAATCGTGAGGTGAACTGAGACCCACGATCCGAGACAATGTCGATGGGGACGCCGTGTAATCGCACGACATTCTGTAAAAGAAGTCTTGCGGTTTGCTTGGCTGTGGGCAAGCCCGGGCAGGCCGCGAAGTGTGCCAGTTTGGTGAAGTGGTCGATGACCACAAAAATAGTAGTCTGTTTCTGAGATGGGGGTAAGTCGACAATAAAGTCCATGCCTATGCGGCGCCATGGCCCTTGTGGCAGGGGCGCTAAGTGTAATAGCCCAATTGGCTTCCTTCGGGGAACTTTCATCCTTGCACAGATTTCGCATGCTCTAACATAGCGTTCTGTGTCGGCTCGCATGGTGGGCCACCAGACTTGTCTGCGCAAGAGATCGTAGGTCCGTTTGACTCCCGGGTGCCCCGCAAGGGGGGCATCATGATGGCTCCAGAGCAGTCGCCGGCGGGCCTCTGGGGGAATTACGCTCTGATTGTGCACGGCGTCTATCGCCGTGTCCTCCACAGTGGTGGGGGATCTGGCTTGGTCGATCGCTGGGGCGTGAGTTAGCCCGGCGCTGGCTGGTACAATCGGTTCCCCCCGGTGGTAACTAACCGGCTGGTCCCCCAGTGATCGGGAAAGGGCGTCTGCGACGATGTTTTGTTTTCCTGGGCGATACTGGATATGAAATGAAAACCGTGAAAAGAATAGCGCCCAGCGCCCGTGCCGTGCATTGGCAATTTTAACTGACTGCAGATACAGTAGATTCCGGTGGTCAGTAATCACCTGAATGGGCCACTTGGCCCCCTCCAAGTAATGGCGCCATGTAGTAAAGGCGGCTTTGATGGCCAACAATTCCCTGTCCAGGATAGTATAGTTCGCCTCCGCACTGGTAAGTTGCCGAGAGTAGTAGGCGCAGGGCATAAGAACGGGTTCCGTGGGGTCCTCTTGCAGCAGCACCGCTCCGATAGCGTTGTGCGACGCATCGGTCTCTACTACAAAGGCCTTCTCGAAATCCAGGAATCGTAGTAAGGGTGCGCGCGTGAAGGCGGTTTTTAAGGTCTCAAAGGCGAGCTGTTGTTGTGGGGTCCAGACATAGGGCACCCCTTTACGTAGGAGTTGAGTAAGAGGCTGGGTGGTTGCTGCGTAGCGTGGAATATATTGTCGGTAATAATTAGTGGTTCCAAGGAATCGTTGTAGTGCTTTTACTGCCGCAGGAGGAACCCAGGCAGTGATGGCTTGTACCTTGGTCTCATCCATTTTTAAACCCTTGGGGGAGATGATAAATCCGAGAAAGGCAATGGTTGTGGTGTGGAACGCACATTTGGACAGTTTGCAAAACAGACGATGTTGTCGGAGTTTGGAGAGTACGTTCTGTACGTGTATCACATGCTCTGCTTCAGAGTGGGAATAAATAAGAATGTCGTCCAGATAGGGTATTACGTATACATCGAGGACCTCACGCAGAACATCATTTATCAGGTGCTGAAACGTGGCGGGGGCGTTGGCAAGCCCAAAGGGCATTACTAGATATTCGAAGTGCCCATATCTAGTACGGAACGCCGTTTTCCACTCATCCCCCGCCNCTTGTGTGTGTGTGTCTCTCTCCTCCTCCCCCACCCCCTTGCAGGGAGAGAATACTTGGTAGGCTTGGGGAGCCTCTGGGACCCTGCTGCAGAGCTCTAGATAATTAGCACTTTTTAATATTTATAAAGGATTCTTGCAACTTTTTTAGAAGGGCTCATCTCTCAGGGGTTTTTTTGTGGCAGATTTTTGATATTTGGCAGGGAACCTACTCTCAGACTAGAGAAGTGCCTTTTCTCTGTCATATGAAATCCCATTTGGGCTTGACTGAGATATGTTAAAACTATAATTTATTTCCCTTTCTTTGCCTACATCAGGAAACTTATTGCAGCATGCCCAAGGACAGGTCCAGCCACTGCATGAGTAATACCCAATGCATTGGGAACGCTTGATCCTGTAGGAGTAGGTGGTGGAGAAGGGTGTGGTTTCCCCACTAAGGACCCAGCATACTGTTCCAATGGCACATTTCCCCCATAAAATTCAACCATAATTTCAGAGGCATTACAGTGGGCAAAAGTAAATGCTACGTTTCCATAGAGTGGTAAGTTGTGTGTGAGATGGATGGGATCTCTCAACTTTCCCCTCCAGTGGCTCACTCCTCTCTGTGGGACGATAGTATTGCCAGTCATCAGTTAAAGTATAGTACACACTTGCTATAACTGACCTCTTGGGGGTAAGCCTTTAGTTTATTATGCTGAAGGGTCCACAAAAGCAAAAGGTTATCTGATCCTGGTGCTTCACACTGTTATCTTAACTCTGCTATTTGGGGATCCTGCCATCACACCTTAAATTAGTGGGTAATCAGGTCTTTGCTATGGCAGGACCCATCCTCAGTGTAGAACTCCCTCCTCAAAATACCCATCTCCCTCCTCACCGTTAAAAAGCACCTGACTTGCTTATTTAGTCTCCAGGTGCTTTCCGCCCTTAATGTTTTTTCTTCCCCCATTACCAGTGCTTAATAGGTAAAAAAAAAATTGGGCCAAGGCCCAAGTCTGCCCCAGAAACCATGCCCTCCGCCTCAGAGCAGGGAGCTGAATCCTGGGGTATTTTGGGCAGGACTGTGCTCAGCAGCACAAGGGACAGGGCCTGCGGACCCACGTCCACACACTGCCCCGCCCTCTCTCCAGCACGGGCCGCTGACACGTCTGTTCGGCAGCCAGGTCAGATCCTGGCCGGGATGAGGGTCCTCACCCCTGGCCACAGAGCAAGATGGCACAATCTAAAAATACCCCTAGTCTCCAACTAGGAACCCAGTACTAGACCACCCTGATTCTCTACAGCTGAATATAAAACAAGATTTCTTGTGATTTAATCTCTATGACGACTAGCATGGGAGGGAGAGGGGCAGGAAAGTCATCAATGAAAGTCAAATAAATCATCCACTTTTTTTTCTGGCTTTCATTTCCAATGCCTGAACTAGCCAATATTGGTCTTTTCCTGGTCTGTCAGATTCCAGGGTGCACTCTTTTACTTTTAAATTCCTTGAAGTTAATTGCTGTGCTGTCAAGCCCCCCACAAATTAAGCCCTGCCTGTTACTTTCCCTTTTAAGTTGTTTTTTCACAATTAGTTTTAACTGGATTTTATATTCTATTGCATTTTATACTGTAAAGCACTCTGAGCACCATTTGGTGGGAGGTGCTACAAAAATCTAATTTATTATTATTGGTACGAGAGGGGGCCACCATGTAGAGCCCTGCTGTGGAAGCAGGATTACTGTTTTCATCTGGGCTAGGAATTCACCCAGGCAGACTGGTTCACATGATCACAAGCTCCAGGGATCTATCCACATACACCATCTGACAAGTCTACCATATATAGCAGCAGGGTATTGGTTGCCCTACTGGTTGTGGGACCAGGTTTGAAGTGACCAAGTAAAGGGTGGCAGAAGCAGTTGTCTTCCTCTTTTGAATTTATAGATGGTGGCAGAGTCCAATTCAATACAAGTACTTTGAGGATCAGAGCCTTAAGGCCCTAATGACTGACATAGAAACTAGGATCATTCAGTTGGAAAGCCAGAGGGCATAATTCTCCAAATGCCAGTGCAGGGATGAATCACCCTGAAATGAACTGGACTTGCTCCTGCCCTAAATACTAACATTGGTGCTTTCTGTTCAGGGGATCACACTGAGCATGCTGAAGCTGAATGTACCTTGGCGGTAAAATTGAATTAAAAACCCAAACTTCAGTGTAGTTTGTTTATCCCGTGTCACTGAGCTAGAGCTCAGCCAACAAAGCTAAGAGCCTCAGACCTGAGGCACTGGCAGCTGTTACTCTGTCACTGAGGTGGGGTCATACTAAAACAATGTTGATTAGAAACAGTGGAGACAACACAAATACCAATTGAAAGTAATGGGGATTTGTGAACGCCAATAGACCTGACCTGCATTACTTTGTAGACAAAATCACTCGGATTCACCACAACTTGGGTGCTGCTACTTCAATTACAGAGTCAGAGTTTGGGGTTGTGGAAGCTCAGCCTTGTCCTATTTATTTGGATGTTTCAATTAGTGTCTCCCACTGATGTGGAGGATGTGGTTGGAGCAATGCAGGCAGCCAGTTGTGAGTTACATCCTTGCCTGTCCTGGCTGGCAGGACAACCACCTGGAAGATGTTAGGGTTGTTGCTGGCCGGGGTTGTCAACACCTCCCTTCAGGAGGGTAGGTTGTTGGGACACCCTCAACATTTTGGCTGTCTGGCCCATTCAAGAAACCATCTTTGGACATTGACTCCCGGCCAGCTATCACCCGGTCTCCAACATCACCTTTTTAGAGGTTATTGAACAGGTGATTGCTCAGCAGCTTCTGGCTCACGTTGGTGCCATCAGATTCCTGGACCCACTTCAGTCTGGCTTTCGTGCTGGGTGTGGTAAAGATCAGGGAACCAACATATGCATGTGGGGGAACTGAGTCACAACTAGCCTAGAATTGGGGCAGGGGTCCCAATCCCATCACACCTGTCTCTTATACACATCTAGATGTGTATAAGAGACAGCCTCAGGCCCCAGGGCCTGACAGGTACGGGTTTCCAGGGTGAGGGCAGGGCTTTCCCATGAAGACAGTGCTGCCCCAGCTTCCAGCGGCCCCATCCACACCCCAGAGTAGTAGCTACTCTGTCAGGAGGGAAGCTGCCAACACTCCACCCCTTCCCACTCTGAAAATTCCTTGGCAGAGCCCTTTGCAAGCAGCCTGAGCGCTGCTACAAAGTTTTCAGAGTGGGTGTGGGCAGTGCGCTGACCCCACTCCAACCCCCTCTGGAAGTTTCCTAGCAGCACTCAAGTTACTTTCAAAGGGCCCTCTCAGAGTTCAGGGTCTGGACTCAACTGAGCCCCTTTGCTACATGAGAAGCTTTGACCTGAAGGGGACTGGGCAAAGGGGCTCTTTGGCCCCTTTCCAACGTGATCACACTGTCTTTTGAGGGTTGTACTGTCATAATGCTTTCCAAGGAATGGGGCCACATCAGAAAAGAGAGCCTCTTCATCCCACCCCCTTCCTGACATAGCCCTGCTGCCCCCCAAATAATTATAGCAGCACTCATGGATAATCTGGGGAAACAGGGAGAAGGGGGGTTGTTGTGCAGTGTGCAGTGCTATCCCAAATTGACTGGAGGATTTCCTTCAGCTGCCCCTCTCCCTAGGTACTATAAATGGAGAGGGGGTGGCTTTGTCTACTAAGGATGCATGAAAACCCAGAGACTCTTGAGTGTTTTTAGACAAGTGCCTCCCCACTGACCCATCATGCAGGGCTGCATAGGGTTCCAATGTGGCTCTGCAACCTGCATGACGGGTGGGTAATGGGTGAAGAGGCGCTTGTCTAAAAGCACCCTCTGGGTCAGACGTCAAGGGGTGGTAACCCTACTCCCCACTAATCAGTTGGAAGCTGACTAACCTATCCATAGGGAAGCACTATTGGTAGGGCTGACTTGCTACCCACAGATCAGCTGTTCAGTAAGGAGCAAGCCAGCCATGGCTAAAGCATGTTTGGGTGGGTCCTGTCCTGAAGCACTGGATTAGGAGACTGCCTTGCTCTCTCTGTTTGGACACAAACCTGTTCCTGCAAAAGACTTGTGTGTGTGTGTCTCTCTCCTCCTCCCCCCCCCCCTTGCAGGGAGAGAATACTTGGTAGGCTTGGGGAGCCTCTGGGACCCTGCTGCAGAGCTCTAGATAATTAGCACTTTTTAATATTTATAAAGGATTCTTGCAACTTTTTTAGAAGGGCTCATCTCTCAGGGGTTTTTTTGTGGCAGATTTTTGATATTTGGCAGGGAACCTACTCTCAGACTAGAGAAGTGCCTTTTCTCTGTCATATGAAATCCCATTTGGGCTTGACTGAGATATGTTAAAACTATAATTTATTTCCCTTTCTTTGCCTACATCAGGAAACTTATTGCAGCATGCCCAAGGACAGGTCCAGCCACTGCATGAGTAATACCCAATGCATTGGGAACGCTTGATCCTGTAGGAGTAGGTGGTGGAGAAGGGTGTGGTTTCCCCACTAAGGACCCAGCATACTGTTCCAATGGCACATTTCCCCCATAAAATTCAACCATAATTTCAGAGGCATTACAGTGGGCAAAAGTAAATGCTACGTTTCCATGGAGTGGTAAGTTGTGTGTGAGATGGATGGGATCTCTCAACTTTCCCCTCCAGTGGCTCACTCCTCTCTGTGGGACGATAGTATTGCCAGTCATCAGTTAAAGTATAGTACACACTTGCTATAACTGACCTCTTGGGGGTAAGCCTTTAGTTTATTATGCTGAAGGGTCCACAAAAGCAAAAGGTTATCTGATCCTGGTGCTTCACACTGTTATCTTAACTCTGCTATTTGGGGATCCTGCCATCACACCTTAAATTAGTGGGTAATCAGGTCTTTGCTATGGCAGGACCCATCCTCAGTGTAGAACTCCCTCCTCAAAATACCCATCTCCCTCCTCACCGTTAAAAAGCACCTGACTTGCTTATTTAGTCTCCAGGTGCTTTCCGCCCTTAATGTTTTTTCTTCCCCCATTACCAGTGCTTAATAGGTAAAAAAAAAATTGGGCCAAGGCCCAAGTCTGCCCCAGAAACCATGCCCTCCGCCTCAGAGCAGGGAGCTGAATCCTGGGGTATTTTGGGCAGGACTGTGCTCAGCAGCACAAGGGACAGGGCCTGCGGACCCACGTCCACACACTGCCCCGCCCTCTCTCCAGCACGGGCCGCTGACACGTCTGTTCGGCAGCCAGGTCAGATCCTGGCCGGGATGAGGGTCCTCACCCCTGGCCACAGAGCAAGATGGCACAATCTAAAAATACCCCTAGTCTCCAACTAGGAACCCAGTACTAGACCACCCTGATTCTCTACAGCTGAATATAAAACAAGATTTCTTGTGATTTAATCTCTATGACGACTAGCATGGGAGGGAGAGGGGCAGGAAAGTCATCAATGAAAGTCAAATAAATCATCCACTTTTTTTTCTGGCTTTCATTTCCAATGCCTGAACTAGCCAATATTGGTCTTTTCCTGGTCTGTCAGATTCCAGGGTGCACTCTTTTACTTTTAAATTCCTTGAAGTTAATTGCTGTGCTGTCAAGCCCCCCACAAATTAAGCCCTGCCTGTTACTTTCCCTTTTAAGTTGTTTTTTCACAATTAGTTTTAACTGGATTTTATATTCTATTGCATTTTATACTGTAAAGCACTCTGAGCACCATTTGGTGGGAGGTGCTACAAAAATCTAATTTATTATTATTGGTACGAGAGGGGGCCACCATGTAGAGCCCTGCTGTGGAAGCAGGATTACTGTTTTCATCTGGGCTAGGAATTCACCCAGGCAGACTGGTTCACATGATCACAAGCTCCAGGGATCTATCCACATACACCATCTGACAAGTCTACCATATATAGCAGCAGGGTATTGGTTGCCCTACTGGTTGTGGGACCAGGTTTGAAGTGACCAAGTAAAGGGTGGCAGAAGCAGTTGTCTTCCTCTTTTGAATTTATAGATGGTGGCAGAGTCCAATTCAATACAAGTACTTTGAGGATCAGAGCCTTAAGGCCCTAATGACTGACATAGAAACTAGGATCATTCAGTTGGAAAGCCAGAGGGCATAATTCTCCAAATGCCAGTGCAGGGATGAATCACCCTGAAATGAACTGGACTTGCTCCTGCCCTAAATACTAACATTGGTGCTTTCTGTTCAGGGGATCACACTGAGCATGCTGAAGCTGAATGTACCTTGGCGGTAAAATTGAATTAAAAACCCAAACTTCAGTGTAGTTTGTTTATCCCGTGTCACTGAGCTAGAGCTCAGCCAACAAAGCTAAGAGCCTCAGACCTGAGGCACTGGCAGCTGTTACTCTGTCACTGAGGTGGGGTCATACTAAAACAATGTTGATTAGAAACAGTGGAGACAACACAAATACCAATTGAAAGTAATGGGGATTTGTGAACGCCAATAGACCTGACCTGCATTACTTTGTAGACAAAATCACTCGGATTCACCACAACTTGGGTGCTGCTACTTCAATTACAGAGTCAGAGTTTGGGGTTGTGGAAGCTCAGCCTTGTCCTATTTATTTGGATGTTTCAATTAGTGTCTCCCACTGATGTGGAGGATGTGGTTGGAGCAATGCAGGCAGCCAGTTGTGAGTTACATCCTTGCCTGTCCTGGCTGGCAGGACAACCACCTGGAAGATGTTAGGGTTGTTGCTGGCCGGGGTTGTCAACACCTCCCTTCAGGAGGGTAGGTTGTTGGGACACCCTCAACATTTTGGCTGTCTGGCCCATTCAAGAAACCATCTTTGGACATTGACTCCCGGCCAGCTATCACCCGGTCTCCAACATCACCTTTTTAGAGGTTATTGAACAGGTGATTGCTCAGCAGCTTCTGGCTCACGTTGGTGCCATCAGATTCCTGGACCCACTTCAGTCTGGCTTTCGTGCTGGGTGTGGTAAAGATCAGGGAACCAACATATGCATGTGGGGGAACTGAGTCACAACTAGCCTAGAATTGGGGCAGGGGTCCCAATCCCATCACACTGGGTATAGTAAGACTGAGCTTATGGCCTTAGTCGATGATCCATGCTTAGACTGTCAGAGGAAATTGTACTGTTGATCTTGCTAGATCCTTCAGCAGCCTTTATTGATACAGTTGACCATGAGGAGTTGTTGACATGGTTGTGGGACCTGGCAGGGATGCATGGGACTGCTCTTGAGTGGTTTTGTTTGTTCCTGTTGGGTTGGTCCCAACAGGTATTGAAGGGAGACTGCTCATCATCCCCTTGGGGCCTCCCCTGGGGTTTGTGAGTGTTCCATCTTGTCCTCCCTCCTGTCCAGTGTGTATCTGAGGCCACTAGGCCAGATCTTTCAGCATCAGACCATTGGAGTGAGGTGCCATCAGTATGCTGATGACACCCAGCGCTACCTCCCCGTTTAGGTCTTGCAGTCTTGGTGCTTACTCACTGCCTGGCTGCTGTTGTGGACTGGATGAGGGTGAGCCTATTGGAGCTTAATCCAGAGAAGACTGAAGTAGTGATGATCAGCTGGTCGTTTGAATTTGGGGGGGGGGGGGGGGGGGGGGGGGGGGGGGGGGGAATGGGGGGTGAGTCACCATAAGCACATCACACCTATGCTTCAAAGTGTGCACTGGCTACCAATAGCTTTCCATTCACAATTCAAGGTGCTGGTTTTGACCTTTAAAGCCCTAAAGGCCTGAGCCCCATATATCTGAAAGACTGATAGGGGTATCATGCTCCACAAAGGACTGATAGGAGTATCATGCTTGCGATTCTTGTGGTCAGCCGGGAGTATCCTCTTGCAGGTACCACTCACCAATCATGTTTGTATGATGAAAACACATAAGATGGATAAAGCATTTTTAGGGCTGGAGGTAGGTTTTAAAAGGGAATCTTATGTATGTTCGTATGCTTTTATATTGTAAGCTGCCTTGAGGCTTTGAGGGGGGGGGGAAGAAGTGTGGGTCATCAAATTTGAATTTAAAAATTCCACCAAGCCCCATTGTTCCAGCTGCTCCTGGTGGTGTTGTGCCTGCCACTCTACCCAGTCTCTACATCATTTCAGCCACATCCTGGTGGTCTCCAACCCATGATTCCTCCCAACTCACCATCATTCCAACCCATCCCAGTGTCCTGTCATTCCACCCAGGCTCATCATTTCATCGCTGGTGCTATTATTATTAATAATAATTATTTAAAGCTTTTATAGATCTCCTTCCACCCTGTTCCGGTGTCCTATTTATCATTCCATCCATCTACTCTCATTGGACTAGCCATCATTTCAGTCTCTTTCAGTGGCCTTCTACCTTTCATTCCACCCAGCAGCTGTTTTCAGCGGCCTTGTAGGCTGTTTTCAGGCCCCCCCCATTCTGGCTGCAGAAGGGAATGCGTAGCCCGGATACTGGGGGAGGGAGAGAGAAGGTCTGAAAGCAGCCTTAGCCATCGTTCAACCAAGCCCCCCCCCATCATTCAAGTTGCTCCTAGTGGCCTCTTGCCCATCATCTCTCTCCCCCCCCCAGCTGCTCTTGGTGACCTCCTAGCCAGCTTTACACCCAACCTCCCCCCATTTCTTTCTGGCCTTTGCTATCCCACCCCTCCCCCTTATGTATTCTAGCTCACCCACATGCGCCTCTGGTTTTAAATCAGTATTTAAACCCCCCCCCCCCTTACTGCTTGACAGCCCCCACTGGCATTCGAGAAGCCCCATCGCTTCCAGTCGGCATTTCATGCGGTTTCCATCGTTTCGGGCATATTCTGTCCCTGGCTTTAGTTTGCCCCCACTTGGCAGTGTCAGCCTCTCCCCCCGCTTCCGCTGCAGGCGGGGAGGGGAAATCACAGCGTGGATGGCGGTTTATCTCCCCGGGGCAGCGGGAGCTGGCTGGGCTTGGCACTCAGGGTGACCTGGCTCCCCGGCCTGGCTCGCGTGCGGCTCCTCCAGTCGGAGGGGGGGGGGCAAGCCCAGGCGCGCGCTGCCGCAGCCGGTCACATGACGCAGGGAGAGGGCGGTGCTGGTGCGCGCTGTGAGGCTGCAGCTGCGGCACCAGCATGGCGGCGGCAACGGCTTTGGGCCTCCTGCAGGGGAGAGCCAGGCTTGCTTCGGCGGCTGCCACCTCCCTCAGTCGCCAGGGCCCTAGGAGGTTGGGGCGGGGAGGCGTCTCTGTTTTGCCCCCGCCCTGGAGGGGCTACAGCTCCGAGGCGAAGGGGGAGGAGGAGCTGCGCGTCCGATATCTAGAGGATGAGCACAAAGGTAACAGCAACTGGCAGAGGGGAGCTGGCCGTCTCACACCGGGCGCAAGCGGCTAGTGTGCTTCCTCCCACCCAGCCACTCCTGGCCTGCGGGGCATCGGGGATGCTGGCCTTTTAAATCAATGGGCTGGGAGGCGGGGCAAGGTGAACGGGCTCCGCCTCCTGCTGCAGTGCGCACGCGTAGGGATTCTGCTTAGCACGCTGCCTGCGTTCTTGTGCCTGTCCAGCCAGTGACACCCTTCCCCCCCCCCCCCCCCAATAGCGTGTGGCTCTGAACCTTTCCCTTCATGCCTCCTCGCTTGTTCAAAGGGCACCCTGTATTGATGCTGCACACAGCGCTGGGCCTGTACACCTATTTGGAGTGGTGTTGGGGCGTTCTAGAAAACGGAAAGCTGCAGTATAGCATTAGGGTTGCCCGATCAAAATTTGAAAAATAAGGTGCACGCTAGAATGGTGGCTTGTGTTCAGTTCTGCAAGGTAGGATGTTCCCCCCTAAAGCAGGGATGGGGAACCTCAGGGTCCAAATGTGGCCTAGGGCTGGCCCCTTTTGACTTCCTGGATCTGGCCCTTGGATCCAGTTCTTACCTGCAATCACTGGAAAACTGAGCTTAAGGGAAGGGAGCAAAAATGAGGTCATGCAGACAAGGATAGTAACAGATCCCTGATCTGGTCCCTCCTTTCCTTGAGGGCATCCCTTAAGCACCCCCGCCCCAACTTCTGTGTGGTCCTCGGAGCTTATGCAAGTTTTCAAAGTGACCCCCCCCCCCCCAGGGAAAAGGTTTCCTACCCCTGCCCTAAGTTAAGGGACATCTAGTATCCCCATATTTATGGCTTTAATGTCACCACATAAGAGCACTGGCAATGAATAGCAGCAGTGGTTGACTGGAGCTAATTCCCCCTTGGGCAACAAGTCTGTGGAGTCAGTGTTCTGCAGAGATTCATGGATCAATTCATATGTTGCATGTAGACTGAAATGGGTTGCTGCATTGGTTATGCTTGGGTCAGATCTTCAGGGTTTCCTTTTTCATGGTGTCTGTAAACTTTTTTACTATTGCTTTATTTATATGCAGATGACTCTGCCTAAATGGGACTGAGCTATTGTGGGCAAGCAGGTGTCCTTGCATCCAGTCCGTTGAAGTCATGATGAGCTCTGTGATCTCTCTGTGCTCTCCTGTGAGTAGGTAGGCAGGAATGAACCCTTCTTGCCTGCCCACAGCAACAGCCACCCCACACCTAGACCCGACATAGGCTGCAGCTACAGACAACTATTTAGTACTGTAGTGATTAGCTCTTTCGTCCAGGCAGTAATGCAATAAATTAGCTTGTCTTGTGGCATATCATGTAACCCTAAAATAGTTATTTTTAGATTATTATGTGCTGTGAAGTACCTTTTTTTTCTATTTTAAAAAACCATGCCCTGTTATCTCTCTCTCTCTCTCACACACACACATATATTTATATATTAAAAAATATTTTAAAAATGAAAGCTCCGATTCTGATATTGTGTGACTCCTACCTCAATAAGCTAAGCCTTGGCCTATAGTGCCTGCCTATATCTAAATTTGGACCTGGAAACTGTTACTGTATCCTTCTCCATTTAGTTCCATCATGCTCCTCTTGTTCCATTTTCTTCTTAATCAAATATAAAGCTGGATGAAATTTTTCAAAATTTCAAAATGTATACGATACTTTGAAATTTGAGAAAGATTTGATATAATCTGCTACCTCCATGCCTTTTGTTGTGCTGCTGAATTCCTATGGAGGAAATCTCATGAACTTGCTCAGTTTCTTCATAACAAGTTCTTTCTCTCTTCCCTTTACTCTGTCATCTAGATTGTAAGCCCTTTGGGGTGGGGTCGGGACTGACTCTAACTATTGATTGTATAATGCCAGGTGCACTGCTAGCACTATATCAATAATAATAATAATAAATAAATTAATTAATAATTATAATCTCCCTTGCTAAAAAAAACTACTTTTAAACACTGAGTCTCAATCCTGCAGCCCTCAGTGTCTTGTTTCAACTTTTGTTTCCCTTCTCACCCCCCCTTCCCTTTCTGTACATGATCTTGCATTTTTCTTCATGGACAAGATCCAGCAACATCCACCTTGACCTCACTTCCTTCCCTCTCCTTCCTTCCCCTTACCCTCTCTCCATTCCTCTACCCCTTGTCATTGTTGTCCCTCCATTCTCTCTACCTCTCTACTCCATTCACTCTACCCCTCCATTCCTCTACCCCTTGTCATTGTTGTCCTACTTCTCTATCCTACTTTTCTCCAATCTCTCTTGATGAAGTTGCCAACCTCCTCTCATCTAACCCCCACTTGCCCCCTAAACTCTATCCCTTCCCGCCTTCTAGTTATCTCCTCTACTGTTGCCCCCTTCCGACTGTATATTATCAACCTCCTCCTCCACTGGTTCCTTTCCCTCTGCCTTCCAGCATGCCCCTGTCTTCCATATCTTAAAAAAATCATTTCTTGTCCCCTCCAATTATTGTCTGATCTTTTCTCCCCTTTGCTTCCAAGCTCCTTGAATGTGCTGTGGACACCCTCTGGCTTGATGTCCTTTCATCCATTTCTTCCCTTGACTCCTTTCAGTCTGATCTTTGTTTCCTCCTCTCAACTGAAACTTCTAAAATCACCAGTGACCTTCTTTTAGGTCTTTTAGCTAAATCCTTGTCCTGCTTGACCTCTTTGTTGCCTTTGACACTGTTGATCACTTCCTCCTCCTTGATTCTCTTTACTCCCAAGGTTTCTGAGGCTGATTTCTGAATTGACTCTCTTCCTCTCTCTCAGATTGCTCCTTCACTGTCTCTCTACCTTCTCTGCCTCCCTTCCCCTTTTGGTCAGAGTTCCCCAGCGTTGTGTTTTGGGCTCTCTACAACCTGCCTTTTGCAAAACTCAATGTGTCTTATGGCTTCCAGTACCACCTGTATGCCAATGACAAGCCATATGTATGGCAACCTACACTATAGGATTTCCTAAGTTTCTACACTTTATTGTCCACATGTTCTCCCAGTGTTAAAGTTGCAGAAATTTGATGATGTTTGTGGCACTTGAGGAGTAACGTAACTTTATGCATATTTTCAAACATAAACATCGTTTGCGTTATCCTACAGCAAATGTATACATCAAGGGCCTCTTCCAGCAGCTTGGTGTGCATTTGACTTTACAATAAATTTCAGTTGAAGGAGGTAGCAGTTAGTACTTCAGGACAGATATTATTTGTGGTAATAGACCCCTTAAGTCGCTTTGAGTGCCCCCCCCACCTCAACAGTGATCTGTCAAACTCCCTACGCTCTCTTTATTCTGTCTGTGTTTGAAAAGTTTGTCATACTAGTGGTTTGCTTTTGTGATCGTATGCAAATGTTTCTTTGTAGGTTTACAGGTGGTGCTCTGCTGTGTAACGGGGGAGAAGCCCAAGTATTGTTTCTGTTCCCATTGTCTCACTCTATAAATTTTGAAAGCAGATAAAATATCTGATGAAGGACCCTGTGAGGTCTGAAAGCTTGCATACTACCTCCACCAACTGGAGTTGGTCCTATAAAAGATATCATTGTACTGGTTTGTCTCTTATTTCCTATATTTGGGACGAACATGGCAACCTTACTTTCTCTACAGATGCTTTAAGTCAGAAATGGGAAACTATTTTAGCTTGGTGAACCACATTGGTGATTTAAAGCTGACTAATGGGCCACACCCCAAAAAGGTGGGTGTGGTGGGGATTCTTTTGCTCCCCAGTGATCAGTTACTCAGTAGGAGACAATATTCCCCTCCCTGTCTGCCTGCCATGAAAGTTTCTGATGGAGACAAAGTGGTTCAAATGATATCTTCTATTGGACCAACTTCTGTTGGTAATGTGCAAGCCTTTGGGCTACACAGGACCCTTCCTCAGGCATGTAGCGTAGCCAGTCAGAAATATATAAACTGAGCAAATGCAGGGCAGGTATATATGAAAAGGCATTCTCCTGTATCTTCTACAGTTGCTCAACCATTGCTTTGGCATCCTCATATATACCGGTCCTATATTTGCTCAGTTTATATATTTCTGACTGGCTATGCTAAATGCCTGAGGAAGGGCCCCGTGTGGTCTGAAAGTTTGCACATTTTCACCAACAGACGTTGGTCCAATAAAAGATTATCTGAACTACTTTGTCTTCCTCTCCTACATTTAGGACCAACACAGCAACTGCACTCTCTCTAGATATAAGTTCCTGCGATGGACAAGGCTGGAGCTTGAGCTTGCTCACTGGCAGGAGACAGTAGAGACCATTCCTCCCATTGCTCTGGTGCCTGGGTCTAGCACATCAACAGTAGCTATGGAAGACTTTTAAGGCCAGATTTAAAGGAGTACAAGACCATATCTGGTCCATGGGTTAGAGGTTCCCCATCTCAATCTTAAGCTAAATTAGACTGGGTCTGGTTAATATTTTGGGTGCGAGATATCTCAAGCAAAAAACAAACAAAAAAACCCTCAAAACCTAGGATGGTCTTGTGTTTACTAGTATGTTCCCCACCCTGCAATTAGCACTTATTGTTGATTCAAGTCCCAGTGTAGAATTGGCAGTTTCTGTGAAAAACTAGTTTAGGCCAGGGCACTGGTAAATACTGTTTTCTACCAGATTTTCTCTGTGAAAGCCCCCCACTCCCCCCGAAAATGGGAAAAATAAAACTAAACACACTAATGAAAACTACTGGAAAAAATTAGCAGTTTGGTAATAGTTCTTCAGTAATATGGTCTGTTTAACTTTAATAAAGAAGAATAAGAGCCTCAATCTGAACTTCAAGATTAATGCTATTAGTGTCTTGGCTACCTTGAGCAGAAATTATGTTTCTGGATCTGGAAATTTTGTTAAGCTATACAATTTACATATCTGTTCAGAAAACAAAGAAGGGGAATTAGACCATCAAGGGGTAAAAAGAGCACTTGAGGAAGACAAGATCATTGCAGAAAAGCTAAATGAATTATTTGCATCTGTATTCACTTCTTAAAAGCAGAGGGTCAATAGATTCGGCTTTTTCAGTTTAGAGAAGGGACGACTAATGGGGGTGAGGGGAGGAGGGAATAGGATACTAAGGAGCTGCGGTAGCGGCTCCTTTTTTATGCGGCTCCTTTTTAAGGCGGCGCTAACTCTTCAGTAAGAGGCCCATTGATTTCAATGGGAATTCTCGGGGCAATTTCCTCTGGGTTGCGACCAATGTTGACAGGGTTTTCTCTTTGATCTTTGTCAGTAAGAGAGAATCTGGTTGCATGGGGGAGTCAGGAAATGGTCAGGGTATGTGCCACTAGTTTCAGATTGTGAAATGGACTAGTGGAAGATGTTTATTTTATGTTTTATTGATGTGTGTGTATGCTTTTACAGGAGTTATGTCACGCATGTGCATGACTGAAGGGAATGAGCTGTGACGACGATCTGTTTCTATGTATAAAGGGGCGGCAAAAATCCACCCCCTGCTGCTTGTGCGCATTGCCTGTGTGTGGGTTTTTTTGGCCTGAGCCACTGGCGACAGCTAACAACGCCTTCCGGCCAGTCTGGCAGGCCCCATCCCCTAACCCCTCCCCTTCCCCTTCCTATGGCCAGCAATGAACATTGCTGAAGGCGTGGCAAATTCAAGCTGCTCAGAATGCCCATCTAGGCTGAGCTGGGCCTGGCGTGGCCTGGGGGACGGAGTGGAGCAGAGTGGAGGTCAGGGCTGTCTGCTGTTGCAGCCACCACCCTCAGTTTCTTTTTGCCAATGCTTCTGCTGGCGCACTGCTGCTGCCACTGCTGCAGCACCCCTACCCTCCTCCTCCCTGGCTTGGCAATGCTGGCAGCCTCCACCTTGTTCTCAAGCTGCCTATGGTGCTGTTCGTTGATGCTGCTGCACCAGGTAGGGAAGGGGAGGCTTGGACTGGGGGCAGTGGAGGTGGGGGGAGACTTGGGTGTGAAAGAAGAGGCCTTGGGGGGGGGCAGCATGAATTCATTATGGGGGCACAAATGATTATGGGGGCACAAATGAACTCGTTATTGGGTTGGGGGCAGCATTAATTGATTATGGGGGCACAAATGAATGGGCTATGCAGTTGGGGGCACCATTAATTGATTGGAAGCCAAATAAACTGCTTATTGGGTTGGGGGGCAGCATGAATTGATTATGGGGGAAGAAATGAACTGGCACTCTTTTCTCCTCCAAGCGGCCACTTTGATCATTAGTAAAAGCTCCAAGGCCTGAGTGTGTAGAAGTTCGAGGCAGCGGTGCACTCAGGAACAGAATGGTTCAGATCCTAGATCTGTCTCTTATCCTAGAATGCCTGCCCTTGTTTCTGGTTCCTTACTTTCAGCTCAGTCTTTCAGTGCTTGGAGATAAGAACTGGATCCAGGGACTGTAAAGTGGCTAAATAAAAATGCACCATGGACCACATTTGGCCCTGAGGCCTGAAGTTCCCTTTCTCTGTAGAAGATTTTCTGAAACATCACATAATCGAAACATAGATGTAGTACAGTCTCCTGCCATCTGTATACTCCCTGAAATCACTCTCAGGAGTTTGGATCGTGTTGTAAAAATTGTATTTATTTTTATTTATTTTATTGATTTATATCCTGCCCCTCCTGAAAACAGCTCGGGGCGGCTAACAATTTTAAAACATAAAAATACAATTATATAACATTTAAAACAATCATAATAATATTAAAACAGGGTTAGGCGCACAATAAAACAATAAATAAGGGTAGGGGGAGATTAACCCCCCCCAACCCCCCTCCCCAAAGGCCTGGGCGAACAGCCAGGTTTTACAAACTCACCGGAATGTTAAAAGGCTTGGGGCCAGGTGAGCCTCCTCCGGGAGGGAATTCCAAAGGCGCATCCCGGCCACCGAGAATGCCCTCTCCATTAACCTCCAAGAAGGCACCCCCGGCAGACCGAAGGAGCCGCTCTGGGGCACAGAGGGCGAGACGGTCCCTGAGGTACAAGGGGCCCAGACCGTGAAGGGCCTTATAGATTAAACCCTCCCCTCTCCCCCCCCCCCCCAAAACTAGACAAACAAGGAGCCTACGGTTTTACAAACTTAGTTAAGGTGATTTCATATGAAGCAAACTTTAACAAACCTGGAAACTGTATATGTTAAGGCTCCCGCCTTAACTTGCATGCCTTGTAAGCAGTAAAGTTGTTGTATGGTGTTGCATACTGTGCTTGCAAACAACCTAGGCTCCATGAACGCACACTTTGCCTTGGTCTTTCAGCCCCAATCCTCTTCCTTTGCAGGTTGGGGGCAACACTAAAGCAGGGCAGAATGTTATGTAACTGTTTATTGTGAGTTTGGGTACACATTGCCATGAAATCTCTAGAATTGCCAGTGGAAAGAATGGGGGAAACATTAATATGAATTTGTATCTCATTAACTGTAAAATAATACAATCGAGATGCATCTTTGGGAGTGGGGGAGGAAGAGGATGTGGAATAACTAAAGCCATAGTGATTGAATACAGCAGGAAGGAACTTGGTGGAATAATAGAAGGAATGCTTTGAGAAATGGGTGCAATATCAAGATTTTGGGTGATGTGATTGGGAGGAGTGATAGGAGACTATGGAGAACACTACTATAATGCTATTAAACAGCATAGCTACATCCTTGTTTTTCTAGTTGGAATTGCTCCATTGTGGATTAGTACACCTTCTATCTTGCTTTCTTTCTTTTTTTTTAAGGGGGTGGGACTTGTCATTTCACACACTTGTAGAAGTATTTGCTATGAGAAATTATAGTAGTTTAGTGGTCAGGAGTCTTGTGATTTTTTGGGAAGGTAAATGGGGTTTATTGGGTAGTATTACAATCCAGACTATGTAGTTAGGAGCTAGTGGGTTAAAATGGGGTGGGGGTGGGGGCGGAGAGCAGCTGAAGCCAGAACTTTTCCATCCTCTGAGGAAACCCACTAGTGGTTAGTGGGTTACAGGGGAAGGGCACAAATCAGTAGTGGGTTAGAGTAGGTGGTAATCCCAAATAAATTGTAAGCCGTAGGCAGGGACCGCATCTATCTTAACGTTCTGTAAAGCACCAGGTACACAAATGCTTATAATAATAATAATAATAATAATATAATAAATGTAAGGACAGCACAACTGGTCCGTGTAGTCGTTTGATGCTGGAATATTAACATCTTGTTGGTCACCTGTGCAGTGCGGAGATGTACTTGATCTGGTGCCACAGAATGGATATTTGAATGATTGAGTTAAAAAAAGATAAATTATTGCCACGTTCGAAGTACAGTAACAATGTAATATTGGACAGGGAGGAGTGTGTCATCCTATCTTTAGTGTTGCCCCCAACCTGCAAAGGAAGAGGATTGGGGCTGAAAGACCAAGGCAAAGTGTGGGTGCTAGGAGCCTAAGTTGTCAGTGAGCACAGTATGTGACACCAGAAGAGCCATCTTACCCCTACTCGTAGGCTGGAACACCTGGGCGTAATTCTCGATACAGGCTTAGGAACTGCCTTCATTCCACCATCCAGACAAAACAAGATACGCCCACTGATACTTCTCCTACACCATAGGAGAAGAATGAGGCTCAAAACGCTGGCCCAGCTCCTAGGTCTGCTGATATCATGCACCAGACAAGTACAGTGGGGTCGGTTCCACCTCAGACCCTCGCAGCAGCTGCTGCATCCTATGCAAACAGAGCTCACGCTAGGATTCAACCCATGGGTGATAATTCTCCGGGGGTTCGGACAATTAATGTCTTGGTGGTTAAGAGCAGAAACCTTCGCCACAGGGACACCACTGGTGGAACCAGCTCGAGAGGTGGTCACAACAGATGCCAGCCTCATGGGATGGGGAGCTCACTCCAGGACCTGGTCATTCCAGGGGCTCTGGAGCAAGAGGGAACGAGGTTACAGTATAAACTTCCTGGAACTCAGAGCTATCAGGCTGGTGCTGGAACAGCTGTCATAGAGCTTCACCAATCGCCACATTCTAATTTACACAGACAACACAACAGCCAAGGCCTATGTAAATCACCAGGGTCCAGAACACTCTCCTTACACAAAGAGGCAGTGAAAATATTTACCTGGGCGCAGAAGAACCTACGCTCCTTGAAGGACCTCCACATCAATAGGCAAGACAATAGGCAAGCAGATTGGCTCAGTCACAGAACAATAGACCCACACGAATGGGCTCTACACTGTTACGATATGAAAGTGCGATTCAGGCTCAATCCTTCTCAGTGGAAATACTAAAATTCCTTTTGCCCCAACGGAAAGCACTTGCACTAAACATTATGCCCTGGTTCGAGTTGGATTCGTGGCAAGGGGTCCCCGTGGGAAATTGGGGGAAGGTAAAGATCCTACCCAAGCTGTTAGAATGCATCCATGACTCAGGAAAATGCACCTGGACCGATCAGGTCTTAAACTCCCCAGTAACTGAAGAGCAGATTTTTGATGTGTGGGATAAATATGTTTCAATGTATAGGGCCCAAAAAGGAGCACAGAAATTCTGCCATGTTGTGGCTATTCTGGCAAGCTGTGGAAATATCTGTGGCCGATGGTAAAGCACTGGCTACAGAGAAGGTGCTTCTGGAAACCCAGGTGGCAGAGTTATGCCGCAGGGAACAGGAGAGCCATAATTGGAAAACTGAAAATGCTGGCAAACAATTATTGCAGGCAACCGATTTGAAGCAACTTAAAGAGCATGTCAGTCACCTCACACGGTAGAATGAATATTTGACCCGGAGTAACGAAAAATATAGGCAGAGACTGAAAGAAAGCAAGTCAGGAATGAGAATGTTGGTCACTCAGCTTAAAGAGCAAAAACGGGGCCGGTCAGACTCACATAAGATATGCCAGGCAAAAATCCACTCCCTCACACAGCAGCTGAAGAACAGTTTTTGCAAGCCATTAAGGGGCTTCTACAGCAAGAAGTACTGGTACCAATTTAATCCACCTTTGATTCCCCAATCTGGCCAGTTTTAAAGGCGGATGGTAAAACATACTGCCTCACTGTAGACTATCAAGCCATTAATGCAAAAACTCCTGGAAATGCCCCCATAGTAGCCAAATTGCCCCATGTGCTGGCCTCAATCCCACAAAGTTTTAAGTGGTTCACAGTTTGGGACCTGGCTAATTGCTTCTTTGCAATTCCCTACACCCGGACTTTGGGGCTAGGTTTGCATTCACCTACCACAACCAGCAATCACATGGTTAACAAAGGCAATTAGCATATCAACAATGGTCTACTGTTATTATATGGCATGGGCCTAACAGAGATGCTAATTTTCTTGCTACAATGTAACCACAAGGAGGTCTTCAGGGATCTGGTGGTGAGATTTGGACTTTCGATAATGGACCTATTCGCCAGCCAAGAAAATGTGCAGGTATGGAGCTTCATGACCAAGAGTCCATGCAGGGCAGCGGTAGCAGTGGACGCGCTGAATCAACCATGGCCAAGAGGGCTGCTTTACGCCTTCCCGCCCATCCCGCTGATAGCGAGAACGGTGGCAAAATTAATCAAGGAACAGGCCCAGATGATTCTGATAACTCTATGGTGGCCCAGGAGACCATGATTTTCGGAGTTGATAGAGCTCAGCCATGCACAACACGAGATGCTACCATTGAGACCGGACCTACTCACCCAGGGCCGTCTAGCATGCAAAAACCTACACAGTTTAAGACTGACAGCGTGGCGCTTGAGCGCTCAGCCCTGAGGAAGAAGGGATGCTCAGAATCAGTCCTCAACCCTGCAGCAGTTCAGCTGACCTGCGACCAGGAGGTCATATGGGGTTACCTGGAAAACCTTCGCTCTATGGGCAATGGAGAGAGGCTACGATCCCTGTAGAGTGGGGATTCCATCCATCTTACAATTCCTGCAAGAGGGTCTGGACAAGGGTCTGAAACCTAACACCCTGGCTAGGCAGGCAGCGACAATCGACTCACTGCTTAGGGCAGTAGCAAATAGGCAGGTCTCGTCACATAGGCACGTGAGACAGTTTTTTAAGACAGCGAGGGCGATATCCCCCCCAATTATTCATAGATGTCCCTCATGGAGTTTGAGCCTTGTCCTGGACGTTCTAACCAGACCACCTTTTGAACCTTTAAGACACGTTTCTTTATACATACTATCCCTTAAGGTGGTATTCCTAGTGGCAGTTACCTCAGCCAGAAGGGTATCAGAGTTGGGGGCTCTGTCTATAGAGGAGAACTTCTGTATCTTTCAGGAGCAATCGGTGGTCCTCAGGGTAGACCAGGCCTTTATCCCTAAGGTAAACTCGGCTTTCCATAGGAGCCAGGAAATAATTTTGCCTTCCTTTTGTCCCAAGCCTTCTCACCCAAAGGAGAAGATATGGCACACGTTAGATATCAGGAGAGCACTAAAAACTTACCTGACTAGGACCCAGGGTCTCAGGTCTACTACGGCTCTATTTATAAATATCAGACCAGGTAGGGGAGGATCGAAAGCTTCTAAAACTCTCCTGTTGAAATGGGTAAAACAATGCATTATAGAAGCATACAAGGCTAAAAATAGGGTTCCACCAATTCAGATTTGGGCACACTCTGTAAGTAGTGCAGCCACTTCTTACGCCTTTAAAGCAAGGGCTTCTTATGATGAGATATGCAGGGCAGTGATGTGGTCGTCCTTGCACACCTTTGTCAGGCATTACAAGCTGAATGTCTTCAAGTCTGCAGAAGCGGCGTTTGGCAGAAGGGTGCTGCAGGCAGTGCTGGATTCCCCTAGCGCTGTTTGCTCCCACCCTGAAGGATCTTAATGCTCAGGTACATCCCGTGAGGAGGATTAACTGGAGACAGAGGGCGAAAGGAGAAGTGGTCACCTACCTCAGTGAATTCCTTTCTCTTCTGTTGACGGATAATCCTCCGGCCCTCCCTGTCAAACAGTGCAAGAGGCCGTAAAAGTTCTGCAAGTTTGGATAGGACAAAAGGGTTCAGGAACTATTATTTGAGTCCCTAGAGTTTAATGGTAATTCGGTGAAAGTGTGTTGTAGAAAAAAAAGAAGAAGAAGAACGAGTTAGCGTGTTAACCTGTTGCAAGATGGAAGTGTTCTAGATGATACAGAGGACGGCCCTTGGCTTGGATATGAACTGAGGAGAGTCGGGGCTAGCTCTGCACGCATGCGCATTGGAAATTTTTCTTCTTCTGCCTCCTGGCGACCATCCGCAGAACACTTGCGGAGGATTATCCGTTGGCAGAAGAGAAAGGAATTCACCGAGGTAGGTGACCAATTCTCCTATCTTCCTTGCTGTGGTGGTTTTGGAATAAATTAAACAATGGGTATTTTCAGACATTACGAGATCACAGTGAATCACGGTCAATACCCACATGGGGCCAAAGCGCCCTGAACGTCTGTTAGGCAGCTGCCAGATGTTCACCACGGTCGATTTCCACATGGGGTCAATTTCAACCACGCTTCTGGGGCTCCCCGCCGGACATTCGCCACAAGCGTGGTCAAAGAGATTCCTGACGGGAACCAACAAAAGGTAATGTCTGACCGGCAACCATGGCCCAGAATCCCTGGCGGGATTCTGGGGCGTGGTCACATCGGGTGGGCGCTGCGGCTGCATTAGCCGTGGCGCCCACCCATCTCCCCAGAGGGCAGGCCGTGGGGGAGCGTGGGGGGGCGGGGCCATGCGGCCTCACGTTGTGCCGCGCAGCCCCGCCCCCTCCCCGATTCTGTGCCTGGATCACCCGGCAAGTCTGTTCGGGGCTTTTATTGGCCACCGGGGGTGGTTTTCTGTTCACCCCCACTGGGGATCCACTGTGGTGAATCGGGACGGCGTAACGTCTGAAAATACCTAATAACAAAACCCCATACTAGAGATAGTTACAGGGAGAATGACTGAGACTCTGCAGTCAGGTGTTTAATTTCATCTTTGTTGCAAATCTTTTTGCATATTTTTGTTACAATTCTTGTTTCACCTTTTTACATGTACAGGAGTTTTTTTTATTTTGAGAAATCAGGTGGGAAGATATTGGATGCATGTAAGGCATTTGTTCTTTTCATGGGCTGCGTAAATAGTAGGATTATGGCATTCTTATGTAACTGATAAAGCTGTTAGGAGTGATTCTTTTATTAAAATGTTTTTTTTCCCTTTAAGATTGTTCCCATTTTAAAGATATTGTCAAATACAATATTTTTGGGTGAAAACAGACATAATGCTAACTCCAGTTTAACACCGCTTTAACATTTCTTATGCATGTTGCAGGGCAGCATAGGCCACCAATACAGCCCTATGCATAAGAAATGTTAAAGTGGAACTAGTGTTATGTCTGTTTTCACCCGTTAACTGCTGAAAGAAAGGAAAGCCATAGTTGTGGGCAAACAACAACATTGGGTAAAACTACATGTGATGATAGCATGGTGGCAGTCCGACCTGGGAAGGAAAGCCACAGTGGACATGGGCCAGGCTGCTGAACAAATGTGACTGCAGCTGGGGAGGGCGGAGAATAGAATGAATGTGCTGCTGGCTGGTCCCACCCCCACACTACGGCACCCACCCCTTGCCATGATGGGCAGCCATGACATCTGGCCACGGCGGCCTGCCAACAGATGTGATAGCCTGCTGTGGCCCACTTTGGTCTGGTTGGGCAGATCTTAGCCCGGGTTGTGACTTTGGAGGTTTTCTGAGGTCATAGCCTGGGCTAGCTGCCGACACAGCCCAGGGCAATCCCGGGCCAACATCTGGCAGCGCCTGCACAGATGAGGTGCAGGCCAAAGTGGCCCATAGTGGGCTCTTGTTACATCTGTTTTTGCATATTAATTCTGCCTCTCTTTATTTTATTTTATTTTAAATACTTATATCCCGTCCCTCCTGCTAATAGCAACTCGGGGTGGCTAACAATATAAAAAATTAAACATATAAAATACAATTTAAAATATGCAATAAATATAAAACAACACTATAAAACCATACGGTGAGGCACCAAAACCCCCCCCCCATCCCCCCGACCCCTTACCCATCTCCCTCACCAAAAGCCTGGCGAAACAGCCAGGTCTTGCATTGTCATCTAAAGGAGGAGAGGTCAGGGACCACACGGATCTCTGCCGGGAGCTCACGGTTGACTGTAGGAGTTGATCCAGAGCCCAGGGAGTAGCTCGTGATGGTCACACCCTTCAGCCAAAACAATGTTTCCCCTGTATACCTTTGCCTATTGTTAAACAGTAACATCTTAAGGTTTGGACATAGCTTCATTTGCTCTTCCTCATATTTTCGTCATGAGTGATGTACTTTCTCCATGGTGTCTATTTAGTAATGATATACAAGTGAATGGTATAACTGAGAAGATCAGATTTGTTATGCTTCATAACTTCTAAGACACTATGTGGGATCATAAAATAGTGGAACATATCCTCCAGGAAGGCTGAAGGTTTATCTGGGCACCTTAGAGAATTTTTTGACTTTTGTGGAAGAGGAAATTGTCAGTATTAACTCCATTTTGGTGTAATCTTTGCCAAGTATCTTAAATTGATTACAAAACACTGAAACAGAGATTGGGAAAGCACTGCTGTCCACAGAGATATTAGCTGTTTTATTGCTGTTTCAGAATGACATGACAGAGTAGAAGTGCGGTATTGCTAATGTGCAGATCTTCCCAGGTACTAAGTTATGTACAGAAGAGAAGATTTGTTTAGCGGTTAAGGTCCTCATTACAAAAATGCATAAAGTGCAAGCACAACCCATATGTAGTCCTATTGAGGTTGGTGTTTTCAGGGTGTTACTAGTGTTTTCAGGATTATGGTCCAGGAGTTTCTTCAGTTTCTTGGCTCTTTCCTAAATCAAAGACTGCAGCTTTTTGTGCTGGTTTAACTTTCTTCTTTGACTGAGTGAAGTATTTAAATCTGAAACACTTCTGATTTGACCAGTAAATCGGACAGAAACAGCTGAAGAAAAGTGTTGCGTACTTTGAACCAACCTCTGTGGCCATTTTGGCTTGTTTTAAGAACCCTACTGTTTGAATTCCCTAGGTAAGGGTGTGCACGCTAATTTATGCACCAAGTAACTAGCCCTTACAATAAATGAAAGGAACTTTTGAAATTTTGTTCTTACCAGCCCTCTTCTTAAATACCGTTTATTAAATTTCTATGAAGTTAATTTATAAAGACTTAGGTTTGAGGATCAAGATGTGGAGATACTCATTCAATTAGTTACTGTTACTACAAACCCAAATTGTGCATGCAAATACAGCATATGCTTACTATAGCAGATCTCTTTGTTTTGTTCACAGCAAAGGATTTGTGTGCCCATCTTTTACTTTTAAAGCGCTGTAATGAGAGCGGGAGATGCCAGAATTGCTTATAGCCATGGGTCCAGTAAAGGGCAAGGCATTACAGAGTGGGTGTATCACAGGGACATCACAAGTGGTGGTGGGTCAGGCTTTCAGACAAACACAGGGTAGAAACACATGAGAACAACTGTGTGTCAGTGACCCGGCTTGGGGAGGAAAACCATGGTGGACACAGTCTGGGTCAGGGCACCAAACAAATGTGTCTGTGGCCGGGGCACCATCTTGCCGCCTGCATGGCCCGAGGAGGACAAAGAGAATCATGAATGTGTGACTGGCCCTGCCCCCATGCTTCTCCCAGTGCCCCGCTTCCCACCATGCTGGGAAACCACGGCGGCCAATGACGGCCAGCCATGATGGCCCCAACTGGCCCAGAAACAGAAGCGATAGCCCACCATGGTCCTCTTTGGCCCAGTTGGGTGGGCCTTAGCCTGTACTGTGACCTCTGTTTTCTGAGGTCACAGCCTGGGCTAGCTGCTGACATGGCCTGGGGCAATCCTGGGCCAACAACTGGCAGCACCTACACACATGGGCAGATGAGGTCCGGGACAAAGCGGATTAGACTTAGTGTGCTATTGTCGCATCTGTTTTTACCCACAGATGCTTAAGCAGGATATGTTTTAAACACCCACAAAACTATTTCGTCTTGCAGGCTGGAGCAGCTTCTCCAGATCCTTGGGTATAAACATAGACCGTGTAAAATAGACCGTGTCTATTTTATTACTTTGTAAAGTGCCATGTACACTGCTGGCGCTATATAAATGTTTGTTAATAATAATAATAATAATAATAATAAACAAAAGACAAGTAATACAGTAAAACAAATAGTTCTAAGCTTCCTTTTGTATGTTCACCAGTTTCCCTGCTTTCTTCCCTTGCCTCTCACAGCCCCCTTTTGAACTCAGAAAAGGCTACCTACCCTCCTTTTCTCATGGGTTACTCCCAAGGGCATTGCCTGATAGGTTCCGCATTTAGCCCTGTTTCTTCTGTCTGTCAGGTGCCAGTACTCAGGTTTATTAGAGTGAGGAAGGAGAGAAGAAAAAAGTGAGAGGCGGGAAATCCCTTTAAAAGGCATGGGCTGTAGCACAGATAAGTACAGGACAAATTTTTGCTCTCCATATCCTACTTATTCACAAATTCATACTTCACATAATATAGAGAACTTGTGCATAGTAAACAAGGTAAGGAGGAGGGTCATAGGGTATACGCAGTATCCAGGTTATATACCACAGACCCAGGGAACCTTTCCCTCTCGGGCTGCTTTGAAAATCAGTACAAGCTTCAAGGGCCTCATGGAAGTTGGGAGTGCTTAAGGGGAGCAATCTGCCATAGATCCATCCCCAGTTGTTGCGTGCATTCTCATTGCTCCTTTTCCCTGAGCTCACTGTTTCAGTTCACTCTTTAAGAAACTGGATTCAGGTAAGGGGCCAAATAAAATCTAGCTGTGGGTTACATTTCCAGTCCCCCAGCCCCTGCTTGAGATTCCCCACTCTGGCATGATATATATAGAATTATGTGTTGTGTGTATAAACTTAGAACTTTGCTGCAAACAAGTCCTGGGGCTCTCATTTTGAAAACGTGGCACTAAACTGTTGACATACGACACTGATTCACGCTTCTTTTTTATCTAGGAATTGTGGTGCTTGGAATAAACAGATCACATGCAAAAAATGCACTCAATAAAAATCTTATAAAAATGGTAAGTGGAAAAACTATCTTCTTCTAATATGAAGGTAAAGCATTGGAATTAAGCATTTGAAAAGTGTTTGGTTTCCCCACACCCCACCTTTTCCCTTTTTCTATAGATGTCCAAAGCTGTGGATACTTTGAAATCTGATAAGAAAGTGCGAACTGTTATATTCCGGAGTGAAGTCCCTGGGATATTCTGTGCTGGTATGCAAACTTAAATTTACTATGAAGTTGGAAATCTGTAGTCTGGTATCTCAGCAGAGATGGCCCAGAATTCAAGAAAACATTGTACCTTTGTTCGTGTTCATTTCAATAGCAAGCAGAAACTCTTTGCACAGTTTTCTTCAATTTTAGCAAGAAAGAAACATCTGCTTCATTCTTTGTTTTCTTCTTTTTGCATCATAAAGAAAATTTCTACAGTATGCATTAGATCATTCAGAATCGTGGATAAAATTGAATTCTATTGAACTTTTAATAGCCTTGCTTATACTCCAGACTGTGAACCAAATATTGCTGAAGTAGTTTATGAGGCTTGCAAACCATAGAGTGTAAATAGAAAAGGATGCTGTTTTAAGTTTCACCTCAGAGGTATAAAAAGTATTAATATAAATTGTGAAACTAGGGCAACTGTATTGGCATAAAAACAAATTGCGTTTTTGAAGCTAGTTACTCAACTTCTAAATTAATGTGGATAATTACTGAAGAACTGCTGTAACACTGGGAAGTATGTCATAAGGTGTACATTTTACGTAATGTTTAAGGAAGTCATTAGCTGAGATTTGTTACCACTAAATGTTTCCAAAAGCATACTGTATTTCCCTCGAGTTATAGGTTAATAGTGTGCTTGATGGCCTTTCTCATAACTAACTGGAATTCCAAATACCTTTGTCAGAATTTGCAAAATTACAGTATTGTTATGTAATGTCACCCAATTTAAGAAAATTAAAATGAAGAGTCATGTTTTAAAGTGGATACTTACGTTCTGCACTGTTCCCTTTGTAAGCAAGCTTTAACTTTGGTGGTTGCCACTATTCATTGTTTGACCTGGAGACTCCCATTTTGGCCTATGGGAATCTCCGGGTCAAACCATGGCAACCCCGGCAAAGATGGTTTAGGGAGTTGGAGACTGGGGGGGGGGGGGGGGGGGGAAAGCCAAAAGGGGGGGGGGGGGGGGGGGGGGGGGGGGGGGGGGGGGGGGGGGGAAACGACACAAGGGTGATGGCAGAGGAAGAGTGAAGTTCCTGGGTGGAAACATAGTGTGAAAAGAAGAAAGTTAGGGAGGAACAAGTTCGTGGTCCTGAAGAGCCTTGAAGGTAAAGACAAGGAGTTTGTAATGGATATGAAGGGGCAGAGGGATCCAGTGGGAGGGAGCAGAGAAAGCGATGAACATGATTAAGGCTTCACGTGAACTTGGCAGCAAAATGTTGAATAGAAATGAGAGGATTAAAGTGAGAGCAGGGAAGGCCAGTAAGATAGAGGTTGCAGTAGTAAAGGTGAGAGATGACAAGAACATGAACTACAGTGGGAACAGTAAAGGAAGGCTGGATTTTAGGAATTTTATGCTGAGAGACATGACTGACCTTAGCAACAGACTGAATCTGAAGTGCAAAGGAGATGGGACGAGCCAAAGATGAATCCCAGGCTATGGGTAAAACCAGACATGACAGCAGTCCACTGTGGCCTGCTCTGACCTGGACCTCTCCTTGCACATATGTGCAGGCACCACCAGATGTTGGCCTGGGATTGCCCGTTTGCCGTGTTGGCAGTGAGCTCAGGCTCTCACCTTGGAAAACCTCTGAGGTCACAGCCCGGGCTGAGGTCGACTGGACCGGTCCACGTATATTTTGACTCGCCATGACCTGGCCCGGATTGAGGCCTGCCATGTCTGCCCACCATGACGGGGCGGGGAACTGGGAACAGTGCAGGGACAGAGCCGCTTGCCCGCACATCTGTTGCAGCCTGCACGTTTGTTGCGGCAGGACTGCGGGCACATATGCTGGGGGTGGAAGTGGGAGGAGAGAAGAGGTGCACAGGGGGGGCAGCCAGGTGGAGAGGTGGGGGCACAGGGGAGGGGCGACAACATGGGAGGTGAGGGAATAACCTCCCCCTTTCTCACACTCACCCCCTCCACTCTCTCTCTCTCACTTACTCTCTCACAAACACACACTCACACCCCTCCTTTCCTTGCTGGCATGGCTATGGCCATGGCGTGCATACCTGGGCCATTTCTTTAAGTCTGGTGTGCTGGGACTACATTTTTCAGCATGCCAGAATAGGAAACATGGCCCATGTTTCTTAGTCTGACATGCTGGGAAATGTAGTCCCAGCACACCAGACTTTGGGAACTGCCCCAGTGTGTGCACGCATGCATGTGGTGGGGCCTTTAAATGACGGTGGTGGTGGTGGTGGTGGCGACAGCAGCAGCATTGGGCCAGGGGTGGGTAGTTCCTCTCCCCCCCCCACCCGCCCAGGCTGCTGCCGGGGGCCAGGGAGTAGGCAGTTCAAGCCAGCACTGCCCCAAGCTTTGGGCCTCAAGGGGCCCCTCAGGGCCCTAGGCAGGCGCACAACTGAGCCACCCCGCACCATTATCACTATGTCAGTGGTAAAAAGAAGGTGTGTTATGCAGGCTTTAAATTGCTTTCCTTCCTGTTTTTTGCCAGCTGTGGTGTAATCTCTTTCTTATTGAAACAGAATAAGATTACAAGCTGAAATTTAGATGAAACAATATTTTTAACTTCATAGAGATCAGTTGCTGGGATGAATTTGACACAACATAAACTTTATCACAAAGATTTGCTTTTCTTTCTACCTTTGTGCTACAATTTCTGTTCATCACACAATTTGATTACTGTAGTCTCTTCCTTTTTTGCCTTTATCTGTAACTCGACTTTCCTCAAGTCCACCTGAAATCCTGCTAAGGTAATCTTCTGTCTTATCTTCTCTCTCTGCATCCTATTTAATTTCATTTTGTCCTTCCACTTCCACCATATCAGGCAAACTCTCTCTCCTAAACTATAAACGGTTTACTGTTTAGCCCTGTTCTATTATTTATTTATTTATTTAAATTAATTAATTAATTTAAATTTCTATCCCAACCATCTCAAAAGCAGGCTGGAGGTAGGTTACAATAAAATCAAGAAATACACATTAAAAGCAGGAAGGAAAAATAACAATTAAACCCATCTCTGGACCACCAAACCCAACCTAACCCCCCTTCCGCACTTTACACTGCTTCTGGAACACACGCGTAGGGTGAAAACAGACATGACGCTAACCACCCTTTAACCACCCTTGGTGGTTATTTATGCATGTTGCAGGGCTGCATAGGGTGCCAATGCCAATGCGGCCGCAGCGTCCGGCCGAATTCGCCAC
>QEPC01003909.1:702867-717203 GCA_003113815.1 Sphenodon punctatus | reverse complement strand
GGTCCCCGCTGGGGATCTTTTTGACCACGCTTCCCGGGACATTCCCCCGGCTAGCCCGGGAAGCGTGGTTCAAATTGACCCCATGTGCGGATTGACCGTGGCGAACATCTGGCGGCCGCCAAACAGACGTGCGAGACACATTGACCACAGGTGCGTATTCACCGTGGTTCACTGTGATCTCGTAACGTCTGAAAATACCCATTGATTGGTGAATATTGTCAACCAATGCTAAAAGTGATGTCTTGGTGTCATATCCAGGTTGGGCACCAGACTGGCAGGAGTCTAGGAACGTGATCATGTCCAGGTGCTCCTGGAGTTGGCAGGCAACCACCTGCGCCACAGCTTTACCCAAAAAGGGAAAGTTAGAAACGGGGCAGTAGCTTGCCAGGGAGTCAGCGTCCAGTGTTAATTTCTTGAGGAAGGGATGGAAAACTGCAGATTTAAGGCTGTTTAGAAACTTACCCTCCTGAAGTGAAACACTGACAATTCTGAGCAGAATTCCCTGCTGGCCTTCATCAGCCACGATGGGCAAGGGTCCAACACACAGATGGTTGCGTACATTTCCCCAAATGCATGCTCCATATTGGTGTGCAAAATCAACTGAAACTGATTCATATAATTATGACAAGACTTGGCCTCCAACAACCGAAGTTCAGACTCTCCACACAAACTAGCAGCCCTCATGTTGGGCCAAATTTTGTCTTCGTAGTACATAGCGAACTTGGCACAGCAGGCAAAGCTGATCCATGGCTCTGAGCACAAGTGAAATTTGCACTGAGAAATTACAGAATATTAGTTTTCTCCCTGCATAAAGTCAAAAGGATTGACTTTAGCATGTGGCTGAAATGAGCAGTGATTTTGCTGCTCATGAAAATTTATTTATTTTCATTATTTATATCCCGCCTCGCCTGCCTAGGCTCCTTGAGGCGGCTTACAAAAATTAAAATATTTAAAAATATACATAAAAGGGAAGCATAAGAAAAATAAAAAACCCATCCTCCGCACCCACCTTCCTCACCAAAGGCCTGCCGCATTCTGCACCAGCTGAAGTCTCTGGACTGTCACCAAAGGTAGCCCCCACGTAGAGCACATTACAATAGTCTAATCTTGAGGTGATGAAGGCATGGATGAGAAATATGGCCAAAACTGTTGCACCAGATGTAATTGGGGGAAAGCACTCCTCTCCACAGCCTCAACCTGGAGATCCAGGCAAAACTGCAGCTCGAGGAGTACCCCCAGACTCCGGACCTGAGAGAGCAGTGGGGGACGAACCCCATCAATGATGGGGGACATCACACCCACCACCCTCCCCACCAACATCACCTCCATCTTGTCAGGATTTAGTTTCAGACGGCTCACCCTCATCCAATCTCCCACAGCCGCCAGACATTAGGTGAGCACCGAGACTGCCGGGTCTGGGTCGAATGAAAAATAGAGGTAGAGCTGGGTATCATCAGCGTACTGATGACACCACACCCCATACCATCTCACGACCTCACCAAGCAGATGCATGTACTCATTGAACAAGAGAGGAGACAAAAAAGAGCCTTGCAGAACACCACACAAATGCTTGCAATTGTGAGCACGGGGACCACGATCTTGCTGAGGTCTCAGTCCTGGTGCAATTTCTCAGTGAGCGGTTAAAAAAATGGCCACAGGAGGGGGGAAGCACTTGTAAGTTTCAAAGGCTGGCTGTTTGCTTCCCCAACCCCCATCCTGCCAAACAGCTATTTGGCAATGTGTGTGCGGAAAGCGGCCTTTGAATGTCGCCCAATGGGTTGCTTGAAGATGCTCCCCCCTCCAGTGCCTCTCATCTGAGAAGCTCTGGGGTGCGGGGGGATGAGCACCTTCAAGTCCCCTGCCCTCCACACCCGTGCTTCTTGGGCTGACTCACCTCACTGCTGGGCTGGGGCTCCTACTGTCCCAGTCACTGCTGGCTGCTCCCGTCTCCTCCTCTGGCCAGCAAGCTAGGAGCCAGCAAGCTGCACAGTTTAGCCTGGGGACTTCCCCGCTTGCTCTGAGCAGGGAGGCCTCTTCCCACCTGTGGGAAACCCCCTAATGGGTTCCCAAAGGGGCCAGTACCAGAGGTGCGTGCAAGACCCGTATGCACCTCTGATATTGGTCTGCCTGGGAACAGGGCCGCATTAGGGGTTTGCAATCAGGTGGGCAGAGGCCTCCCTGCTCAGGAAAAACAGAGCAGGGAAGTCCCCAGGTTTGGCTGTCCAGCTTGCTGGCCAGGAGAGGAGGAGGGAGCAGCTAGCAGTGGCCAGGACACTAGGGGTAAGGCCACATGAGACAGTATTGGGCAACTTACCCCATGCCCACGATGCAGTGGACCGTATGGTCGGTGGCCGCCAGATTTTTGCCCACTTCTGCCCCAGGCCAGGCAGCTAGCTGCTATGTGATGCGTCCGTCTGAGAAGGCATGTTACTGTTGCCCCACCTTGACAAATACAGGATAATGGGGTGCCTCCCGTCTGGGGGTGTGTGAAGGAAGGGGAACAGAGTGAGAGACAAGGAGTGTAACATTCACGAAGATGTGAGATCCCAGGTGAACGTGCTTGGCTTGGTTACATCGAAAATGATAGCTGGCTGGTCAGTGTGGTGAGGATATGAGTACACAGACCTCAGGTAACAGATTGTATTGGATGGAAGGTATCAGCAGGAGTTAGCTGAGGGGAGCGAGGAGTCAGGGAGGGTAGAGCGGAAGAGGTGGGTCTTAAGGAGGGATTTGAAAGTAAGAAGGAAGGGGGCGAGGCGAATGTGGACACGGAGGGAGTTCCAGGCATGGGGGGCAGCTAGGGAGAAGGGACAAAGGCGGTTAGGGGAGCATAGGAGGGGAGAGAGGGGGACAGAGGAGGAGCGGAGTTCATGGACTGGAGTATGGAGGGAAATTAGCACAGAGAGGTAGGGGGGAGCAAGGTTGTGAAGAGCTTTATAGGTGAAGACTAGGAGCTTGTGCAGGATTCGTTCAGGAAGTGGGAGCCAGTGAAGAGCGGAGAGGATGGGCTGCATGTGGTCGAAGCGACGGGCGATGGATGACCCTGACAGCAGAGTTTTGGATGGAGACAAGGGGAGAAAGGTGAGGGTGGGGGAGGCCAGTGAGAAGGAGGTTACAGTAATCGAGGCAAGAGATGGTACCAGGGCATGAACAAGGGTTTTGGCAGAGGAGACAGAGAGAAAAGGGCGAATCTTAGCAATGTTATGGAGGGAGAAGCGACAGGATTTGGCAACAGAGTCGATGTAGGGTTTAAAAGAAAGGGGTGAGTCAAAGATGAAGCTTAAGCTATGGGCTTGGGGGATGGGAAGGATGGTGATCCCGTCAATAAGGATCGACAGGGAAGAGGGAGAGGAAGGATAAAGGGGGAAGATAAGGAGTTCAGTTTTAGCCATGTTGAATTTCAGTTGACGTTGAGACATCCAGGTAGAGATATCAGAGAGTCAAACTTTCCTTGACGGTAGGGAGAATTGGACATAAATCTTTGAGGGCAAAATTGTATATGGAGAAACAACCATGTGCCTTTCATATTTAGGAATTAAATTATAAGTGTATCAGAGCTTACCCTAATTAGTCTGTTCCTTCACTTTTAGAAATGTGTTTGTAAAGTCTAGCTTCCGATCTGCTACTCCAGGAAGTATGTGGATAGTGGATGTGAGGAAGGTTAGGCTGACTGATCTAGAGGTGGTTCTTCGAGTCGCTCCATTATTCTCACACATGAGATCATGTAGTAGCCTGCAGGTGACTGGGAAAGAGCTTGTCTCTTCAAAGCAGTTCCAGTGATTTCCTGAAGATTGTTCTGAAAGCCAAGAGAGCTCCTCCCCCAGGAGTTCACGCTAGACCTGGGAATATATAATGGAGGGGTGAAGCTCCCTCCTTAGTTCCTTCCAACCGGTACTGGAGACTAGTTAGGAACAGCTTGCTTTCTAATTCTTACTATTATTAGTGGCAGTTCAGCTAAACAGTTTTAATAGTTATAGATAGTTGTTGTAAATAGTTAGAATTTTTGACAGTTTAAATTAGATAGCGATTTCTCAATTACTAGTTCTTATCAAGGAGCTTATACGATGAAAGCGCTCCTGCCAAAAAAGCCGGGATTTAAGTGTCGTCGTAAGTGTGGCTCCATGCTCCCTATCTCCGATCCACATGAGGACTGCTTACTTTGTCTCAGAGAAGGACACCTGTGTAAAGGCCTCAGAGCTTGTGAAAGAGGAGACTCTCTGAGATCCTCATGAGAAAAGCATTATAGGGTGGTGGTGAAGGTCCACTCAGACCCCATAATGAGGCGGCTAATTAGAAAACGAAGAAAAATTAATTAATTAATTAACAAACATTTATATAGTACCAGCAGTGTACCTGGCACTTTACAAAGTAATAAAATAGACACGGTCCCTGCCCCTAGTGCTTACAATCTGAGAGACAGGAGCTGGGGGAAGAGACTTAGGAAGGGGAACAGAGGGAGAGACAAGGGGTCTAACATTCATGAAGATGCGAGGTCTCAGGTGCACGTACTTGGCTTGGTTACGATGAGAATGACAGCAGGCAGGTCCATGTGGCAAGGATTATTATTATTATTATTATTAAACATTTATAAAGCGCCAGTAACAACCTGGCGCTGTACAGAACATATAATCAGCTGCGGTCCCTACCTGTGGCTTACAATCTAAAAGACAAGGAGGGGGAGACAAGGAGAGGGGACAGCGGGAGAGACATGGGAGAAGACAAACAAACATTCAGGCGGATGCGAAGTCTCAGGCGCGTGTACTTGGCTTGGTTACAAGGTGGTCGGTAGCAGCAGTCAGCAGAGGAGGGCCGACAGTAAGAGCAAGGGGAAAGACTAGAGGGCATTGGGAAAGGCAGCATGGAAAAGATGGGTCTTGAGGAGGGATTTGAAGGAGCGGAGGGAGGAGGCGAGGCGGACGTCGGCAGGGAGGGAGTTCCAGGCATGCGGGGCAGCGAGGGAGAAGGGACGAAGGCGGTTGGGCGAGCAGGAGAAGCGAGGGAGAGCGAGGGAGGGGACAGCGGAAGAGCGGAGAGCGCGCGCAGGAGCGCGTAGGGCGATTAGGTCCGAGAGGTAAGGGGGAGCTTGGTCATGGAGCGATTTGAACGTGAAAACCAGGAGTTTTCACGTTCAAGGATAAGGGTAAACAGACCGTAGGTATAGAAATAGTGTCTCAGCAGGATAAAGAGTCAGACAGAGCAGAGCGAAAGAGGTGAGTTTTAAGGAGAGATTTGAAGGTATGAAGGGAGGGTGCAAGGCGGATGTGGACAGGGAGGGAGTTCCAGGCATGGGGGGCAGCAAGTGAGAAGGGACGAAGGCGCTTAGGGGAGCAGGGAAGGCGTGGAAGGGTGAGAGAAGGGACAGAGGAGGAGTGAAGTGCACGGGCTGGATTATGGAGGGCGATAAGTGTAGAGAGGTAGCGGGGAGCGAGGCTGTGAAGCGACTGTCCAAAAAACTGTCCAAAAAAGCCTGGACCCCATACAGGGTGCCTCGAGCAAGCATGAAATACCCTGTGCAGGGTCCTTCCGCTTCCCTCCATATGGGAGAGGTATAGACAAGGGATCCTGTCAGACTGTTAGTGGAGACTCCAGTCATGGAGACATCGGGCTCGCAACAGGTGTCTGAGCAACCACCAGAGGAGATTCTGACCTTGGAGCAACAGCAGCCAGAAGGAGTGAGATCAAGGGGCTCTGTAAGCCCAAGCAACTCAGAGGACAGTGATATTATTGTGAAGGATGTTAACCTACCGCAGTGAAGCTGCAGCCTCTTCCATAGAGAGCGGACATAATAGGGGAGATTGCCCTCAACAATCAGGACCTATACTACCGATCCCTCCGAGGGATCTAACAGATCTTTCCCCAAGGATTTGTTCTCAGGCAGCTCGTTCTCCCAGAAACCAATTAGAATGGCCTTGTAGGAGCAGGGAGGAATTATGAGTCGGCACCAAGATCATAGGCACTGTTCCAGAAGCCGCTCACGTTGTAGCAGCTCTCACTGGCACTGCAGCCCTCAGCTGGGGATCATATGGATGCTATGACAGCCTGTGCAAGCCAGTACTGCATGCGGGATGGTACTGCAACTCACCAAGGTCTCATAAGAGGCACTCCAGGTCACCTTACACTCTGCCACGACATTATAGATATGGAGCAGAATATAGAAGCCTCTATTGACTCCATGACGCCCTATTACTATTGTTATTACAGCTATAAAAACTTTGGCCCTTTTCACACGAGATGCCCCCACCCATCTCCACACAGTTTTGCTGCGTGGAGATGAGCGGAGGTTCCCATGGGAATGCTGCACAGGATGGGTGGGGGTGCATGTGCACTCACACTACACCCATTTCCACCCATCACCCATGCACGGAGCAATGGGCTCCAATGCCGGTTGCTCCGTGGGTGGAGGTTCGTGGCTGCACACCCATCCCCCCACTGACTGCAGCCCGTTTGAAAAGAGCCTTTGACTTGGACTGGGGAGATGGGCTCCATTATCATCATGACCAATATGAGGATTTATACTCCTGTCATTCGGAGAGAACCTGGCAAGAATCCCCATTTAGCTCTTTCTATGGCAGGTTTCCTCCCTGCACTGAGCAGTGAAGCCCAGGACATAAGAAACAATCAGAGACCTCAGTTGCCCAGCCTGCGGCACCACAAGTCTTGGTGGCACCAGCACTGACTGCACCAGGTTTCCTCTGGCTCTGTAGGCGCACCCTGTCCCATCCTCTGTGGAGCGCCCGCTGCTGCCTATACCAGTCCCTCAGGGCCTAACCAGCCATCACTGCCAGCCACAGGTCTTATGAAAACCTTGGTGGGACATCAAACAGACCACCACCTCAAACAGCAACAGCAATCTGCAGCCCTCCAATCTGCCACAGAGTCTGGTAATGACTCCAACTGCCCCCTACTTAATGAAACCATAGGACCACCACTTAGTGACGCTGTGCGGGAACAGGAACCAGCACTCCCTACAGAAGATATAAAGAACTTTCAAGCAATGCCTAGGTGCATGACTGTTGAGATGCCTCAGCTTCCTTCGAAGATGATGAGGAAGACCCTGTGGGTCCTGTCTTTGGTATATTATCGGGAGGTGAAACAGGGCAGGTTATGTTACCAATTTTCAAAGAACTGCTAGAACCATTCACGTCTGTGTGGCGCACCCCCTCCTCCCTATGACAGCCCTCAATAGGGCTTTTTCTCCAGATACTTTCTCATCTCCAAATGGGATAGGGGGTCTTTGCCCTATCTTAGACCTCCGTGACCTCAATAGATATGTCGGGAGGTATAAATTCAGAATGTCCACATTTTCTACTATCCTGCCATCCCTCCTAAAGAATGCTTGGCTAGTCTCCCTTGACCTTAAAGACGCTTACTCCCATCTTAGCGTTAGGAAATCTCACAGGAAATTTCTTCGTTTTCTTATAGATGGCCATTTGTTTCCAGTTGACAGTGCTGCCATTTGGACTCTCCTCAGCCCCGAGGGTCTTTACCAAATGCATGGCCCTTGTGGCTGCAGAACTCAGGAGGAGAGGTATCATCATCTACCCATACCTCAACAATTGGCTCCTTACAGTGAATTCCAGCAAAGAGTTATATGCTCATGTACATGTTACCATTGAATTACTGTAGAATTTGGGACTCCTCATAAACATAAAAAAATCACACCTCATTCCTCACGCCTCATTCCTATGCAGGTCATCCCATTTATAGGAGCCATAATAGATACAACCACTGCAAGGGCTTTTTTCCCCATAGAAAATTTTCACGCCATCACAGACATGACCAGAAAACTGATGTGGTGACCGACACAAACAGTCCATTCCCCCCCCCCCCGCCACTTCTCCTGGGTCTCTACTTGTCAGCAACAGCAGTGATGTTTTATGTACAATTGCACCTACGTACATTACAACATTGTCTCAGTATCCACTACATACTGAGGGCTCATTGGCTCAGCAGGAGAGTCACTGTTTCACATCAAGTCCTACCAAAGCTGTATTGGTGGCTTTATCCCAGAAACACCGTGAGAGGAATCCTTCCAGATCCCACAGTGATGGTTACCACAGATGTATCACTGGAAGGGTAGGGAGCCCACTGTTGTTTTCTCACAGCTCAAGGGACATGGTCCAAGCTTGAGTCCAATCTTCACATCAGCTTACTGGAGCTACAGGCCATTTGACATGCCCTGAAGGCCTTTGCCACTATAGCGTCAGGCCAGCTGGTTCAAGCGATCACCGACAGCATGTGTGCCATGTATCATCTGAACAAACAGGGGAGAGCATGATCGCTTCTGCTGTCCGAAGAAGCTTCAGCCATCTGGGCATGATGCTTTCAAAGTGGAGTCACTCCAACATCCATACACCTACCGGGAGCGTCCAGTCTTTTAGCAGATCAGATCAGTAGGTTGAGGCGACAGAGACACGAGTGGTCTCTCGCAGAGGGCATAACAAGGCAGCTGTTTCAGAAATGGGGGGCTCCCGAGCTGGCTCTCTTCAGCGATGACATAAACCACAAAGTTCCCCTATTCTGCATCAGAGGAGGAATGGCTCGGGGCTACCTGTCAGATGCGTTCACAATAAGGTGGTCCTCCTGCCTTCTATACACCTTCCTTCCCTTCCCCTTACTACCAAGGACCATCCTCAAGATAAGGAGAGAGAGAGCCCACATCATTCTAGCGGCACCAGCGTTGCCCAGACAAATGTGGTACCCAATGCTAACCAGTCTAGCATCAGACATGTGGACTCTACCACTGAAAAGAGACCTCATCTCGCAGCGAGGGGTCTGGTTCTGCACTAGGATGTAGAAACACTACATGTGACTACATTGCCCTGAAACTTTAGATCAGAAATTTTCAGACGAGGTGCAACACGTTCTACTCAATGAGAGAAAATACTCTACAAGAAGTACATACGAGGCTAAATCCGTTTTATCACCTGGTGCTGCATGAGGCATCTGGATACCAACTCCCTACCATTGCTTACAGTCTTTATGTATTTATTACAATTAAGGGACAATAACCTGTCTGTCTCCTCGATCAAGGTATGTTTGGTAGCCTTATCTGCTAATCTCTCTCAGGTGTGAGGACAAGCCCTGTTCTCCAGTCCTATAGTGAAAAGATTCTACAAGGGTTTGCTTAACCCACCTACATCTTCACCAGTCTCACAATGGGACCTGTCCATAGTCCTGCAAAGATTAACCAAGCCACCCTCTGGACCCATGGCGTCAGCAACGTTCCCATGAAAGTTACATTCATACACCTTCCATGAAGGTTCTATTCCTAGTTGCAGTGACATCAGCCAAGAGAGCCAGTGAACTCAGTGCTCTTAGGGCCTCACCACCGTACTTATCAATACACAAGGTACTGATCCTGCTTTCCTCCCTAAGGTACTGTCACCTTTTCACCTTAACCAGGTAATATCGTTACCGGTCTTCTTTCCAAAACTGCATCCCTCGCAGCTGGAGAGAGCACTACAATACTGTGAATGTACGCCGAGCCCTATCGTTTTACGTGGAGAGAATGAGAACCTTCTGGAAGACTGATTCTTTATTTCTTTTTGTGGAGGGAAAACGTTAGGTACCAAGTTGCCGACACAAAGATTGTCCAAGATCATTTTGCTCTGTATTTCCACATGCTATCAAATGGCATGTTGATACGCTCATGTACACGTTAACTTCAAATTACTGCAGAATTTGGGACTCCTCATAAACTTCAAAAAATCATTGCCTCATTCCTTTGCAGGTCATCCCATTTATAGGAGCCATAATAGACACTACGACAGTCTTCTTGTAGACTATTCTCTGGTAAATAGCCACCAGAGAATCTTAGGGCCCATTCTACCAGAGTTGTAACAGCATCAGTAGTGAATTTTAGGCATGTGCCCATTATAGAAATTTGTAAAGCAGTTACATGGGCATCTCAAGATAGCATTGTAAAACACTATGTTCTGGACTTGGCAGCTTGCAGAGATTTTCTCAAGTGGGAAGGGCTGTCCTGTCATCAGTCGTCTTATAATTCAGCCATACACCACCACAGGCTTCTCATGAGACTGCTTACAATCTCCCATGAGTGAGAATCACAGAGCAACTCAAAGAAGAAAGAATGGTCACTTACCAGTAACTTTGTTCTTCGAGAAGGCTCTGTGTATTCTCACTACCCTCCCTTCCTTCCTCCTAGCTGGATTATTTCTTCTGATCTGGCTGGGGTGGAAGGAATTGAGGAGGGAGCTCCGCCCCCTCTATTATATATTCTCAGGTCTTGTGTGAACTCCTGGGGGAGGGAGCGAGAGCTCTCTTGGCTTCCAGAACAATTTTCAGGAAGCCACTGGAACTGCTTTAAAGAGACAAGCTCTTTCCCAGTTGCCTGCAGGCTACTTGCGTAATCCTAAGAGTGAGAATACACAGAGCCCTCTTAAAAAACAAAGTTACTGGTAAGTAACCTTTCTTTTCAACTGCAGCCACTAAGGAAACTTGTGAAGGTTCATTCTGCAAGTCACAGGATCCAAAGCCATTCATTCTTGGCAGATGATGATAAATTAAGTATTTTAAGATTCTTGAAAAATAATGGACTTTGGGTTGCCTTCAGATATAGCTGCTAATGTGCTAAAAAGCCTTCATAACTTTTCATCGTTGCCTTAATTGACATAACTTTCCCCACTCCCTGGCTTACAAACAAGTTGTCAAGAAACATACAGCAAGTAAACCAGCAAGTTCATATTATGTTAAATAAGAAGTTTCATGAATTATTTGATTCGTGTTGAAAATCTTTTAAAGGAAATATTAATGCTAATTTATTGGCAATTTTCTTTCCTCTGAAGCAAATACTTTAGGGCAAAAGTTCAACTAGACTTCACTCTCAGAAAACTATGTAGAATGTGAGATAAGGTATCTACACAAACCCCTGAGTCAAACCCATATGAGAGTAGAAACCCCGTTAAAGTTTCCATAGTCATGGCAAGTCACCCAGCAGCTTCTCTCCCTTATTGCTGTTGTATATAATCTACTGCAATTCAACACATTAATCAACTACCACATAACTCAGCAAACATTAAACAACACCCATTGAACCTTTAACTCTGCCAATTGAAAGATGTCTATAGTAGGTTAATGCAGACCAGTATGAAATATATTGCCCAGTTATGTAAAGTGAAATTCAAACTCTTAACTTCCTCTTCTTCTCCTCCGGGAGCCTTCCATCAAAGCTACTTGGGAATGAATAAATACGCAAAGACATACAGAGCTGTCCTCTGGAGGAATGAAAGTGATTAGACTATGAAACAAGTGTAAAACAGAAAAAATGCCTATTTTAGAAAAATAAACATGGTAGCATAATATGAAAATGTAAAAAGTCAAAAAACCCTGGTGTTGAGACAGCTGAGAGGAATGAGCACACGCGTCAGTTGAAGCAATACGTAACCTATCAGGGTTCATAATCAAGCCCTTAAGGTTGTACGGCTTGATGGGAGAAAAATTACTTGATGTTCAAAAACCGATTAAATGTGAATTTAATTTTTTTTTATCACAGAGACTTAATATTGTTTCATTGCATTCATTTATTGTTTATCTAAAAATCTGTGAAGGTTGGAAATAATACAGCTTTAATTAGGATGCTTTTAAAATAACATTGCTTCAAAGCACATTTAAATCTTATTGGCACCTAATAGAAGCTTATTAATACATGTATAAAACGTCACTTGCAGGTGCAGACCTTAAGGAGAGAGCCAAAATGCATTCAAGTGAAGTTAGCTCTTTTGTCTCAAAAGCAAGAGCAACTATTAACGAAATGGGTAAGTAAAATAAACTCCTGGATAAACAGTTGAAGTGCACAAATTTGCTTAATTTCTGAAGATTAGATCAAAGCAATTACATAAACACATCTGATTAAGTCTTGCTCCATGAGGAGCATGGAGCATATCCCAAACTACTTATATCTCTGAAATCACTGAGTCACTAGCATATGGTTTTAAAATTGTACTATAGTCTTTCAATTAAAAATAATATTTAAAATGCTATTTCCACATGCTAAATATAGTCATGTGGTCTGGAGCCATATTTTTTGTAGAATTGGTGTCATATGCCCTCTAGGTAGTGTGGATTTTGTTTTGCTGCTCCGTTGCCATTGAATGTAAATGAAGAAACTTTCTGGGTACACTTCATAGATATTTAAACATGTTCTCTTGATAGAAAATGTGAATTTATGACAATACAAAAATCTGCTATAGTGATATCTCTCTTGGCACCTGCTAGTATTGCTTTGGTTTAGGTTTGAGTTTTATTTTATAATAAAGTTATCATTTTTAGGGTCCTATAATTTGGTTGGGCATTTTGGAGTATAACATTTCCATTCAAGAGTGACAGTTATTGTTAGTTTTAATTCCACTGAATAGTGCCAGAATGCTTTTATTAAAACAAAGATAAATCCATTGTATTAACTAAAATGTTTTGAACAACAAACATGATTATTTGTAGGCCACCCACACCTAAGCTGGCATACACCAGCAGAAACAAAAGACAATTTTGGCAAAAGAAGAGTTACTTTTCTTGCAAACTAAATATGCCGTCACTTAGGGTTACTGCATGCAATTTTATATTAACACACATACATGTTATGTATATATAATGTAGTATTGCCAACCCTCCCCTTTCAATCAGGGGGCTTATGAAAAATTCATATTGCAGAGCTACACTGAAACAAATGTAGCTCTGCAACATGTATTTTTCATAAACCTCATTTAAAGGGTTGGTGGGTTGGCAATACTGATCATGTTTACTTTCTTTAAAATATATATTTTAAAGAAAGTAAATGGAGCATGAGCTTCACGGAGATTTTATAGGCATGTGGTTATATGCATTTTTGTTTTTAAAAAGTATAAAACAGGATTAAAGAACTGAAAAACTACCACCTGATAGCCTACCTAGCTCGGGTGTTCTGTCTCTGATGGTGGCCAGTACTGGATACCTCAGGGGCCGCATATAAGAATAGGGCAATTATGAAGTGAACTATTCTCGTGCAGTCTCAGAATCTAGCAGTTATAGGTTTAGGGATAAACTGAACTTGAGATTGCATTTTGGCTAATAGCCTTTTAGGAACCTGTCCTCCACAAATTTGTCTGGTCCTCTCATCCCATGTTAATAAGTTTCACAGGTTAATTATGCATTATATGGAAACAGTATTTTCTCTACTTGTTTTAGTCCTGCTACCATCAGATGTCCTTTATGAGAAGGAGTAAACAACAGTTATCTTTTAACTTTCTCAACATTCATAACTTTACATATTTCTATCACATTTCCCTCAGGAAAACTTTCCTTTGTACGAAGGGTGTTTTTTTTTTGTCTCTCTCTCTATATATGGAAACCAGTTCAAAGTTTACTGCTGTCCTTCTCTGTACTTTTTCAGGCCCTTTTCTAATGGGTGCAGGTGCATTGAGGGATGGGTGGGAGGCGTGGTGGGTGGGTGGTGGGTGGTGGTGTCTTCCCACAGACCCCAACCCACCTTCACCCATCTCCACACATGCAGCATCCGGCATTGGCACCCGTTGCTCCGTGCGTGGGTGATGGGTGGAGCATGGGAGTGTGCACGCACCCCCACCCACTGACCATGGCATTTCCACGGACGCCCACCCATCCGCCCCCGCACCTGCCGCAGCGTTCAAATGGACGCCGCCCCCCACCTGCACACGTGTGCGAGGTGGAGGGGCGTCCATTTGAAAAGGGCCTTAGTTCTTCTGTATCCTTTTGGAGATGATGAAACCAGAACAGCATGCAGTAGTAAAGATGTGGGTGTACCATTGACTTAGATAGTCACATTATAGTATTTCCTGTATTATTTTCTATACTTTTTAAAATCACGCCCAAAACCTGGAGGGTGTTCTCTTGCAGTAGTATCAGAGAATCTTGGAAGATAATGGAATTATAGATTTACAGTGGTGAAAATGAGAACAGAATTTAATCTTCATGGGCCACATTTTGTCCTGACTTCAGTCAGTTTTCATTCAGAATGTAAATCAGAGTACAATTTGATCTGCGTGATTTGAGGTTTTGTTATATGAAGGAAATTAGATGCTATCTAAAAATAGTCTTAAAATGGGAGTTCATGGTCTTCGATGTCTCTTAGGAGTAAGCCAAATCTTAAAAGCTTCTGACTTAAAAAAAATTGCAGTCGCCAGGTCTGGGGTACATATGACCTCTATGGGAAAAACCCATTATAGGTGGGGGTCTGTTTATTATTATTATTATTATTAACAAACATTTATATAGTGCCAGCAGTGTACCTGGCACTTTACAAAGTAATAAAATAGACACGGTCCCTGCCCCTAGGGCTTACAATCTGAGAGACAGGAGCTGGG
>QEPC01003909.1:669698-702570 GCA_003113815.1 Sphenodon punctatus | reverse complement strand
TTCTTGTCTCCACAAACTGACCCCAGAAGGGAAACATAATACTTGGCTGAAGAAATGAAATCTAACATTCCCTGACTTCTTGTCTCCACAAACTTACCCCAGAAGGGAAACTTAAACTTAGGCTGAAGAAATGAAACCTAACATTACCTGAACAGCTGAGAAATGACACAGAAAAGGTTTGTGTAAAACCAAATAGGAAAACTCCATTGACACCTTGTGTGCGTTTGCACCCTGGCACTTCTTTGGCTATTGGAGACAAATGATAAGAGATATCTGGCTGAAAATTGAGTATGTCATGGCCAGAGGTACCAGTGACAATGTGCTGCAAGCTCAAAGTTGTACACCCAATACTTAGCATATTTTCATGTTTTTTTCAACCACGATACAAAGGCACAAAATAATAGCAGTGAAGGGGTTAATTTTCATTGCTGCTGCCAGTCTGAAGTGGCCTTGAGTTCCATGTACCCATGCTATCTGAATGGTCCTTGAAAACTGTTTATTTGGGTTTATTTTAAGCTGGGGTCCATTTGACCCCAATTGAAATGCATTGGCTTGGGGTCAATTTGACCCCAATAGGCAAACTCAATGGAATCCTGGGGTCCGTTTGAAAAATGCCACTTTTTTGTTTATAGGAGACAAATGGTAAGAGGTATTAGGCTGAAATTTTAGTATGTTATGCCCAGAGGTGCCGGTGACAATATCCTAAAAGCTCAAACTTGAAGAGCTATTAATTAACATATTTTAATGTTTTTTGTGCTTGCTGGGGTCAGTTTGACCCCAAGATGGAAGTTAAATATGGTACAGTAAAACGATTGGAAATCAATAGACCGTTTATTTAAATATACATTGCATTAACTATTTTACATACCAAGATATTAACAAGAGTAACAAATTGTTTCTCTACAGAGGTTTTTAAGAAGATTTCCTGTAGCTCCGACTCTGAGCATTCATTCACCCAGCCCTTTTCACTTGTGTTCATTGAAAATGTTTTCTGTTAGAAACTACAAATGTTTAGAGAGATGTATTTTGAAGATTAATTTCTCTCTTCCCGATTCAGAAAATCATAGCCCTGGAATGTCTGTAAGGGTCATCTAGGCCAGCCTCCTGCACTATTGCAGGATACCTAATCATCCGTGACATGTTTATCGTAGAAACCCCCAATGAAAAAAAATCCAAATTTCCCCAGTAAATGTCTTCAGTTGCCTAATTGTTCTTATGGTATAGTCACGATTTCCCAGAAGTTGAATATAAATCTATCTTCCTTTAGCTTGAACCCATTTGAATAGGATACTCAGCGCTGGACACAGTAGTACTCCAGTTGAGGCCTACCAGCACTGTATATAGTATCTCAGTCGTTTCCTCTGTCTTGCATGCAGTACTTCTTTTATTGCTGTCTAAAATGTCATATTCGTTCTTCACAGGAGCAGTGCACTACTGTCTGTATCTGTGATTCGGTATTACTCAGCTGTTTTTGTGCAGTGCTGTTGTCAATCCAGTTATCCCCCATTTGGTATCTCTGCATTTGGTTTCTCTTCCATTATGTGTATGTTTATAGTATTGTGTATTTTACATTTTGACTTTGTTCTCAACTTGTTAAGATAACGTTGAATTTTTATTATATTCTCCAAAGTATTTGTTGTCCACACAAGCGTTGTTTCATGTGCAAATTTGATTTGTGTACTCTGTTAAACAGTGTCAGAGAAGGAAATTTAAGTTGGTGTGGCATGATTTGTTCTTAACAAATTTGCGCTGGTTGCTCCAGACATTTACACATTGATTTCTACTTTGTTCGTGTAACTTGCTGGGTATTGAGGTCAAGTTGATCAGACTGTAATTCCCTAGATTCTCCTCTGAAACGCTGAACACTATGTTTGCTGCTTTTCAGTCTTCTGGAAGCTTGCCTGCTGTCCATGACTTCGTAATATTATTGTTAGTAGATCTGAGATTTCTTCATCTGCTTTTTCTAACATGCTTGGGTGTACTTCCTCAGACCCCCTTGACTTAATTTCATTCAAATTAATCAAATATTCTTGACCGGTTCTTTGCGCTTTGATGTGTTTTGTGTCACTTCTCCTTTATATTTTTACCAATATTCTGGTTTCAGTTTACCTCTTTTTGTGAAGACTAAAGCTAAGTAGGCATTTGAGCAGCTAAGATTGCTTTGTATCTTTCATTAATAGTTCACCATGGTTATTAACATATGTGATGGCTGGCAGCCGCTGTCACAAACTAATCTGGATCAGTCAGGATTGGGTCCGGCTGTGGAACAGATGTTCATGCGGCCAGGCGTGCCTCCCTGCCATGGTGGGCGGCCACCCTGGAGTAGGCTGGAAAAGTGGGCTACCACATGTGGTAGCCTGATGTAGCCCAGTTGAGCAGGCCGTTCCCTGGGTGTGGTGGCAGCTAGCCTGGGCTGTGACTCTGGAGGTCTTTGGATTTGCTGGCTGGGCTAGCTGCTACCACACCTGGGAAACGCTGGAAAAAATATCTGGATGACCATGAAAAAACATGATGGTGGCCCGCGGGCCACAGCGAGTCCAAATGGGCCTCAGTGGGCGTCATGTTTGTTAACACCCTTTGTCCACCAAGCATCAAACCATAGTTTCCTGGCTCCTTCTTTTACTTCCGACATATTTTTAGAACTCCTTCTTGTTGTCTTTAACATCTCTTGCCAGTTATAACTCGGTTTGCCCCTGCATATTAATTCTGTATCCTTGTATATGCCCTTAGTGACTTGCCCTTCCATTTTCTGAGTATATTCCTTCTGAAGTTAGGTAGATAAGAAGCTCCTTGTGTAGCAACCACTGTCTCCTATGATTCTTTAGTCTCACTTTCTTTTGCTTTGAAATAGCTTGTATTGTAGTTGAGCCCCCAGTATTTTTTTCCTTTAGGAGTTTCCAGCCCACTTGGCCTTCTTTATTGTCTTAATTTTTGCCCCTGGGACCTTGCCTATTATTTCTCTTGTTTGCTGTAACGTGCTTTTATGAAGCCTAGTGTCATCCTTTGGTTGTTTTTCAAGTCTGCTTTCTCTTATTTCATGGTCACTCTCTCCAACAACCTCTACATTTGGGACTGTTTCCTCCCTAATGATCAGCACAAGATCAAAAATAGAGGATCTGATAGTTGCTTTGCTTACCTGAGTTTTAAGGCTCTCTACAGGCCCTTTTAAAATAATTTCCCCTGAATCTGATAGTAGTGTTTTTTGTTTTTGTTTGTTTTTTAAACTGTGTTGCTTATTGGAATAAATGACAACATTAAACAGAGATGTTGGCCTTTTTTTATTTTGCCCCAGATTTCAGCAGGCTATAGGACAAATGAATGTTATGAATTCAGTTTTCTGGGAAACTGTAAATACTGAGCAGTGAACATTCAAAAATATACTTTCCATCATTACTTGGTGAGCCTAGGCAGTAGTGATTTACTAAGACTGTATTACAAAACAAGAGTTTGCTGTCCTGCAGTTAAAATCAGAACCAGTCGGAAGCCAGTTTTTTAATTTCTCAAACTGTGTTCCACTACTAGATCCTGGTAGGATTTTAAAAAAATGGTTGAATTGCAAAATCATATTTTCATTTGAAAGGAGCAGAAGCTGTTGACAGATGATCAGGCTAACAGATTTGTCAAAGGTTCTTTAATTTGGTAGCCTCTCTGCCTCCACATTCAAGGACTTCCAAACATAACTACTATGGGCCTTTTCACATGGGTGCCCCCCCAAACCACACACGTGTGAAAACGCCACCCGTGGTGTGTGTGGGATGGGTGGACCCCCATGGGAACGGCGCCCAGGGTGCGTGTGCTTTCCCATGCTCCACCTATCTCCGCCCATCACCCACGCATGGAACAACAGGCTCCAATGCCAGTTGCTCCGTGCGTGGAGATGGATGTGTGCCCGTGGGAATGGGCGCACACCCACCTCCACCCACCGCGAGCCCACGCTCATCCTCCCACCCACCGTGGTCTGTTTGAAAAGGGCCTTAGGTTACCAGTTATCCATCCAACATTGCTACTAGGAACTCTCCCATTTTTCTTCTCCACTGCAGTGATCTGAGCTGGTGGCGGATTCTAATAATTGGAACCACCCGGCATCAGTTTATGGCCAAAGACTATGGTGCTGTGAAACATAGCAGCACCTGTCAGGATACTCAAGTGCTGCAAGCTCCCTCATAGCTGGAGAGCGCCTCAGCAGACAAGGAGCACTTCAAAAGTCAATACAGCCCAAATGAGACTTGGGTACATCATGGAAATGGGCATGATCCCTCCATTTTCCATCACCAGCCATTATCTCAAAATGTACAAACCCACATTGCAGGCAACCTCATTCAATCTAGCTTTTAAAATAGCCTGAAAAATCATTGTTGCAAAACCTTTTGTTAATGTTGAGTTACAGTTGCCCAGAGTTAAGTTGTCATGTCTGGGGCAGCATATACATTAACTTATTTTCCAGCTTAGTGTGTTTGTGTTAAATTTAGTGATCTAGAAGGATAAAAGTGAACATTGGGCACCCATAACACTATACTAACAAGATTTTTTCAAGCCAGTGAATGATAGGACGTGTAGTATGCTAGTGATGTTACTCAAAGGGGAGGAGGTCTATCCCTGTTGATCTCTTTACTTTCCCAAGAAAATGCATTTATTTGGGAGTAAATGGAATTTCCTGACTGGGAAATATTAGTGTAGAGAAAGTAGGGTTTGCTGGATTGGTTTCAAATATAGGCAATATAGACAAAGGAGTAAAGTGATATATTTTTATTGGACCAACTACAGTTGGTGAAGCTTGCATACCTCCACCAACTGTAGTTGGTCCAATAAAAGATATCACTTTACTACTTTGTCTCTGTTGGGAAATATTAATCTCTTAATATTTGCAAAGACCCTTAGCTTGTGAAGAGGACATGATTTCTTAACAGCTGGCTACAGTCAGTACAGCGGACGGTTTCACCATGCTTCCAAGGTATTTGATATCCTGTCAGACTTCTCTATCTCCTGAAAGGTATTGAGAATGAAGTATTCAGGATTAGAACAAATCAATACTGTCCCCCCCCCCCCCTGCTTGGATGCAGGGTGAGTCCGGTGGGGAGTCACCCCCTCACCCCCCCCTTTTTGTTTGAAAACTGTCAGGGACAGATATTTTCTTTAATCATATCATCTAATGATTGTCTTTTTCATACTGTTTTTAAGCTTTTAGTGCCAAGAGTAAATGATATAGCATTAACATAACTCTTATTCAGGTGCCACTTTGCAATGCATTTTGTAAGTCAGAGTTTTCAGTTCTTCTTTTCTTCTTCTGAAGAAAGCATTGCAAAGCTAATTTTAGTAGAGCAAGTGGGACACTGTATTTGCATTGGATTCCTGGCAATGAATCAGTATATTGAAAGCAAGTAAACCAAGAATTTATTCTGCCCTCTCAAAAATTATTTCATTGGGTAAAAACAGATTTACAGCTGTTGCCACAGCTCCCTCATCTGGCGTGGGACAGGAAACTGCAGCTGTCATGGCCTCGGCTGTGTCAGGACACCAGACACAAGTGTCCGTGGCTGGAGAGCATCCTGCGACCTGCACAGCCTGGGTAGGGCCAGGAGCACAACAAAGGGCAGGTGGCTGGGCCCGCCCATGCCCTGCTGCCAGCGCCCTGCCTCCTGCCATGACAGCCAGCCATGGCGGCCAGTGATGGCAGACATTATGGCTCTTCAAGGTGACCCCTAACCCAGTGGTGGGTATGACAGGGGCAGGTATGGCGGGCCTCACAGACGTGCTAGTCTGCATTGACCTGCATGAATGGCTGTGATCTTGGAAATTTTATGTTCTACTTGTTTCTCTTATAAATAACATGACAACTTAACTGTTGGTGTTCAGATAACGGGGAAAATTTCAGTTTACCGATGTCTTTATTTATTTATTTTTTATTGTGTAGGCAAAATACATAAAATGTTAATGCTTAACATTTCAATAGCTATTGAAGGTCAGTCTTTAAAATTGATAGTACTAAGGTTTGGGAGGTTTTTTTTGAGCTTTTGGCAATCTGATTATTTTCAGTCTCTTTATCAGTTGAACTGGAGATTCTAAAGAAGTATCAACCCAAAGCAAATTTTCTAGACATTTACAGTATACTGTACTTGATTACTACATGATTTAAGTATAATTTTATGCAGGTTGGTTACCTGATGTCATGCTAAATTTTGGTTTGGTATCAGGATTGTGCTAAATACCACTTGGTATAAAATGAAGTGCTTCAGGGGAAAAAAACAGCTTGAAGAAATTGTACTGAACTAGCTCTGAGACCTTAATGTTGAAGGGAAAAAAATATATCAAAGCCTGCTGCTATTTTTAGCAGTGGTTGCTTCTGCTAAAATTATACCAGAGTTGTGTGGGTTGTTTTTATAGTGCAGGAACATAAGACTCTGCTTGTCCATTACTATATTCTATCTTGAGACTGTATTACTGACGTAAATCTGCTTTTACGTTAGAACGATTGAATGAGGAAAATATTAATAGAACTCGCTAGCTATATATGGTTTCTAAAGGGCTCTCGAATAAACCAAATCAATGTCTAATTGACTGGTGTTTGTTTGAAACTTGTTAAGGAATATTATTACTGTGACTTGACTCTGAGCAGATGTAAAGCGTTACAGCACCACTAGTTTGGCAGTGGAGGTTTTGGCTCTTTATACATACAGCATACTACTTTTTATTTGTAGAGATTTCATCTGCAAAGTAAACTGTATTTACAAAAACATAGTCATTTACTGGCTGAATATCGTAGGCACCCTGTTCCAGCAATACCATTACTTATGAATGCCAAGAACCTGAATTAGCAACAGGTAGGTGGTGTGTCTGTAATTACTCACTTTGGAGGAAGAAAGTCATGTGCCAGATTAATGCCATGGGTTTTGCAGGCACAGACTGGCAGCATTGGCCTCTGGTTCGCCAGGAATGAACACATAGAGGGTGGTAGGCAAAGAGGAGAATTACTCTTTGATGCCAGTATTCAAGAGATACCAAGCACTGCTTTACATGTGCTTGGGAGCAGGAACTCAAACCATTACATTTTTGTTTTGGTTCCTGTTTGGGTTCAGCTGCGACTGAAGTTATTCCGGTTTGGTTCCAGTTCAGGCCAATAAAGGTTCAGTAACCGGTTCGGCACACATGAACCAACCGATTCAGTTCCGGTTCACATGAAAAAATTTAAATATAAATCACATTATAATGATCATTTGCAAAGTGTTTATCTTTACAGTCTGCTACAGTGGATTGTGCCTTAAAGAAGCAGGCCTTCAGTCCAATCCCTGCCTGATGTTTCCCAGCCCTTGAAGATGGCAGAGTATAGAAGCTCACAAACCCAAAGTGTATAAATCCTCCCAGATATTGGTTTTATGTCGCTCATTCTGTTTCATTCTGATTCTGGAGCCAGTGGGTGTACCACATCAGTTTTTTTCATTCGAACCCTTATTCTGAACCGGTAACCTGATTTCCCCCCCCCCCCCCTTTCAGGTCTGTTCTGATTCAGGTTCAACAGAAACTTTCAAATAATGGTTCAGATTCTGTTCCGGTTCAGGAAAAAATAAAGCTTGTGTCCGGTTTTTGGTTCAAGTTCAGGTTTGGTTTGACTCCCTGCTTGGGAGAATCTGGTCCATTGAGAACTAGGAGCTTTCAGTCTTCGATCTGATATCATCTTCTTCTTTGGCTTTGATTATGAAGTTTCTCAGTTTCACTTTTTCCTGCTGTAAAATGGAGATGACGATAACTTGCATTCCTCACTGAGGAGTTTTTAGGCAATGGGTAAAAACAAATGAGACAGCGGCCAATCGGATCCCTGCCCCATCCCACGGAGGGCCAGTGCAGCTGCTGCACGTTGAGCCAGCAGGGAGAGCTGAACAAATGTGCAGCCTCCTGTGCAGCTGTCACACCTTCCCCTGCCCCAGGTTGGGTCGAGGAACCGAGCACAAGGGTGCCCAGGAGAAGTTGTGGCAGTCATCATCAGCCAGATGGAGAGGCGGCTGGGGCAGTCAGGGGATCACTCCTCCTGGCTGGAGCCGGCCAGCGTAGCTTCTCCTGGGCCCAATCTGTGCTGCTCTTGTCCACTGTGCTAGCGGACTTTACCAAGTGGTGGGGCTGAGCAGGGCCGACAGATGGGGGGCACATGTTAGCCTGGCTGGCTGAGCCTTAGCCCATGCCATGTCGTCGACCTTCTCTAGACAATGTGTCTAGTAGCAGCCAGCCACCCATCCCATGGTGGGAGTGGGTGAATATCTGGCAGTTACCCAACTGACAGGCAGGTGACTTGCGGGCTTCTGCGGGATATCGTGGAATAGTGTCTCATTTGTTTTCACCCTTCATTGTTTCTGGAACTCCCGGAAGATATTTGAATCTTATGTGGTGTTCTCAGTACCATAGAAATACAAATATGAAATCGTCTGTGCCTCAAAAACTTAAAATAACGCTCAGACAATAAAGTATGTTTTAGGACTAATTTTGTGACTGAAGATCCAGTCATGAAGCTGTGATAATGACAATCCTTGTGGAATCATTGTTGAAAGTCTGTGCAGGAACGCAGTTTCTCTCTCTCTTTTTTTTTTTTTTTTTTAAAAGGAAGGATTTTGTATGAAGAAAAGAATGTTGGACCAAGAGGAAAACAGAAGTGGGGAAATAAGGAGCTGAAGAAAGTAGCCTTGATGACATGGTAGTAGAAGGGGGACTTTGTAAGACAGTAGAGTTGTAGGTGGGCTGCATGTGAAGCTCCTCTAAAGTGAGGATTTAGAAAAAAAACTTGAATGTAAGACAAAGGAATGACAGTGAAGAGGATGACAGGATTGCAGAAGCAGAAGATGAGATAAAATTATGCTTCTTGAGGCTCATTTTTGCCTGTATGCTCCCCTCTACCATGAAACTTAAGCTGGAAATAAGACAGCTGCCAGCCAGATCTCCTGGCCAACCCATGGAGCAGCAACACAGCTGCCACCCGTTGGGCTGGTGCAGAGAGCAGAACACGTGCAGCCTTCCAGCAGCCGCCATTCTGCCCCAATGCCCCAGGTTAGGCGGAGGAACTGAACACACAGCCAGGTTTCAGGCCCAAGAGCAGCGGCCCTGTCTGCTAGAAGCTGGATCACGTCTGTGAAAAGCAGCTGGTGGTTGCTGATCACTCCTAGACTTCAGGCCAGAGTGATCCTGTCCGGGGGCTGTACATGGCCCCATCCTCATTCCAAGATGCTGTTATCCCTGCCTAGCTCCCCTTGGCCAGTGTCCCAGGGTGCAGGGAAACCAGGGACTCTGCCCGGGCAGAACGGTGCTCAGAGAGCACCCTGCAGGCCAGTCTTCCTTGCCTGGGGGTGGCAGGTCCTGACCCAGCACATGGGTAGAGGTGACGCCTGTGCCACATACTGCACACCTGGGCTTGCTACCACTGCTGCCCCAGGAGTGAGTCCCGCTGCTGTGCAGGGCAGGAGACAGGGAGGGAAAGAGTGACTGCGTGGGGCTGGGGTTAGCTCTGGGACCTGCCACCCCGGGCAAGGATGACCTCCCTCGGTTCCTTCCTTCCTCCCTGCTAGCAGCAGCTTCTTCTGGCTGCGCCATCAGCTGATAGGCAGGTGGCAGCCGCTGCTCCTGAACCTGATCCTTGCCAACATCATGGCCTTGTCCATTGTGCTGGCAGACCTTGCCAAATTCGGGGCTGTGTGGGACCTAACAGACAGGAGAGGGTGTACATTAACCTGGATTAGTCTGGCTGGGCTAGCCTTAGCCTATGCTGCGTCAGCCACCTTATTAAAATGATGTGTTGAGTAGGAACCGGTCGCCCACCCCATGATGGAAGTAGATAAATATCTGGCAACCACCTAACAGACAGAGAGGTGAATCACGGGCTAATGTCAGCTAATGTGTTGTTTTTCACCAATGATCAGTGTGTTATGTTTGTATCTCTCTTATTCTCTGCTGTAGAACATCTACTGATGCTTCTGTTAAAGTAGATAACAGAGGCAGTGATCTAGCTTTGAGAGTGAGTGTAGTTTACTTTGCCCAAGAGTGATCTCTAGTTGACTGAAAGCTCTTAATTCTTTGTGTTGTTGCAGTCACCTGGAAGGTTGTAGGCTTCAGAGTAAAAGTATTATTTTGTCAAACGTGGATGCGGTGGGAGACATGATCCACAGCATTCAATACAATGTCCCTTTTTAAATGGTGTGTGTGTGTGTTGGTGTGCAGTGGGTAGAGCGCTGCTGTAGGGGCGATGGGTGCGGGAGGGTGCATATGGGTATACACCCGTCTCTACCTGCCTCCACCCATCTACATGCCCAGAGCAACCTGCCTTTTCGTCTGTTGCTCTGTGCATGGATGATGGGTGGAGATGGGTGGGTCGTGGGAATGTGCACGCACGCTCGCACACCCACCACGGTGATCACATGGGTGGCACCCACGTATGCATACGTAGTGGATGTGCATGTTCATGTGTGGGTCCATCTCGTGTAAAAAGGATCAGTACCTCTCAGAGAGGAATGCAGATTTGATTCCAGTCCAAGGTCTTTTTTTACAAGTGAATTTAGTGAGCACTTAATCCATATCAAAATTTAATATAAATCTCTGCCTCACACTGAGTTAGATGTTTTGTTTAGCAAACAAACTTATAAAAACTCCTTCGCATTCACATAACAGGTAATTAGAACTATCTGGTAGCAAGACTGGGCATGGATTATCCAAACAGACTCAATTTGGGAACATATTGATGACATCATCGCCCATGCAAGCATATATACCCTGAGTTTCTAGCCAAATTCAGTTTGTTCTTTTCCACTCAAAGAGATCAGATGACATAAACAGCATGAAATATAGACTACGCCAGCAACGATAATGAGGAGACTGACGCAGTCAGTAGGGCCGGTATAATAACACACAGACAGATTCCGAAGGACTTGGTATTTGCCTCCTTAACAGGCAGTTGGGGGTTACCTGTTTGGTGTTTGCCACTCCACAGAATGCCAAAACGAGACTGTTTTTCTGCAGGGTGGGTCAGAGCAAGGGCTCCGTAGCAGATACTCAATTAACACAATGGTCAACAGGGTATTTTATGTTTTTTCCTCAGTGCCCATCATCCCCAGGCTCCTATGGAGGGACAGGGCACGAACATGATATTGATTGCACAAGATTGGACTTGTCAGTTCTGGTATTTTGATCTTCTGCAACTCTCTCTAACTAGAAGAAGATTCCTCTTCCCCAGGTCTTGTGGTGATTCTGTCACCCAGACTTGTGTTGCCTCCACCTGTGAGGCTGGAGGATTCAGTGTTGAATACCTCTGTGAGAAGGTGTTCTCTTAATGTTAAAGATGTGTTCATCACCAGTAGAAAGGCCTCTACCAGGCTTGGCTACAAGGCCAAATGGTGATATTTCATTAAGTGGGTTTCTGTTAAAGCGGCATCACCTGTTTGTGCAGGATTATCCCTGATTTTGGATTATTTGGGTTTATGTGTCTGCAATCTCAGCCTTCCATGTCCATCTGGAGGTTAAAGCTATTTTTGCTCATCACCTAGTTGTCCTTTTTAAGGGGGGCTTCCTACCTAAGAATTTAACATTCTTCCTACCCCCCACCCCCCGATTCTATGTCCCTGATTGGGATCTTAATTTGGTTCTCCAGCTCATGCAGGCACCTTTTGAGCCTCTAGAATTGGTTTTCTTGTAGCTAGTTATGCTGACCCTATTTTTCTTAGTGACAGTTACCTCTGCATGAGGGAGTCAGTGAGTTTAATGCTCTGCAAGCCCCTGTATCTTTCTCTTCATAAAGATAAAATGGTCCTTAGGCTCCATCTCCTTCCTTTCCAAGCTGATGCCTGAATTCTATCTTAATGAGACCGTCTCCCTGCCAGTTTTCCTGCCCCCTGAAATCCCATGGTTCCCCAGGTGAAACAGCCTTGCACCCCTTAGACATAAGAAAGGTGGTCCTTTTTCATCTGGACCCTACTGAAGGTTTTGTTTGCCCCTGTCTGTAAGGGTTCTACAGTGTTGAAACAGACACTGTCTGGGTAGGTTAGGGATTGTATCCTGTGGTGGTGTTCACTTGCTTAGAAAGATGTCACTTCAAAAATATGAGCTCACTCTACTAGACGTCACAGCCTCTATGGTTTAATTCCAACAAGACTTCCTTGAGGAGGCTGATAACGTGACCCTTTGAAGCTCTGCCCACGCTTTTACTAGGCATGATGCCCTTGATGTAGCCTCTAAACTGCTGTCACCGGGAAGGGGGGCGAGGCTCTCGGGGACCACCACTCACGCTTCCCACGCGCCCGGTACTATAATCAAGCGGGTCTCTTGGCTACACAGAAAGCGAGGATTTCGACGCCCGTCAGGATAGAGTGTTGGCCTTCACCTCTAATTAAAGAGAACAGGCCTCTATCATCATTGGGCAACTGGAGCCAGAGAGACCAATAAGTACCCCCACACGCCCTAATACACGCACACTAAGGGGTACAAGGGGGCCGGAAGGCAGTGCAGGGGGGTACAGTGAGGGAGGGGGACCAACCTGGCACGTGAGGGAGTAGGCAGGTCCACACACACACACTGTAGTGCTCCCCAGGAGGGACTACCCCTGACAAGGAGGGAGGGGGGAAACAGCGCCCACACACCCGCTCACTCACCACCCGTTCTTCGCTCACGCTGGAATTAGGTCAGGGGGTTGTCGGTAGGGAGGTCCACATGCACGCAACCTAAATTCCAATCTCGCACAGTCTCAGGGGATAGAGGAAGTAAATCTCAACAAACACAAGGGGCCGGTTTCTCTGCAATCACCAACGCCGCCTTGCCTGCGACGCTGGTGTTTATGAGAGAGGCCCCGCCCCCGTACGTGCTCGTAAGCGCTCTGAACGGCACGGCAACGTTGGGGGCGTGGCCCGAAGCGTCTCTCGCGCTGAGGGTGGAGCGGCAAGGCCTGGAGCTGTTAGGGGCATGGCTGCGGGCCCTGCAATGTCTGCCGGGGTTGCTGCCGGGAGTAATGGTCCCGGGGCTTCCTGATTGAAGTTGGATTCCTGAGGTCCCCCCGTGCACTGGTTGGTCAGAGAGGGTCGGTGGCGGCTGACAACTGCTCATTTTGGGAGATCCATCTTTGTCTCTGTTTTCTTAACTGTTATCTTTGGAATAAAATGGAGTTGGACTGAACTCCCTCCCTCCTGTGTTAATGCTTTTAATCTACCTATTATATGAATATGTAGAGGCCCTCAAAGAAGAGGAGTGAGTTTCTTACTTGTAACATTGGTATTTCTAGATTAGGCCTCTGCATATTCATACTTTACACATACCTCCCCTTATGGAGTTCTACTTTCGTGGGGATTGAATTGGGTTGGGTTGGGAGTGTATGGTATATATGCTTGCATAGGAGATGACCTCATCAATGCGCTCCCAGCTGAAGCTGTTTGGATAATCTATGCCCAGACTTTGTGCAGGTGGCATTAATTCTTGAATATGTAGAGGCTCTTGAAAAAGGATAAGTTTCTTACCTGTAATGTTGGTGGTTCAAGACTAGGATGGTGTTTTCACTCCTACTGTGTGATTATGTAGAGGCGTAATCTTGAAGAACCAATGTTACAGCTAAGACGTTTATCTTTTCTCTCAATACCATGCATTTTATTAAAAATATCTGCTTGACTAAAGATTATTTTAATAGTTTAATATTACACACTTGGATACAGGTACCCAGGAAAAATGATGCTAGGGCTCCTTTACACAACACCTTTCCCCTTCACAAACCTGTCCTTCGGTCTGTGCTAGTCTTATCCAGTAACAATATTGTCATTTGCACAGCTCCTGATTTCCCTGTGTTTCTCTGGTATTTCCCAATTCCTTGAGCAGTTCCCACAATGTCAAGGGCATGCAGGAGTCTCTCTTGTTCAAAATATTGCAATATTTTGAAAGCGGGGCTTCTGCACGCTTAATATGTATTGCAATGCCAAGGCACAAACAGGAGGTACCAAGTAGCATAAGGTGGAGAATGGAGTTTCTGCTTCAGGGCTTTCTGGCCACACCTAGCAGTCACTCAGAAATAGGAATGACAAACAGGAAATGATGTATTGGTGACTGAAGCTTGCCCTTGTTTAGTTAAATTACACATCACTTGGAAAGCAAACTCTCTGCATTGATTGACAGAAAAGGAGGCATCATCAAGGAGTGCAGCAATTTCATACAATCCTTAGAACATGTCTTTGTGCCACTGTGCTCACTCCCTCTGTTGGGATTAAACCCCCCCCCCCCTTTTTAAAAAAAGTATTGTACGAATGAGCTCTTTGCGTAAAGATTTCATGCCTCTCCCCCTCTTACTGTCCTCAGTATGGCTGATTTAGGAAGGGGAAGTATTCAGCTTTGGATACCTTTGTGTCTGCTCTGTAGGAATATAGTCACACAAAAATGTAGTCAAAGAAACACATCACCAAGCACTTAGTTATTTCCCACCAGTAGCATTGATTTACTGATTCTCCTAACTTACAATTAATTCAAATTACCCTTTAAATAAGAAATGACTAACAATTGTCAGTTTACTAAGCAGACAGTGTTATCCCTGCAGAGCTGAAATTATGTGCTTTGTCAAATTGCATTGGATTGTTTTTAATTAAAAACACAGTTAAAGTTTGTACCATTATAATGCCAGTGAATGCAGCTTCTCCATTCAAGATGTTTATTAGCCATTTTATGCAACAATATTGCTTTCAAGATTGTTACTATCCTTTCTCCACTATCCTCCTTTGTCTTTCTCTAAGGGCTGTTCTGAAATTCTTACAGGGATGGGAAAAGAGGTGTCCTTGGTTTCTAAGGGACCCAATTCTTTGGTGCAGCAGTGGGAAGTGTGTTTATTCTTTGCATTCCTTTAATATCTGGAGCTTTTGGGTGCTAGTAAAGTGGTTGGCATAAATTAATACAACCTCTATTCAAAACTACACTAACCCCAAAGGTCCATTGTAGCAGCCGGAGATCTTTGGAGAGCAGTGATCCCTGGCCATATCCTTCCCTCAGGCCCCATCCCTTATGCTAAGTGTTGAGACCTTCTGATTGCTTTCTGCTACTTGAGAAATCTTCTGTGTCAGACTTTGCACAATGAATGTTCTTTTGCATATCCAGAATGCATTGCACATGAAGAAGCAAATTCTGGCTCAGTTTACTTAAGTGAATATTGTATTTGAATATTATATATTCTATTATAGATTGGTCTTCAGTGCCTGTGGACCAAATATGAAGTTAACCCTTTGTTCATGCATTGCTTGTGCCAAGGAGTTGTTAAGCCTTTCGCAGTGATGGGGGTAGCAGGGCCTTACTTATGCTGGTGTCTTGGTTTCTGTCAGAGCCATCCTTGAGCTAGAGGAAGGCCCAGTATATCAGTTTTCCCAAGTATTATTGTTGAAAATATTGATGTTCTCTTGGGAAAACTGGTATACTGGGACAAGAAACTTCAATTGCAGTATCCTGGTATTTTGAGGATGGTGTGTACCTACTGGGTTTCATGAAGCTCAGATGTTGATTTGCTCCCTGTGAAATCCCTATCGTCCTCAGTTATTTAAATTGTTACTGCAAAATAGTTACTTTTTTTTTGCTATTTCTGAAGCAGTTAATGAATTAATGCTGTTATGAATATTATTTGAAAGTATGTTGGCTTATTACATTATGTACAATGTATTATAAACTATTTTTTTTTGTTATGGAAGGAAGTCCTGAAAACTAACTAGAATAATTTGTTTTTGTCATTGTTCAGTTGTTACTATTTTAATAAAATGATTACCTAACTGCAGATCCCTTATTTGTATGAGAAGCACATTATAAAATGTACTAAGTGATGATATGCAAAAAGAAAATCATAGCTTCCTTTTCTTATGTCTGAAACTTTCAATCCGTTAGCACAGATGGTACATTCAATTCTCTGAGGTAGCAGAGGTTTTCCTCATTATGATTTCATTGCAAGCAGAATAAGAATACAAAGATGTACATTTAATACAAATGCAGATCAGGTTCTCGTATAAAGAGATTGTCAACTGGAATAAATGGCAAAAACTATTGTACCTGGTACAAAAATTATATTTGAAAATTTGAGAATAGATGCTCACAGATAGTTGTAGCTAGAGGGTCTTTCAAGTATTATATTTAATTGCATTAATTCTCACACACACACACACACACACACACGCTCTGATTAACGTGGTCTCATAAGTAGCCTCTTTACCTAGGAACAGAAGACATTTGGTGTGTAACCCTAAAAGGTTGGTGGTGAAAACAATCTGTATTCTTTCTAATGAAGATAGGTAGGAAGGGTAAAGAACCTCTGTCTTCAGGGCATTCTCTTGCACCTCCAGGTTTTGACGTATTCAGGAGAAACCTACATAGGGTAATACAATTTGTCTGATATATTGTAATACAGAATCTCAAATGAGCTACAAGAGTCTACAATTTCCACCTACTTTCATAGTTTGGACTTACAGAATATACATAAAAGAGCTGTTTGCATCCAAAATCATGCCCAAACCTTAAAATCTGAGAACAAAGAGGAAGGTTTGAGACATGCTTTTGATGAACAGAAGTCTCCACTTGTTGAAGAATTTTCTTTCTTTCTTTCTTTCTTTCTTTCTTTCTTTCTTTCTTTCTTTCTTTCTTTCTTTCTTTCTTTTGTCTGTTATGGAAGCCTGGTTTTTTTGTTTTTTGTTTTGAAAACTAGATAATTTGTCTAGTGTTATCTGTTTAATTTATCTAGATCTGCTGTGTGGGCATGAGTGATACCATCTCATGTTAGAAGGGCCATAGTTATTACAGGTTGGATTGTCTACTCTTAATAGCCTGGAACAAAGTTGCATTTCTGGATGATAGTTCACAATTGAGTTTACTAGATTTTGTTGAAGTGCATTGTGGGAGAGAGACGCTGGGTTTGGTTCTGGTTGTATTTCAGAGGTGCCGTCTTACATTTGCTTGTGTGAGCGAATGGAGGCCTGCACACTCATACATGTGGGGCAAGGGTGGTCATAGGAGGAGGTCATCAGAAGTTCAACATGAACCAAAAAAAGTGATGCAAGCTCTTTTTAAATGTGCCTGAGGAGGATTTCAAGATCTTGATGCTTACAGGTCTGAGAGGTGATGCCTGATGAAGAGGAGATAGTAAATGGAACAGATCAACTAGTATCTGTGCAGGATGGTGTAGGAGAGCAAAATAAATTCTAATTTCCATTATTGAATAAAAGATGATGTGATTCAGATGGTGCAGTTGGTCGGTTTGAGGCTTTCCACCTACATGCCATGATAAAATAGTTGAGTCTAAAGGACAAGACTGTGGACCACAGCCAAGAGCAAGGACTGTTGGAAAAAACTTGTCCTGAAAGACTGAAATGATCTAGAGTAGCTCTACCGCTTCTGTATGACATGAACCTGTGTGGCGATGAGCTCTGACCTGTGCTGTAGTGTTAGGATACAGCTATTTTCTGAAGCTACATTTATGTAGAAAACCAGTATGGTATGATCCTATTAACCATGTCAGTGATTGTCACTGTTGTTTGTCAGACTATAAATTATGTGTTGCTAGAACATCAAACAGGTTGGGGAGATGAGGCTGTGATGGCTGTTTTTGAGAAAATGAGCTTTCCCAATTTTCACTGGAACAATTGCTGGAACCCCCATTGCTATATGTAGTCCTCCTCACATCTCGTCCTTGCACATCAGTCAGTGGGAATGTTTTGTTCTTGATGGTTGTGAAAGTAGTGGTGGACACAGCTCTGACGACTTTCGTGGTTCAGATGCATGTCCCTCATATGCTTTAATGGAGGGCTTTAGCATGGTTGAAGTTATCTGCAGGGTAACTGGGGAAAAAGACAGAAGTGAATATGCAATGAATTCTTCAGATACAGCTCTGCTTGGACTCCCCAGTCCCCTCACAGATAGCACTTCTGCACCTGTGGAAACTGGAAGTGGGCTAGTGCATGTATGCACACATTACATTGGAGACACAAAGGAACAGTTCTAGTTTCCCAAAAGTAACAATCCCAAATTTGCTTTTAATAGTTCTAATACTATACAGCAAGTCTAACTGATCTGCTAATGCAATAAAACAGCCCCAGCCCATCTTTTTTCTCTTTGTTCAACATATGTACTCTACAGGAAGCAGAGAACACCGTGAAGTATTCTTAACTTATTCTTGACTTGTAAAGCCAATATAGTACATGCCTTTCTTGATGGGTGAAAGTCATGAGTGATTAGATATGCTCATGATGGGAATAGCAAGGAAGAAGCCTTGCTTTCCTTTTTCAGACTTAAGATAGTCTTAACAACACTGAAGGAAACCCACCCTTGTTATATCCAAGCTAGAAAATAAATCTACCACACAGTTTCAAACATTCCTTCCTGACAAGCTCATCTGTTGGAAGCTTGCATTCAATATTCTGCATAAATGTGAAATTGTTTTTCCTAGAATATCACTTTCATACAAATGTTATTTTTGTACTGAGGGTATTCCGATACCTGGTGTCCAAAAAGATGACCCATGGTCTTTCAGACAGCTGACCAGCCTGTATTCATAAACAGATGCTGTGCTCAGTCCCCAGTGGCATTAATATTTGTCAATAGGGAAGAAGGACCCACTCACAGGAAATCTAAGCAGAGTTTTGTAGTAGAGTTTCATATATCATATGAATCAGAGACTTGGCAGATTGTGTGAAAATTATGCTCAGATGTAAGTGGTACATTTTAAATTGTCTGTTTCCTTTTAGTTTTTTGGTAGCTACAGTGTGACCACATCCTTATTATTAATTTTAAGCAATGCATGTTTGGAATGTGTGATTTTAATTTTTTTTAAAATCACATAAGTGTGATTTCTATTTTAAACTGAAGAAAGGAATCAGTGTTTGGTATTCAAGTTTATTTTTTGTTCAGGGAAAGCTGAGTTTAAAACTGTCTTTTGGGTGATTAAAAAATTTATTTTCTAGTTTCATGTAAAAAACAAAGATAAAATGGTGTTTAAAGGCTTAATGCAAACTTGACTAAAATACTACAATTATAACCTTTCGATTGCTTTAGCTCTTTTGACATGGTCTCTCTCAGTAAACTGCCGTGAGCACATTACACCAGTGCTCTGTTCTCTGCACTAGCTGCATATAGTCTTCTGGGCCTGCTGTAAGGTGTTGGTGTTTAGCTATAAAGCCCTATATGGCTTAGGCCCTACCTCTCCGTAGAACCGCCTCACTCCCTGGGCTCTGGATTGGCCCCTGAGGTCATGAGGGAGAGCCGTTCTTAAAGTCCCCAGGGTTTTCCATGGGGCGACTATGGAGAGGGCGTTCTCGGTGCCTGCACCAAGGCTGTGGAACTCCCTTCCGGCAGAGACCCTGGTGGGTCCTGGACCTCACCTCCTTTTGACGACAGTGCAAGGCCTGGCTGTTCCGCCAGGCTTTTGGTGAGGGAAATGAGTGGAGGGTTTGAGGATTAGGGTGGTAGGATGTTTGTATGTTTTCTTTGATGTCCTCCATATGGATAGTAATGTTTTTATGATGTATTTATATTTATTGTATTTATATTACTATATTTGTATATCTTTATTTTTTATGAATTGTTAGCTGCCCTGAGCTGCTTTAGCAGGAAGGTGTGGGGTATAAAATATGCACATAAATAAATAAAATAAATAAATTAGGTTAATTATATACATTTACATTTTATGAGGGTGAATCTCAAGTAAGGGCAACATCTTATTGCTGCTGTATGATTTAATGAGCATATTTAAGTGGAGAATTTTTCATTCATGTAGCTGGTGGAGGCAGAGTATGATCACTTATGTACAAACTCATTTCTCAAACATCCATAAGCTACATGTTATAATTGTTTTAATAAATTAAACATATTTTGGCTTAAATTATCAACAAGTTAGAGTTAAAACTCTTGAAAATCTAAGACTTATTTAAAATGTTTTGCTGATTGCAATCAGTCTGGAAGAAGTGAAGATAGAAGGCAGCGGTGTGTAGCACATTCCTCCTAATTATCCTTTTGAATTTTCTATCATACTGGGGTAGCAGTTGTAGTTTTAAAATAGTTAAATGTTCCTAATGGATTTAAAACATGTTTCTTTTTAATATAAATAACATGTTTAACACATTTTTATTTTAGTGAAATTGTATTATGTTTTCTAACTTTATATTCCACACTTGTTTCTTTTGCCTCACACTTCCCACGTCTATGAGCCAAATCATTGGTTTGGGTAATCCAATACCCAATTGGATTACCCAAAATTAATCGCATGGTTATCTGCAAAGCACACTTTACAGATAACATTTTGCAGCACACTTTAGGCCTTTATTGATTAAAAAAATAGGGAAAGAATTTATAGAGGGAAGTTCTTTGGCAGGGACTGTGTCTAATTCCATTACTTGGTACAGCGCCAGGTACATTGCTATACGTGGCGCCAGGTACATTGCTGGCGCTATATATACGCTTGCTAATAATAATAATAATAAATACTTTATTATTTATCAAACTTGTTCAAAACTTTTGAATAACAAACATTGTGATGCCAATGTAATTTTTTTTTAACAAAAATGCCTACAAAGGAGAAAAATACAGATTATTAATGAACTTCTATGAATTAACCAGAATCTTTCTATTATATGGAAATATTTCAATATCCAATCCCATCCAACTGGTAGTTCTAGTCTGAAAGGGTGTTTTCAGACGTTACGGGTGGGCGGTTCACCACAGTGGATTCCCGGTGGGGGTGAACAAGACAACAACCACCCCCCGGGGCTTTCCATTCTAACAACGTAGCTTGCCCAACAAAATTGCCAAGGTCGTACAAGGCTGATGATACTTGGGCCCTTTTCACATAGACACTCTTAACACTAATAAAATGGGTGATACATTTTATTATACATGTCGCAGAGCTGCTCTATGGGTGCCCTGCAACATGTATAATAAAATGTAACACCCATTTTTTCAGTGTTAGAGTGTCTGTGAAAAGGACCATACTTGGGCATTGTAATTGAAGTCCTACTTCAGCAGGGTAAGTAGCAGGGTTCCCAAATAAAAAAAATAAGGACAAAATTCAGCCTTCTCATTTTCCTTCTATTGGCTCATAGGCATTGCACTCGCATAATCTCTCATATTAATGAGCATAAAAGAATGCAATCAAACAGAAAGGTCCAAGCAGCTTTTCCTAGGCTGTTACCTTCACTGGGTTGTGGGACAAAACTTCACTCCATTGACTTTTTCAGGGCCCAAGATCTTTATCCTGACCCTTTTGGCCAGTCCTTTGAACAGCATTTGAGGCAAGCCATATGCCATATGGGGCCAGCATGGTGTAATGGCTAAGTGTGCAGTACTTGAATTCAGAGGTAGGGGTTGGCCCTGGTTCAAGTCTTGCCTTAGCCAGAAACTCACTGGGTGACCTTGGGTCAGTCACAGTATTCTCTCAGCCTAATCTACCTCACAAGGTTGTTGTGAGGATTAAATGTTGTATTAACTCATTATATGTGAAGCACTCAGAGTGCTTTGGCGGGGGGGATGCTATATAAAAATGAATATCATTAATTTTATAATATGCAGGCTTCTACCTCGATTGTCTCTTCCAGTGGTCTCCTGTGCTCTTCACAGTGGAGCCTAACTGGGCCTTCTGGATCAGCAGGTCAAGCCTTAGGACTGCATCTTCCACTTTCTGGCCTTTCCCCGTTCTGAGACCCTATTAGGATCTGGGAGCTCCTTACAGAGCGTGTCTGCAACAGACTGTCAGCACCTTGTGGTCTGCTGCTCTTATAGCACCCAGAATGGGGCAGGGCTAAGGTGACAAGCTGGCTCCCTAAAAGGGTTGCTGCCTGCTTCATTGTAGGCCTATTTAGGTGACAGCATGCCCATGTCCTGGATTTCTGCTTAATTATCATGACTGCTTATATTTCAAAAATCCCTTTTTATAATTAATTAATCATGCCACTGAAACACAAGCATAATTTCCCTCTGTTCATCAACTCTCACCTTTCCTGATTACCTTGATAATTACTGACATCCTTTTCTGATTCTGCTTTTCTGTACAAAATCATTTAGTGTATAATATTCTTAACTTTGATTTTTTTGTGGCAAGCTGGTGGTATGATGATGATGATAATGATGTAATTTTACAGCACCAGCAATGTGCCTGACACTGTACAATCAGTTATTAGAGACAGGTCCCTGCCCAAAAGGGGCTTACAACCTTGGAGAAACATGGGAGAAGGGAATGTAGGGAGGGACAGGGATACATTCACAACTGTGATAAGTTGCAGGTGTCCATGCTTAGCTTAGCTACAGGGGAGAAGGGGGTCCTGAAAGAAAGGACAGTAAAGGAAGCAACAGTAACCTGTCTGTGAGGATGAGGAGCTAGGAAAAGCCTGATGGAAGAGGTGGGAGTTCAGGAGGGACTGAAGGTTGGGGGAGAGGGAGCAGAATTAATATGTCCAGGGACTAAGTTCCAGGCAAAGGGAGCAGCATGGGAAAAAAAGGTGAATACAGTCCAGGGAGCAGGAGACTTGGGGGGTGGGTGAGGGAGGTGACATGGGGAGAAAAGCTCCTTGGTAGGAATGGAGCAGGAAACAAGTGCAGAGAGATGAGAAAACGTGGCCATGAAGAGTTTTGAAGGTAAATACAAGGCACTTCTGTGGAGAGAGAGCCAGTAGAGGAAGACGAGGAAGGTCCCCCTTGGAATGCATGTCCCGGCCCTTCCACGTCGGGGCTGGACTTTCTCTGGGGTGGCATCAACTGGGCAACCTAGGAACTGGGCAACCTAGGAACTGGGCAACCTAGGAACGGGCACCCTAGCTCCCAGGTTGGGACTCCCTCTGCCCTTTCCACCCCTCACTATCGGTTTCTACTCTCTCTTCCCTTGTACCCGGGGGGCCGGCTATGTGATCCCCCAGTTGGATGGCCCTCCTCGGCTCATTCTGCAGTGGATGGGGGCTGGGGCAGGATTGATATGATTTCCGCTGCTCTGCACCCTTCCTCTCCTCCTCCATTTTTAGGGGTTATGTGCACCTCTACCATCCGGGGCAGGGCCTGTGGCATCCAGGTGTTGCCAGGGCATCTTGGGTCTGGTGCTATCTGATGATGTCATCGTTTCACACTGATCTTACCCCAGTGAGTCGGGGTGTGCGCGCCCACCTAACACGCATCCCCACCCATCCCCCATCTCGTCCCCATGCACGGAGCAACTGGGGAAAACAGCAGTTGTTCTGTGGGTGCGGATGAGTGGGGGGTGAGTGAGGATTTTCTTATATTCCTAGAAAGGATTGGAATGAACTGTCATTCTGAAGGAGAGAGTGCGTTTAAACTAGAGGAGCTCAAGACCATCACGTGGTCTATTATTTGAATACGGTGAGCATGTACAACCCAGTTGTGAGAATTTTTGGAGCCATCTCAAAGAACCTTCTTTACAAGGCAACAACCTTCTGATCACTCACATGGGGAGGAGTTGTTTGTAAACAAATAGCTTTATCTCCCAGTCCAATCGGTGTTCCGCTGCTGCTGCTGCACTACTAGCACGCAGAGGCAGGTGAGGGATGGGGACCCCCCCACCTTCAGCCCCGCCCCTGGACTCCCCTTCATTATTTGTAATCACAGAACACACGTATTGATGGAGGAAAGCTAGAATGATCTCTAACCAGAGGTTTTTGCTCTACTGACTCCCATTGAACAGCATAAATGCTGTTCAATGAGAGTTTGCTACCGCCTTAACTATAGGACCACGACCGTGGCCCTATAATAATGCTTCCTTTTCTATTGTGGTATCTGTTGCTTCTCTGGGGAAGAGTTTGTGACTGAAGTATACAATGGGGTGCTCTTGGCTGTCCACTGTTCGGGATAACACAGCTCCTACCCTGATGTCTGACACATCGGTTTGTAATATAAATGGTTTGGAGAAGTCCAGTTTGTGTAATACTGGGACCGAACACAATTTCTGCTTTATCGTTTGGAAGGATTGTTCACTGGCCTCCAACCATTGTACCTGGTTGGGGTTCCATTTTCCCACCATGTCCGTGAGGGGTGTGGTGATTGTAGCATAATGGGGTATGTACCTACAGTAATATCCTGAAAGGCCCAAGAATTGCTGAATTTTCTTTTTGGTCCTTGGCCTTGGCCTGTCTCACAGGGTCTGTATCTTACTTAAGACTGGGCGAATCTGTCCGTTTACTACTTGGAATCCCAAATTCACAACCTCTCGTAGCCCTATTCAACACTTGGAGGGGTTTGTAGTTAGCCCGGCCTGGGTTAAACTCTTGGTGATGTTTTCCAGAAGCAGTATTTGGTCTTCCCAAGTGGAACTGAAGATGATTATCTCATCAATATAGGCAGCCGCATAATGTGTGTGTGGCGCTAGGACTCTGTCCATCACATGCTGAAACATGGCTGCGGTCCCGTGGAGTCCAAACGACATTTGCACAAAGTGATACAGTCCATATAGACTCCCGAAGGCAGTTTTTTCTTGTGCTGCTTCGATTTAAGGGTATTTTCCAGTACCCTTTGGTCAGATTGAGTGTGGAGAGATATCTTGCCTCTCCTAGTTATTCCAGGAGGGTGTCAGCTCTGGGCATTGGGTACGTGTCGAATTTGGAGACAGCGTTGACTTGTCAAAAGTCGGTAGACAATTGTGCGGACCTGTCGGGCTTCCTTACTAATACTGGGCTGCTGCACTATGGACTATGCAATTCTTTGATGACCCTTGTTTCTTTTTACTTCTTTCTTCTTTAATAATGTTCTACTGGTGTCATGGGTGGTGGTGGATGTTTTGTCTCCCGAATCACTTTCCCCGGTTCTGTCTCAATGTGATGGACTGCTAGATTGGTACACCTGGGAAGTGTGGAAAATACATTGGCGTTTCGGTGGATCAAGCCCAGATTTGGCTTACTTGTTTGGGGGAGAGTGTCCCTTCCAAGTGCAGGATGGCCTGTTTTTGAGTATCTGTTTTTGATAACCTGATGGGTACGGGCCACTGAGAACATATAACACCGGTGCTCCGTTCTCTGCACTGGCCATGCCTCGGTTGTGGAACTCCCTCCTGGTGGAGGCTTGTTTAACCTGGGACCTTCCCTTCTTCAGGCATCAATGTAAAACCTGGTTGTTCCGCCAGACGTTTGGTGAGAGAGATGGGTAGGGATGGGATGGGATTGGGTTGGGGGGGAGTGGGAATTGATGGTTTTATTGTTTGAAGCTGTGTTGTATATTCTATGTTTTTATATTGTACGCTGCCCCAAACTGCCTTTCTCAGGAGGGGGCAGGATAGTAAATTATTGTAATAAATAAATAATGAAAATCCCAAAGAAAGTGTGTTTCTGGAAGAATATTGATTTTTTTTTTTTAATTTCTGACTTTTCTTGAGCACTCCAGTCCACTCCACAGTGCATTTGACATGTGAAATAATTCTTTGAAATCTACGTTTTAGTCTGCTTTCATTCCTCAGTCTAACTTGCTGGCATATGCTATCTCAACACTTTGTCCTGTAAGGTTCTCCTTATGTATCAGCACACATTTTAATTATTTTCCTCATACTTAGGGCTCTTTCACACAATCACTTGAAACAGGGAAGGCAGTATGGCTGCTGTCTGGATTCTATCCCACACTGCAAAGCAATTGTGCGTAAGAGTCTGTGATGAATAACCCTCTCACCTTGCTAGCTCCCTGCAGGATTAGGATTGGCTTTTGTGTGCCACTCTTTTTCCTTCCCTAGTATGACACAGCAGACCGTCTTATATGTCTCAGCCACCACATTATAATTTTTACCAACTGCACCATTCTTCAGTCAATAGCACCAGAGTCACTGCATTCCCCCCCCCCCCCCTTTTCCCCTTGGATTAGGGGTTTGTACCTTCTGAGCGCCGGCTTTGCAATTCTGCTTTGGCCTGCTTCCTGGATGCTGCTTTACTCAGCAGGGGCCATTGTCTTCAGGACCCAGGACAGCTCCTAGCAAGAGCCCTCTTTACTAGGCTGCTTATTCCTTAGGCAGCTTGCAGCAGACTGCCAGGCACTCCTGCCATTCCCCCGTTATATTCCTCGAAAGGGGTAGGGCCAAAGTGATGGACTGGCCTAAACACTTAAAAGGGGCCATAGCCTATTCCTTCATAGAGTCTTTATTCCTTTTTCACTGCTTTTCCTGTAAAGACATCTCATGGTTTTGTACTAGTGTAAACCGTTTTCTCCAGTATGTTAAAAGTGCTCTTGTTGTTCTTGCTTGCTCTTTTAATTCATTATTAAGATATTTGCCACTCACATGCATTCTTGTTTTTTTCATTTGTAGACCATCAACTAGCAGCTTGCGGTTTTGCGTTCATAAATACTGATCACATTTAAAATCTTGTCCTAATACCAGACTGTTGACTAGCATGTGCATATTATACCATAGTCTGGTCTGCCTTTATTTACAGTGTGTCAAAATCATTGCAGAGTGTGACTAAAAATTGTGGGATGTTTTGGAATAAAAATGGTCTAGCTTCTGAAGCAGGCTTTAAATAGATTTAGGCTGTCACCATTTTGGCAACTCAGTCTTTACATGAGTCTGTCATGTCTCTGCCCAGTTTAACTTTCTTCAAATTTGAGTGCATCCAGTCCAAATGATCCTGTATGACTTAAGTACTCTATGATCATTAGACTAAATGATGTAAGTACTCTTAGGCCGCTTTTAGACGAGCGCGCGGTGCGCTCACGCATGGTTCCCAAAATCCCACGAGACGGGATTAGATGAGATGCTGCCGCGAGTCACTCACACGGGAGGGGGACGTGCAGGCTTTTCCCGCCGCGATTTGACTGGGTCGGTGATCGAGGTGGTCAAATCGCAGCCAGAAAAGAATGTGCGTCCCCCTCCCGTGCGCGTGACTCGCGGCAGCGTCTCGTCTAATCCCATCTCGCGAGATTTTGGGAACCATGCGCGAGTGCACCGTGCGCTCGTCTAAAAGCGGCCTTAGATACACATGCAAGAAACTTGCATGGATTACAAATAGGGCTGAACAAAGAGCCCTTTTTGTTTTTTGCCCCATATCTCAGGAGATTTCGTGCCAGAGACTGAGATCTCGCTGAGTTCTTGCAAGATACCTTAAAAAAGGGAGAAAAAAAACCCAAACAACCACTGCACATGCGCAAATGGTCATCAGGCTATTCCGTGCATGCGCAACCCTATTCCAAAATGGCGACAATGTTGCTGATGCCATTTTGGAAAGTGACTGTGCATGCACAGAACATTCCTGGCAGTCATTTTGCCCATGTGCAGTTCTTCTTGTGTATTTTTTTTTCTCGGTGAGAATGCAGCCGAGATGCTGCTGGTTCTCAGCTCGCTCTTGGTTGCCAGAATGAGCCGAGAATGGCGATTCTCATTGAGAAACATGAGAACCACGAGAGCAAGTTTCAGCCCTAATTACAAACACTAATGATTCTAAAGGGCTTTACACTGGGTGTTAATTTGTAATACTTTAGCAGTGAAATTTGTTGTTTTCATCCAGTGTAATTAATTTTTTTAAAAGCTTTCCCCCCCTACCCTACACCGGAATGTTAAATGGAGAAAATTCTTCTTCTATCATAGCATGTATGTACAGCATATATGTCGCACATTAGCACACAGATGTGATAAAGACTTCGGACAACTTTCCAGTGTCATTCACAGTCAGTTGCCAATCTACAATTAACCCTTTAGAATCAAACCCTTTATTAAGTGATAGCATTGTGGGCTGGGATACAGTAAGGAAAACCAAACTGCATCAGAGTTTTTAGCCTGTTTTCCTATAGATAGGAGGTTTATACAATCACCATGGGTCTTCTGTGTGTGTGTGTGTGTGTGTGTGTGTGTATTTGTGTCCCCACCCCCTTAATAACTTTTGATCCTTCCGACTGATTTCAATCAAATTTGGCAGAGTGCCATTAAAGATAAGTAGGGCTTCAAACTTTAGTTACAATAGGTGCACGTGAAAGGGGGAGGCATGGCCCTATTTGTAGCCCCAAATCCCCTTGATATGAACATTGTTCTTCAACTTTAAAACAATGCTTTCTGTGGGGGAAGAAAGGTCAGGGATGCTGGGAGGGTTGCACATGTTTCATAAGGTGTGCATTCCAGTGAAAGGCATAACAAATATAGAGGTCTACAATGCAAACCTCTTTCTCTTCTCAGAGCCTGCTTGCCTCCAACTCCTTTTCTTAGCAGCTGTTTCCTGTTTTGGAACCTTGTTTAGCATACATTTTCTCTCCCCCCCCCCCCTTTTGTTTTTGTATTTCTTATTGTAGTTGAATTAGAACAGTGTATGTTCATCTTCTTTGGGCCTTCCAACCTCAGCATTTTCTAGCTCTGCATTTGCCACTGATCACCTTCACAGGACAAGTCTATATCTTGGCTTGGCGAGATCCATGTCACTTCAGCATGTGTGGCCTGTAAGGGATTAACTTCCAGCATACCTGAATATAGGTCTTCACATCTGGGCACACTCCAGTTGGAGTACTGGCCTGGCAAAGATCCCTCAATTGAGCTCTTAGCTCCCCTTCAGGAAACCAGTCTGATAGCTGCTCTTGCCTTGGCACCCCAATTGTTGGTATCAGAAACCTGTGCTAATAGCTTCTCAGAGTCTGGACGCCTTTGTCTTCCTTATATTCCAAGGGCTCCAGTCCTTCAGGGCCTTAAAAGCTGTCAACTACTGCTGTAGCTGCTATGACTAAGGCACTTCAGCATATTGCAAAGGCTTCTAAAGTTTCTTATTCAGTGTCTTTCTTGGTGCCATGTTGGGTACCGAAGCCAATCCCTTCACAAACTGTGGAGCTTCATGCTCTGCTCTCTCCTCCATACCAGCTCATGCTGTGAAGCATCTCAACACCATTCCAGTCAGCCACCAACTACATTGGCTCCCTTGGTGCTTACTCAGGTTGACATTGGTGCTAAGTCTTGTTGATGCCATCCTCCTCTCACAGTTGCTGTGATCACCACTCACCTTAAAAAGCAAGTCATCCACATTTTTCTATAGAAAAATGGCTCCTGAAAACAGTACCCTGCTGGAAGCCACAGTGGCTGTTGATCATGCTAAACCTCCTCAAGGCTCTTTGTCCCCTTGTCGCCTTTGACAGATCCATTCTAACACTTACTCAGACCATAGAATTCACCGGAGCAAAGTTAGAGCTGATCCTGGAATAGGTCTTCCTCCCAGTAGGGAGGTTTGAAATGATGAAAAACTTCATAGCGTCACTTTAAACAAACTCCTGTACTTCTGTGATGAAATGGCTACAACCTCTTGATCACATGGCTGTCATATTTTTGTCATGCCAGTAGCTAGACTATGGGTTTTAATCCTCCAGTCAAGCATCGTTTGGTATTCATACTATACCAACATGGGGGTCAGTGGGTGAAAATAAATGAGACACGGACAAGCTGGATCATCTGGCTGCCCTGCGGAGGTTCACTGCAGCTGCCTCACTTTGGGATGGCAGGGATGGCAGTTAAGACGAGCAGTTCCCCCCAGGAATCTGGGGAGGGTATCTGTCACAACTCCCCCCACACCATGGCTCGGTTGAGGAGCTGTTTCAATGGGACAGGACTCTTGGACCCCTGCTACCCAGCAGGTTCGGGTCCCTGGGAGTTGCTGCTGCCAAACAGTTATTCAAGGAGCCTGGAGGAGTGCACTCACCTGGCCCGCCAAACAGCTCACCCACCTTAGGTGCCTGCACCAAACAGCTGATCGGGGGGTCTGGAGGAACACTGGGTGGCTGGACTGGGTGAGCACGTTCCTCCAGGCTAACATGCCTCCCCGCCCCACACCCTGATCAGCTTTTTGGCAGGCCAGGTAGGTGTACTCCTCTGGACCTGATCATCGGACCTTGCCTTGTGGCTGGGCTAGGCAGAATGTAACAGACAGGAGGGTGCATGTTAGCCTATATTAGCCTGGCTGGGTTAGCCTTAGTCCATGCTGAGTCACTGACTTCCTCCAGATGTCATGTCCAGTAGCAGCTGGCCACCTCCCCCAAGGTGAAAGCGGGCAAACATCTGGCAGCCACCGAACTGACAAGCAGGTGACTCATGGGCTACTGCAGGTTACGGTCTTGTTTGTTTTCACTCAGTGTAGTTGCTGGCTTCACTCTGGCAGAACTCCAGCATCATCACATCTATCCCATCCTACCCCACCCCCTTCGGACAAGATCACCTTGAGAGCTTTAATCATGGAGGCTTCCTGAACGTATCCTGTTTAAACTCCTGGTATTCACGTTCAAAACACTCCACGACCAAGCTCCCCCTTACCTCTCGGACCTAATCTCCCTACGCACTCCTGCACGTGCTCTCCGCTCTTCCTCTGTCCCCTCCCTCATTCTCCCTCGTTTCTCCCGTTCACCTAACCGCCTTCGACCCTTCTCCCTCGCTTCCCCCCATGCCTGGAACTCCCTCCCTGACCACATCCACCTTGCTACTTCAAATCCCTCCTCAAGACCCACCTTTTCTTCGCAGCCTTTCCCAATCCCTGCTAGACAATCCCATATACCTACTGTCTGCCCTCCTCTGCAGACGGCTGCAACCTGATTGTAACCAAGCCAAGCACGCGAACCTGAATCTTTGCATCTGCTTGAATGTTTGTCTGTCTTCTCCCCTGTCTCTCCCACTGTCCCCTCTCCCTGTCTCCCCCTCCTTGTCTTTTAGATTGTAAGCCACAAACAGGGACCACGTCTATTTCTATGTTCTGTTCAGCACCAGGCCACATGACTGGCGCTATATAAATGTTTATAATAATAAATAATAATAATTGTTCTTCAGTTCTAAGATCTCTGGTCCTCAGAAGAATCTTGTATTATAGTCTAGCCTTCCTTCCTAAGATCTAAGGCAGCCATTACAGATCCTGATGAACAGTACTACCACAGTGTTTTACACCTGTCATCAGGGAGGAGTTCATCACAACTGTTTAATAAAGCCTTCATCTTTCTGCTGCACACATTGTGGTATAACACCATCAGCTCTTCACCTACTGGATACAAACAGTGAATTCGCAGATACACACTGAGCAGATAGTCCTGTCTGCAACATGAATTGGATTTTCCTGGACTGTGGTTGCTCAGATCTTTCAGACATGGGACATGCCAAAGCTAGATATCTTTGCCACTACTTAGAACATGAAATGCCCTCATTTCTGTCCTGGGATGTTTCCCTCTTTAGTGAATAGGCAGGCTATTGATCATATATGTTTCCTACCAGTTTCACAGGATCATCAGTACGATCAACTAGGATTAGGACTGAAACTTGGTCTGGATTTTCTCTCAGTTGTCACCAAGATTCATGGCTCTCACTTGTTTTTAGTGAGAATTGATAATCAAGAAAGCTCCTGGTTCTCGAGAATTTTTCTCAATTTACCATTTACCGTGATTTACCATTTACTGCTTACCATGTACTGCTTTCATCCCGGTAATGTGCATGCACAAAATGGCTGCCCTTTTCCAAAATTATGATGGTGCTGCTGGTGTCATCTTGGAAGAGCGCCGCGCATGTGCAGAACAGCTGTGGCAGCCATTTTACATATGCGCATTACCGAGACAAACATGGTAAGCAGTACATGGTAAATCGGTATACCGTAGACAGTAAATCATAGTAAAGGCTAAACACCAAATTTTGATGAGATTCTTGACGAGATCTTGAACCAGTTACCAAGATTGCCTTGTGCTCTCAGTAACTATTTTTGATTTTCACAAGAAACAAATTGATTCTCATTCAGCCCCAACTAGGATAGAGTTAAAGTCCTCATAATCACCCTGTTTTGACGCAGGCAGGTGTGGCTCACAGGCCTTCTTCCACTTATTTTCTGGGAACCATCTCTGTCTGTTCGTACTCCCAAACCTCATCTCGAGAGAGATTGGGCAAGTCTGTCTTGGGGTCTGTGAGAACCACCAGTTGTGAACTTGATCTGTGCCCGTCCTGGCTGGTGAAAGCCTCCTGGGAGACGTTGGGGACGGTGCTGGCGAGGGTGGTTAACGCGTCCATGCAGCAGGGGAGGCTGTCGCCTAGTCTCAAGGAGGCCGTGGTGCGCCCCCTGCTGAAGAAACCATCGTTGGACGTGGACGCACTCGCCAGCTGCTGACCTGTCTCTAACCTCCCCTTTTTAGGGAAGGTTATTGAGCGGGCAGTGGCGATCCAGTTCTAAGTACATCTAGATAGCATTGGTTTCCTGGACCCTTTTCAATCTGGGTTCCGCCCTGGCTATGGCACCGAGACAGCGTTGGTGACTTTGGTCAACGATCTCCGCCGGGAGATGGATGCAGGATGTTCGACATTTCTCATCCTGCTAGATCTCTCAGCTGCTTTTGACACCATGGACCATGGGCTGCTGCTGAGACGGCTGCGTGACCTGGGGGGTCTGGACGGGACTGTTCTTGAATGGTTCTGCTCATTCCTCTCGTGGAGAAGCCAGCGGGTAGCGTTGGGAGCGGAAACATCTTGCCCCCGCGCTTTATCCTGTGGCGTTCTGTAGGGTTCCATTCTGTGTCCATTGTTATTCAATGTATATATGCAGCCCTTGGGGGAGGTCGTGAGAGGGTTCGGGGTGTGATGTCACCAATATGCTGATGATACTCAGCTGTAGGTCTCTTTTTCAGCTGACCCAGACCCTGCCGTCTCATTGCTATCCCAGTGTTTGGAGACCGTGGCGGATTGGATGTGGCAGAGCAGACTGAAGCTCAACCCCAATAAGACGGCGGTGATGTTGGTGGGGAGAGTGAGGGAGGTGTCGGCCCCCCTAATTGGGGGGGGGGGTTCGCCCTCCCATAGCCCAGCAGGTTCAGAGTCTGGGGGTGATTCTGGACGCAGATCTCTGCCTGGAGTGACAGGTGGAGGTAGTGGTGAAGGCCGCTTTCCGCCAGTAATATCTGGTGTGGAGGCTGCGTCCATACGTCTCCGGCCCAGACCTGGCCTCCTTCATCCATGCCTTCATCACCTCGAGGCTGGACTACT
>QEPC01003909.1:633231-669669 GCA_003113815.1 Sphenodon punctatus | reverse complement strand
AGTGCAGAATGTGGCGGCCCGTCTCCTTTCGGGGACGGGCCATCAGGAACACATAACACCTGTGCTCTGGACTTTGCACTGGCTGCCAATAGCATGCCGAGCCAGGTTCAAGGTATTGGTGTTAATGTATAAGGCCCTTCACGGTCAGGCCCGTCATAGGTCAGGGACTGCCTCGCCCTCCGCGCCCCAGAGCGGCTCCTTCAGTCTGCCGAGGGTGCCTTCTTGGAGGTCCCCCATGTTAAACGGGGGGCCACAATGGAGAGGACATTCTCAGTGGCCGGGCCACGCCTTTGGAATTCCCTCCCGGAGGAAGCTTGCCTGGCCCCAAGCCTTTAAACATTCCAGCGAATTTGCAAGACCTGGTTGTTCACTCAGGCCTTTTGGGGAGGGGGGGAGGGTGGGTTAGGGGGGTGTTATCTCCCACCACCCTTATTTATTGTATTTTTAGTTTTTACCCTAACCTGTTTTATTGTTGTGATTTTATGAGTGTTTTAACATTTTTTCAAACTGCCTTAACTTTTGCACAGAATTGCATTGTATACAACTGATTGTATAAAGTTGTCTGCATTGAAATTGTCAACATTTTATTGTATAACGTATGTACAGAGTTAAACACCCCAGTTCTTCTGGTAGGGAACCCTCTAGGGTAGCGATGCACAGGGGAAGGTCCTTTGCACAGTGGTGCTATCCCCAGTGCAGCAGCCTCATTAGATGGGGGAAGGGAGCTGCTAGTTGCACAACTTAAAATTTGGACTTCTTTTCAAGTACCTTTGCAAAGCGGTACTGGCCGGATGGAGAGTGATGGATCTTTTATTCTCTCTCCCTGCCTGGACAGCAGCTCCGTGCAAAGGACTCATGCCATATGACACATTTATCATCTTATGATTCACTGTATCATGCATACATTGTGTCAATATAGGACATAACATATCCAGACCCTAACTGGTCCAGATCCTAACTGGTGCTAGGATGATATTTAATGCCAACTCCTCCCTTGACCCTCTCCAATCTGACTTCTGCCCCCTCCACTCTACTGAGACTGCTCTTGCTAAAATACCTAACGACCTTCACTTAGCAAAATCCAATCACCTCTACTCCATCCTTGTCCTCCTCGATCTCTGCTGCTTTTGACACTGTTGACCACTCTCTTACTTGATTCCCTTGGTTTCCGTGGCTCAGTCCTCAACTGATTGTCTTCCTACCTCTCTGACCGATCCTTCAGTGTGTCTCTTGTTGGTGCCTCCTCTACTTCTCTTCCCCTCTCAGTTGGAGTTCTCCAAGGCGCCGTCCTTGGCTCTTCTCTTCTCTTCTCTTCTCTTCTCTTCTCTTCTCTTCATACACTCTGTCACTAGGCAAACTCATTGAATCTCATGGCTCCCAGTACCATCTGTATGCTGATGATACCCAACTCTATCCACCCGCACCCCCCATCCAGTCTTGCCTCACTAACTGCCTCTCTGACGTTTCTGCCTGGATGTCTCATAGTCAGCTCAAACCTAACATGGCTAAAACTGAACTCCTCATCTTCCTCCTTAATCCTTCCTCTCTGTCTTCCTTCTCTGTCTTTGTTGATGGGGTCAATATCCACCCTGTCCCTCAGGCCTATAGCCTAGGATTCATCTTTGACTCCTCCCTCTCCTTTAAACCTCAGATTGATTCTGTCGCTAAATCCTGTCACTTCTCTCTGCACAACAGTGCTAAGATCCGTCCTTTCCTCACTGTTGCCTCTGCTAAAACCCTTGTCCATGGCCGGATCATCTCTTGCCTCGACTTTTGCAACCTCCTTCTCACTGGTCTTTCTCGCTCTCAGCTTGCTCATTTCTGTTCATAACTCTGCTACCAAGGGCAACGGTAGGCCAGTGGCATGGCTTAACACTGCAGCAAGGAGTTCCCAGGGTTAACATTGGATGGACATTACATTAGTTAATGCTGGGAACTCCTTGCTGCTGCGTGAAGCGCTGCCACTGGGGGATAGAATGCCCTCTTACTGGGGTCCTGTCCCTCTCCCTGTCCTTTACCACTGGGTCCAAATTAACCATAGCAGGTGAAAAAAATAGATCACGTTGCCATTGCCTACCTTTATCCAGAACCCTTGAATCCTCAATTTTCATGGTATCCTTGGTCACCGGTAGTCTTCTGAAGGTGTAGGCTTTGGGACAAGCCTTCCTTCTGGCTTGGAGAACTGGAAGGACTAAGTTAGCTACCTGTCCTGCGACAAGCTGAATCAGAAGAAAATGAAAGGAAAGAGAAGGACAGTACAGAGGAGAAGTAGAAGTGAAAGGATTTGGTTTTGATGCATGAGAAGAAGAAGGGGAAGAGATGGGTTCAGTGGGGGACAGGGGAAAGAGGCCTCCTTGTTGTCTATAGCCTTTTTTTCTGCCATGCTCCTACCTACTTTCTCCTCTGTTCATCAGGAGAGCAAGGCGAGGTGTGTAATCATGCCAGATCTCAGACAAACTGGATAGAAAAAAGAAGCAAATTACTTTTAGATGTTTGAATTTTGGACACAGAATGACATTTTTAACTTTGCTTCTTTGTGAACCTTTCCCCCAAAGAAGAAGTCCAAGACCCTCCTAATCCCCATACCATCACTTACCATTATCTGGAACCCTTTTCATTTTCGTGCTATCCTTGGCTGCCTGTAGTTTTCTAGGGTATTATTATTATTAACAAACATTTATATAGCGCAAGCAGTGTACCTGGCACTTTACAAAGTAATAAAATAGACATGGTCCCTGCCCTTAGGGCTTACAATCTGAGAGACAGGAGCTGGGGGAGAGGAAGGGGAACAGAGGGAGAGACAAGGGGTCTAACATTCATGAAGATGCGAGGTCTCAAGTGCACGTACTTGGCTTGGTTACGAAGGTTCCCAGTCCCCAGACAAAATAGGACTTAAGTCTCCATTGGGCCTCAAGAACCCCCCACTGAAGTCTGAAGTCCTAATGCGTGTCTAAGTGCACTGGTAGTGGGGATAGTGCATTATGTTGCTGTTGTTGAGGTCTCACAGCTTGGGTTCTGGGGGCCTCCAGACACAGACGGACTTCAGAAGGCAGTAGGCATCCACAGAACCCCACTGTAGACTGAGGTCGCAACGCGTCTGGAAACGCAGTGGTGGGTGGAAAATAGCATTATCTTGCTTTGGAGCTCTGTCACTGTGGAGGTCCCACCGCTGGTGTTTTTGAGGCCTCACATAAAGTGGGACCTTCACGCTTGTTGGCCTAAAGAACCCCATTGGAGTGTGAGGCCCCACTGTGTCTAGAGACACAGGGGTGGGGGAATATCGCTGTTGAGGTCATTCGCTGTTCAGATCCCACGGCTGGTCTTCTGGAGGCCTCCACACAGTGTGACTGCACGCTTCAGTCGACCTATAGAATCCCACTAAATCCGAAAGCCAAACACTGCATCTGGAGGCGCAGTGGTGGGGGGCCAGTTGCTGTTGAGGCCCCTATGGCTGGGGTTCTGGAGCCCACATGAATTGTTGGTGGTGCCCCAAGCCTTTAGGGTGTCCCACAGCTGTGGGCCCACCCCTACCCCCAAGAAAAGGTTCCACCCTCCCAATGCCCTTTGTACCTCCTCTTGGGGCAGGGGCGGGTTTAAAATATAAAAGCCGTCAACTCTTAATCTAACTGTAACTAACTACCTCTAAACAATAGTAGCATCAACAATTTTAAAAAACTCTTATCAACTATTTAACTTAAGACATCTTAACTTTTATCTTTTTTTAATGCATTCTGTTGCTCGGTGTCCTCCAGTTGTGGGCTCGCCACTGCCCCCAAGAAGAGGTTCCACTCTCCCAATGCCCTCTGTACCTCTTATTGGAGGCAGGGGCGGGTTTAAAATATAAAAAACACCTACTCTTAATCTAACTTAATACTGTTTAATTTAAGACACAACTTACCTTTTAAACTTTTTTTTTAAGGTAACTTTTTAACTTAAGACATGAAAGGAACCACACTTTTCTTAAAAAAATAAAAAATCCTGCAACTTACAACTGTTTAACTTAAGACATAACTTTTTAACTCAACTTTTTTTAACTTAACTTTTTAACTTAAGAAGGAACCACACTTATCCTAAATGTGGGATGTCCTCTGCTGGCTCTCATCCTCACACTCGCAGCTGCCAGAAACGACTCCCTCCGCCTTGTATGCTGTCGGGTGGTGCCTTTGGGTGCTGGGTTTAGTCATGGTGGTGGTTCTGCAGTGCACCATTGGTCTTCCTTCTTCTCTGTACTTTGTCCTCGAAGCCTGGGGCAGCAGGCTGTCCTCGTCGCACTCGCTGAAGCAAACAGCAGCAACTCTGGTCTCCTCTGCCTTGTGTGTTGTCAGTTCTGTTGTTGGCGGTGCCTTCTTTTCCTTTTTGCGTGGTCCAGCCTCCATGTTGCCATTGGTCTCCCTGTAATGGAACTGGGACCATGCAGGCCATGCTGGAACTGTAGGGCTCCAAAAAAGGTTGTCTTATTTTGTGGTCTCCGCTCCTTCTAGTCCTCATGCAACAGTTAGCAGCAGCAACACTGTTGTCAATTGAGTTGGTGGTGGTACCTTCTTTTTATGTTTGCATGATGCAGCGTCCATGTTGGCATGGGTCTCCCTTTCATGACAAAGACCATGCAGGCTGGAGCTGGATGGATGCAAAACAGGTCTTGTGCAGGGTCTCCCCTCCTTCTAGTCTTCATGCAATGGAGAGTCCAGATCATCGCCTGTTTACCTAGGTGCAGCGCCCATGTTGGCATGGGTCTCCGTTTCACGACAAAGACCATGCAGGCTGGAACTGGTTGTACGCACAACAGGTCTTCTCTTTGTGCAGGTCCCCTCTCCTCCTAGTCTTCATGCAATGGAGAGTCCAGAATAGATCATCTTCAGGTCTGTTCAACATCTGTACTGGAAATTTGCTTGGTGTTCCTTGTGTTGTGCAAACTGATCTATAGTTTTGTTGTTGAAATCCGGAATTTCCCTGATCATGGCTTGCTCAATAGACAGCATTGCTAGAGCATTCAGATGGTCCTCCGGCATGGTACTTCTCAGAAAGGTTTTAATTCTTTTTAGAGCTGAGAAGCTTTGTTCTGCTTCAACAGTTGTGAGAGGCAATCTTCAGCAGTTTAACCACCTCTGAAAATGATTTGTCCAAATTGTCCTCTGTCAACACAGCAAGCAGTGCTGAGGCATCTTTGGCAGAATGGCATTCTGACCTGTCATATAAAGTCCCAAGCTCACTCCTCAGTCGGTCTCTCTCCAGCATTGGGTAGGTTTCCGTTGCCGCATTAAATGCTTGGATGGGAAAGCGATCATTGTGCCTTTGAAACAAAGTCACCTGCACCAAAGTTGCACTCTCTAGATGTTTCGTGAATTGAAATCTGTCACGTGCATGAGACATTATAATATCACATGCTTCCACAGTGATCTGCTCTAGAGTGTCCATGTTAGGTGCACTTCTGCCCATCCGAACGTTCTCCGGCAGCTCTGAGCACAGGGTTCCAAGGGAGTCCCTCACTTTATTGATGGCTCTTACGAAGTCTGCAGTATATCTTTGAATACCTACAGGGTCAATGGAGTTTTTTTTGAGCCCCTTGTAAAGTATGTCCATGTGTGGCATGATTCTGTGGAACAAGGACAAGAAGTAGAGGAACTCCCCGTAAGATTCGAGCATGTTCATCTATGACCTGGCCTCAATACCAGTCTTGGCATGACAACGATCTAGTCATATTTGGTCAAAGCACTTGACCAGATCCTCCTCTATCTGCTCATAGATGACCTTGACTGTTCGCACACTGAAGGTCCAACGTGTTTTAGCTACTTTGGGGTGCCTTATCTTCACCACCGCATCCAGAACTTGAGTCCTTTTTGGAGACCAATTGAAGAAAGCAGGAATACCAGACAGACTTTGAAAGAAAATCCTTACTTGTCTTATTTGGGATACGGCTTGCTGCATAATAATGTTCAGCTGATGGGCAAAACAGTGAATTAAGTGTGCATTTGGGTATATATCCCTTATCTTCCTCTGGACTCCACCATGCTCTCCATGCATCACACTTGCTCCATCATAGCTCTGAGCTATGAGTTTTTGTTTGTCAGAGTCCCTTGGGAGAGCAGCACCGAGTTTTTCAAGCAAGGATTCAGTGATTGTTTCTGCACGGGAATCTGTCAAGTGTGTGAAGCTGAAAAAACATTCCACGGTTGAACCCCTGCCATTGATGTATTGGAAAATCATGACAGACTGGCAGATGGTTGACACATCCAGTGGTGTCATCAGCTTCGATAGACACAAAATATGCATTTTTAATTTCCTTTATTATGTGGTCACGAGCAATTTCCAGCATGCAGTCCAGGAGTTTGTTCTGCACAGTTTTCGATGTCCCCTTGAAGACAGTTGCAGTCTTCAGATGTTGCTGTAGTATACTGTCAGCTGTGGCAAGTAAATCCACAGCACCTCAAAAAACCCCGTGATTGACAGATTCCCTCGCTTTCATCATGTTCATGCAGCGCCAATTCAAAGGCACCTCAGAACTTTATGCAGTCAATAATTCTGTACAGCATGTAGCGGTTGCTATCCACATCTTTGTTATACTTCCTTACAGACATACAGTAGCCTTCATTGAGTCTCAGCGATGTTTGTTTTTCCCAACTGTGACAGGTTTGGGCTGTTGTCAAGGTGGCTTTTACAAAAAATGTGCTTCTTTGCCTTCTCAGACAGGTGCTTAATGTCCTTTACTCCAGTCTTTGTCCATGCTGCATCATCACCAAACTGCAGGCAAGGAAAACAGAATGACTTCTTGGAAACACTGCCACATAGCTACTAGAACTTCTCGTACCAGGATGTGCATGTATGTATGAACCGGCATGTATAGCCTTTCCCTCTGTCTTGTGCAGCTTATTCTATCTGCAGTTCTTGACGGTGAGGTCCCAGCTCTTTCATCTGCAGTTTCTCTTCATAATTCAGCATGCTGAATGGCTTCGCGATAAGAGCATCCACGGTATTCATTGTCAAGTAGCTGCCTGTGTTTCCTGCCTCTGTAGGCTCTGACAAAAATGAGAAGAAAAATGGGGATTTGTCACTACCAGTACACTACAAAGATTAACATTCCCCCCAACCTTGCCTTTTGTTCCTCAGATTAAAGTGATGTCTAAAGTGATGTGTAAACAAACAAAACCAAAATTATTTAACATATGCAAAGCAATCTGTTTTTCGTAATCCACTGTCCCACGCAAAATTAACCCGGACAGTAAAACAACCAATTTATTGAATACTTTATTTAGAAACTATTTTAAAAAAAAATATTTATCCTAAACTCGGTCTTTCCAGGAACAAGAACAAACTACCAGAGACAACTAATTAGAAGCACTATCAACTTACATAATATTTGTACAATGTTAAAGTCTTTGAATGTGTTTATGGGTGCTTTCCCGGAGCACTTGAAAGAAACATAACTGTCCCGCTCTTGATAAATGCACTCCATCTGCATCATACAGGGATAGCTGATGTCTTGAAAACCTATGCCAGATTGTAGTAGCCCTCCTTTGATGACGCAGAAAAGCATCCATAAGTCTGTTCACATTTCTAATCGATTTCCTAAACCTACAAAGTGCACCAGAATCAGTTGGGCTTGGCGTTGCATTCTTATTGACTGCTATTCTAGTTAAATCAGACACTAAGATGTTGCTACGTGGAAAGGAGTGGATGATGATACGGTGCAGGTCATGTCTCATGGCACTCACCAACTCTAGACCAGTGAGGTCACCCACATAATTTCCACCGCAGTGGATCATGATTCCCGATGGAAGTGGAACATGACGTCTCCTCTTAATCCTATCCTACATTGGAATGATCTCATGCCATCTCATTCCTCCTCTTCTGAACCACCAGATGTCATAATTCCGGTTGTCTGAGGAAAAGCTTCGCCCCTTTTCGCAGACAAACTGCTCCAAATGGTGAATGTAGGAATTGCCAATGATCCAGATAACTTCTGCCATGCTTTGGATCAGGACGTAAACACAATGACAGTATAATCCACAAGAGTAGCACAGACAAGAGAGGTAGACACAGGGGTTTGTCCTCCAACTCCAAGGTGTACTGCAGAGAAATAGTACAGAATTGCAGGTGTTACTGTACTAATTAAGTATGCCCTTTGGCCCCCTGTCCCCCTACAATGCAGTGCATAAGGAGAGTGGTGCAAAAAGGGGGAAGGACAGAAGGAAGTGGTACTCCCTGGCCACTCACATATGCAGCAACATAAATATTTTCAATACGTAAGTAACCCCAGGGCCACAGCAAACTAACTGCAGCGTGTAATGCTGAGTAGAACAGAATGGCAGATTGCTATTGCACTGTGTATGATACAAAGCACAAAAGCAGCAGCATAGAGTTTCACTTCTCACACAGACCCCCAACCATGCTACACAGTTCTGTTGCAGTGTAAAAGGCAGCAGCTACTACAATCAAGCAGGCTGGTAGACTAGCCATTAGTTAAGTGAACCAACATGTGGCATGGCCTTCTTGAGAAAAGCCTGCCACAACATCTCACCAAACTGCAAAAGGCGGGGCCATTTTAAAATGCAAGGAACATTCCAGCAAAGATTGCGTTGGAAACCCTTCCTTCCAGCCAACCTCCGAGATGCCTCCACCTGAAAAACAGAAAGCAGACATTTGAGGTGGAAAACCGCAAAGACAGGGACCATTTAAACCAAGAGTAGCCAGTGGGGGCCCCCCAAAATGGCTACGACCTTTGCACATGCTTGGGAGAGGAGAGGGGAAACCTTAAAAATGTTTGGCCTGTTGCGGCCCTGTATTGCAAGTAAACCAGGCCCATCGAGACCAGCATCTCCAGTACCTACGCTGTATACCCGGCAGCCAGATGTCTGTCCAAGCAAACAGGCTTTTTAAAAAAGGTTTGGCCAGTTTCAGGGCTGCATTGCCACCAAACCAGGCCCATCCAGACCAGCATCCCCAGTAGCTACACCTTATCCACAGCAGCCAAATGGCTGTCCAAGCAAACAGGCCTTTAGTTTCAGGGCTGCATTGCCACCAAACCAGCCCATCCAGACTAGCATCCCCAGTACCTACACTGTATCCCTGGCAGTCAAATGCCTGTCCAAGCAAACAGGCCTTTTTAAAAGTTTGGCCAGTTTCAGGGCTGCATTACCACCAAACCAGGTCCATCCAGACTAGCATCCCCAGTACTGACACTGTATCCCTGGCAGCCAAATGCCTGTCCAAACACAGAGGCCATTTAAAAAATATTTGGCCGATTGCAGGCCTATATTGCAACCAAACACCCAGGACTGAATAAACCAAATTTAAACAATGCATTTCTGTTTCTCCACAAAACCCCAGACAAGATGCTCAAAAGCACATAGTGACAAACAGAGAGGCAAGAAACTACTTTCAAGTAGGGGGAAGCAGTTAAACAGCAAAGGAACCATTTTAAACAAGAGTAGCCACGACCAGTGGACCCAGAAATTTACAAAATGGCCTCTCTACTCATGCTTGGGAGGAGAAGGAAAGCAGCAATGCTCATGCAATCACAGAGCAAGCAAAACAAACCAGAAACCAGATCTTAGACCAACAGTATTATGTGAAGTCCTTAGCACTGCACACCATGGAAACAGCAGCATGGAGTTCCACTTGTCCCCCCAAACATGCTACACAGTTCTGTTGCAATGTAAAAGGTGTCTGAGCTGCTACGATGAGCATTCCTGCAAGGACTAGTCATTAGTGAACCAACACATGGCATGGCCTTCTCTCAGACAAACCTGCAACATCCCATGATCAAACTTCAAAGGGAGGGCAGGGCCATTTTCAAATGCAGAGAATATTCCAGCAAAGATTTTAAACCTTTTCCATCAAACCCTCTGGGTCCCCCCACCTGACACAGAGAAAGCAGACAGTTTAGGCTAAAAAACAGCAAAGAAAGGGAACACCACCTAAACCAAGATTAGACAGACATGGCCAGTGGGGGCTCCACAAAATGGCCACTGCCTTTTTTGCACATGCTTGGGACTTTTGGAGAGGAGGGAAACCAGCAGTACATCCCTTGCAGCATGCAAGCACAGATCATGCCAAGCTAGAGGCCAAATATTGAGCTGCTGTTTACTTAGGTAACTCTTTACTTACTCAGAACATCTACTTAATCTTGGAAAATGCAGTAGTGGTTTCCAAGTGGCAAAAACCTCCTAAGTTCACACTAGTAGTGATATCTCTGCAATAGTCTTTACTTTATTAAAGGTTATTGCAGAGATACTACTACTAGTAGTGTGAACTTAGAATATTTTAGCACTTGGAAACCACTTGCATTTTCCTAATGGAAATGACTGAAAAGCTAAGGCACTAAAGGCAGAAGTTAGTAAGCAGCAGAAGCAATAGTAAACCACAACTACTTATGCTTCTAATAGTAGCAGAAGTAGATGTGGTTTTTAAGTCTATTCCTTCAAGTTAGAGGGGGTGGGTGGGGCGGGATTGTAATAGAAATGGAGACTAGCCTCATACACACTGTGTAACAGCACCTAGAGTATACTACCACATCAGCAGCAAGTTCAGCTTTACTCAATTAAAACTTTACTCAATAAAAAAATAACTATATTAAAAAAATTAATTAAAAAAATACTCTATTCAAACTTAAAATATATCATCCCATACTAATCACTGTCCTCCTCCCCCCTCCTGGCTCATCCTCCCTCTTCCCAAGACCAGACAAGTCCCCCCTCCCTCCCAAAAGTCAAGGCCAAGCCACTGCTGGGTCCCCAATGTACTCACCCAGGCCTGGGCCCAGAAGGCGACGGCATAACTTGATTTGATGAGATGAGATTATTATTATTATAATATATAAATATAATTCTTGAGTGATCTGATGATCAAGATTCAGTGACCAATGGCTAACTGTGCAAACTCTCTCAAGAAACTGAAAGAACAATAAAATGGCGCCTGTGTGGGTCACCTTATATATGTGAGCAGCAGGCAGCCCCCATCTTTTCTCACCACGTGAGAGGAAAATGTCCGCGCTCAGGTCAGTGCATTAAAAAGTTAAAAACAAACAAATACAAACCACACACACAGCACTCTCCCCCCTGCCCACTGGTTGCAGTTCCTCCAGTCATGGCAGCCAGTAACACACACACACACACACACACACACACACACACACACACACACACACACACACACACACACGTGTCCATTGCTCCGCCTACTGGGCGCCGAAGGTTCCCCCCATTTAACTTTAATATTGCTCCTCCATAGGGCTCAGTGAAAGATTGCCCTCAGTGATTCTGTCATGCAACAATGGAATTCCACTAACACACAGTGGACAGTGCTCCCAGCCGCCCAAAGGGCGCTCCATGCCTTTTTGACCCTACAGGTCTCCTTCTTTACTCCTCTCTGACTCTCTCGAGGCCCCCCGCCTCCCCACCAAGTCCTGACATGCCCCGAGTGACCCCCCTTGCTCCAGAGTGACGCTTTGCTGCCTTGCGCATGCGCAGAGTCAAGGAGCAGACTCATTTATATGCAGTGTTGCAGAGCGCTCAACATGGAAGCTTGGAGTGCCTGGAACAGTGGCGCCGACCCCCTGAATAAGCGGCCAGCCCAGGGACATTTGGAACGGGCTAGCTGACGAGGTAATACACTTTTCTGGGGTGTGGGGGCCAGGAGGGGCATTGCCCCTGATAACCTAACGGTAGCACCTCTGCTGCCATTGGCTCCCTCTTCCTGAATGCATTCTGCACAAACTCCTGTTTTTTACGCAAAAGTCTCTTCATGACCTTGCTCCCCCCTATCTCTCAGCACTCATTTCCCACTACACTCCTGTCTGGGAGCTCTGCTTCTCCTCTGCCACCACCCTCGCCTGCTCACGGCTCCCCTGCTTCTCAAAATGCATCCGCCCCTTTTCCCTGGCAGCCCCCCATGCTTGGAACTCCCTCCCTGAACACATTCGCTTGTCTTCCTCCCTTCAAATCCCTCTTCAAAACCCAACCTCTTCCATCAAGCTTTCCCTGGCTCCTCATTCCCCTCGCCCCCTTGCTGACTTATCCTGAATATCATATCTTGTGTAACATTAAATGAATAACTACACCTTTGTAACTAAACCAAGCACGTGCACCTGAGACTTCACTAGTTCATGTATGTATCCTTGTCTCTTCCTCTGTTTCCCCCCCTTTTTGTCCCCCCCCACCCAGATTGTAAGCTCGCTGGAGCAGGGACCGTGTCTCTCTCTTACAATTGTAAAGTGCCAGGTAGATTGCTGGCACTATATAAATATTTAATAATAGTTTTAGTCACACTACTTTGAAAATTGACTATGCTTTCAGCTGAAGTCTCCCTCCTTTGTCTGTATATAATGAGTAATATTCTCAGGCAGATGACTGAGGGTAATTCAGCCTCAGTGTAGATTTTCCTTCCCACATTCCAGGGAAAAATCAAAAGCTACAGCTCTCTGGAGCTGGCACAAACACACCTCTCTCACACATCCAGACAGACACACACACGTGCATACTGACACACACACACTCCTCTCTCTCATACCTCCTCTCACACAGACACATACCCCAATCTCTCTCTCTCTCGCATGCACACACACAGACACACACAGACACTATATATTCCCCCCGGGGGGGCCCTGTTGGGGCCTCCGGGGTTTCAGCGTCCCCATTGGCAAGTCCAGGACCTGTGTTGACTGCTATGGCGTGATTTGCGATTCAACCCAGAAAGCACAAGTAGGGAGTGTGGAGCTCCCAGCAAGGCCCCAGTTCACTGCGGGGAGGAGGGGAGAGGGAGAGCACCCATGTGGGTCAGGCAGGGTCCCTAAGCTGGATGCAGCTCCTAGCCCACTCCTTCCCCTACAGGGTTGAGTGTCCCACTGTGTGACCTGGCTGGGAAGCAGCTTGTGGAGAGCAAGAAGAGGGAGTGCTGGGAGCTTAAACCCACAGCTGCGGTTCACCCTGAGAGGGGGAGATTGAGGAGGAGGCCGCTAGGAGCTGCATGCAGATCAGGGATCAGCCGATTTGAGCAGAGCCCGCCGCCCCCAACACAAGCCCCTGTAGCCCCTGATGCCGCTCAAGCCATTGGCAGTGGCCCCAGCTCACCCCATGTGGGGGGAGGGAGGAATGCAGGTCAAGCAGGGTCCCCAAGCTGGATGCAGCTCCTAGCCCCTTCTTCCTCACTCCCGCCTCCCCCTCCCCCCCGCAGGGGTGAGTGTCTCGCTGTGTGACCTGGCTGGGGAGCAGCTTGGGAGAGCAAGGAGTTGGGAGGGTTGGGAGCTCAAGCCAGCAATTATGGTTCACCCTGGGAGGGGGAGATTGAGGGCTTGAAGTAATTAGAGTGAGGAGGAGGGGGTGCTTGTGTTGTTGGTGCTTCCCGGCCTGCAGCACCCAAAGCGCAAGAGCTGCAGAGAACAGGGAGACAAGCCCTTAAACCATCATCAAGAAATGGGGCACAAGCTCCAGCAACTCCCACCCTAATGGGGGCGGGGGGAGGTCCCTGCCGGGCGGGGGAACAGGATGGGAAAGGGAGAACGTCTCCCTTCCTGCCATACACACACACCCTGTAGGGGAGGGGGAATCCCAGCCATGAGCTGTCCGCCTCTGTGGGGCTCTGGCTCCTGCCCTCTACAGAGCGCTCAGGGGCACTTGGGCAAACCAGCTCTACAGGAACTCAGCTCAAGTCCCAGAACACACATTGAAACTGACACGGGAGGCAATCCCTGCCTCAAAGAAATCAACAAGCTGCCCTGCTCAGCTCAAGTCAAGCTCACTAGGCTCTGAGAAGCATGGGCACTACTGTGCATGCGTGAGCCAGCAGAATTGATTTTTTAATGTTTAATAATTTGTTTTTGGCTGCACCAAGCACTACCATACTACAGTAGCACTTGTTGGCCATCTCAGGCTCCAAGGTTATAACTTTTAATTTTCTGACTGGTCTTCTTCAAATTTTCCATGTATGACAGTCCCCACAAATATAAGCCATGGATACATTTTCAGAACTATAGCTCAAGCGGTTTCCTCAATATCGGGGCTTCAGCAGCCCCCTGTTTATAATGGAGAGTGGTTCTGCCTTTAACTTACTTGCTGCTGTCACAGCAAGCAAATGTTTAAAATAGATGTTTAAAATACATGTTTTCAATCCAAGCTCAGGCAAAACATATAGATGTTTAAAATAGTTGTTTGTTGCAATCAAAGCACAGGTGAAACACATAGATGTTTTCAATCCAAGCTCAGGTGAAGACTGATCAACAGCAGAAGTGCAGACAGCTTTCTTGATAGGGAGAGTTGCTTGTGTCTTTTAATAAATGCAGCTCATGTGCAAAGACATGGAACAAAAAGTGGAAGTATTTTTGTTGCTACACAATCCTTTTCAAATCTGTGTCACTGAACAAGACACCTTTAATTTCTGCGCCCCCTCCCCCAGTCTGATTATAGGACAGACATGATTCAGATGTTTTTGAGTGGGTGTTAATTGTTACTTTTCCTTTCAGCTAATCTACCTTTCCCAAGTATTGCTGCAATAGATGGTATTGCATTAGGTGGTGGCTTAGAACTTGCTTTAGCCTGTGACATAAGAGTGGCAGGTAAGACTGAATCCATTCCTGTTAAAAGAACACAAGGTTAGCCCTGGGTAACTCTTACCTTGGCAACTGGTTTTATGTTTGGATTTTGTTTATGTTCAGTTATTTCTATGCATGAAATAATTAGCTGACATTTAATTTCAGTGTGTTTCATACACTTAATTTTGATAGAGTGTCTTTGTTGGGTGTGTTAATCTCTTCTTGTGTACTTCACTGTATTGTTAGCAGGACAGAAAGATCTTTATAATTAAAATTTGTCTTCTCAAAATGTGAGGTTTTGGGTGTTTTCAGACAAGCGCCTCCCCACGCATTACCCACAGGTTACCCATGACAACCAGTGGGTAATGCTGGGGAGGCGCTTGTCTGAAAACACCCTTTGTCTATGCTATATCTGTGCTACTATACAAACTATGGTGGGAATTAGGCCATACTTTGCTAGTGAGTGTATTATTAAGTAAGCAATTAAGCTGTTCTAGAATAAGTGACAACAGCATATGAAAAGAGGAACTTTGACCTACCCAGCTGTCAGAACTGCAAAACCATTCGTTGGAAAGTAAATGGAAACTTTTGGTCTTGAACAGTTGCCAGTAAATCATACTGTATAAGCAGTTTGACTCTAAGGGAATATTCAGGCAGCTAAAGAATTCATAATTATAAAAAACAGACTCTTACCCTATCCCCTGTTCAAATTATTAAATAACATTTTTAATAATTCTATTATTTTTAGAATAGAGTTTAAAAAGTACAAATAATGCTTGGCATTACTAGGTCTAATGACCTTTTTGAATCACCAATCTTGCTGTGTGAAAATTAATGAAGTGCATAGAACTTTCTTGATAGGGAGGGTTGCTTGTGTCTTTTGATAAATGCAGCTCATGTGCAAAGACCATTTAAAAAAAATTCTATCAACATTTAAAGTGACTTTTGTTTAAATAAGTTAAATGCATTAACAAATCATTGTAAATCTCTTTATATTGTATACATTTAAAAATGATTATTTAATGTACAAATATATGAAAAATCCATTACATTCTGTTTGTTTTTTAGCTTCTTCTGCTAAGATGGGTCTAGTTGAAACAAAGTTGGCAATCATTCCTTGTGCAGGTATGAATTTTCTTGCTTGATCAATATTGTTGATATCTTAGCTACAGATATGTACCTTTCATTTCTTGTGGTTTTTATATTGTTGTTCATTAAGTATTATTAACATGTTTGTAAATTGTTTCTAAAGGAAAAATAGTAAAAGTGTTTTTCGTTACTTTTAAACACTGGCAATAATAGAAGTTGTCTTTTGAGTCATTGTCTTTGTGACTGTCACATATAGTGTGTGCATGCCTGTCTGTGAATCGAGAGTCTCTTAGCAATTTCCATTGGGACCTATGTCTATGCACTAGCCAGCTACAGGAACATAAAGTGAGTGTAGTGTAAACTCCCTATCATTCTGTATAGCTGTAGGTTGTTGTGCATTCAAAAATTACACCTCTCTGAAGGATTGCTTCGGTGTTCATCTTTTGTTTTGTTTTTCTCCAAAGGGCACTCGTTCGTTTTTCATTTTGGTTAAATGAGAGCTTAGGTCCATATTTTTTGTTTACTTTTATACAATTCTTTTTTTCTGGTGCTTTGGATACCTCCATGCTTCAGTGCTGTCTGGCATCATAGTGACACCATTTTTCAGTTCAAGCATTGTGTGATAAGATGTTCCTCCTGGCATTTATTCTCCTGACCTTCTTAAATCAGTATTTGTTATTCTAGTAAGGGGTACAGATCCCTGTTTTAACCACCTTTTTGTTCAGTCAGGGTGGTGAAGGCATAGTTAAAGAGTGTTAAGTGCTTCCTCTGGAGCTCTTATACCAGAAGAGCTGATCATGAATGCATCTTGATGAACATGAAAAATGTTTGTTGTAGCTTGGTGAGACTTGCATTCCTTAAAAATAATCCACGTGCAAAGAGGACTGATTGAGTGTCATTGATATGGCAGAATCCTGAATCCTAACTTGGTCCCCCATCTGAAGGCCATACTCTTTGGTAGGATTGTTGTTTTGCACCTCAGGGCATTAGTCAGGTCTTCAAGCCAACACAGCGATGTTTCCTGTTACTGAGAAGTCTGCTTTTAGGGCCTCTTGCCCATCATTTGCAAAGGCCTACAGACAGTCAACTCTGTCTAGTTTCTTAGGATATAAGGAACAGCAAGAACAGGTTCAAAAAGAGATACAAGATGAGTTTGAGAAACTCCCATTATGTGCGAGACTGAGCTTCCAGTGGCTCTGGGAGATAAGACAGTGCCTTTGTCAATGTTATCTCCTCAACAGAAACCTTGATACTGGATGTTTTGGACTACTAGTTTCATCTTAACGCATCTATGGTTTATCAGGAGGTAGGTCATGGCTCAGGTGGTAGAGGGCAAGCTTTGCATGTATAAGGTCCCACATTCAATCCCCAGCATCTTGGATTCAGGATCTCTGGTAAAACACCTGAGTGAGGCCTCAGAGATCCTGGAGGGTCTCAGGTAGCACACTTGGGTGAGACCTCTGCTGAAAACCCCGGAGTGCTGGATTTGAAACCCTGCTGCCATGTCAGGTTGTGACAATACTGGTCTAAGATGGACCATTGGTCTGACTCAGTTAGGCAGCTCCTTATGTCCTTATATATAACAATAACATACCATCTAACACTGACAAAATTATTTATTCATTTAGATTTTTAACCCACCTTTCCCCAAAGGCTTAGGCTAATAATAATGCAAAAACCCAAACCTATAAAACATGAAAATAATAACAGGATTTGAGGAATATGCATTTTATATACTTTTATACTAACCCTGCCTGCTAAATGCCTGGTGAGATAGATATATTTTACATTGCTCTGGTGAACCTCCTCCAAGGGAAGAGAGTTCTAGAACTGTGGGAGCAGTCATCAAGAACATGATGCAGTGATGGAACTTGCAAGATGGCGCTCCAGCTGCTCTTGCCAAAATCACCAATGACTGTTTTTGTTGTTGTTTTACATTTTCATGTCTAAGGGTTTAAGGGTCTCTATTCCATTTTTGTCCTACTCAATCTCTCTGTTGCCTTTGATACTGGGTACTTTCAGACGATACGGGGCCCTTTGGCCCCGTACCGGCACCACCGGCTTCGTTCCCCGCCGGGGTCACCCCGTAACGGCACAACAGACGTGCCGGGGGGATCCCGGCGGGGAAAGTGGGAGGGGCCGGGGCCGCGCGGCGCAACGTGCGGCCGCACGGCCCCGCCCCCTCCACGCACCCCGCCGCCCGCCCTCCGAGGAGACGGGCGGGCGGCGGGGCCAATGCGGCCGCCGCGTCCGGCCGATCGTGCCACGGCCCGGGATCCCGCCGGGGATCCCGGGCCGTGGCACGCGGCCAGACGTTACTTTTCCTTGGCCACGGCCCGGGGTCCGTTTGACCACGCTTCCCGGGACCTTCCCCCGGCTAGCCCGGGAAGCGTGGTTCAAACGAACCCCATGTGCCGATTGACCGTGGCCAACATCTGGCGCGCCGCAAACAGACGTACGGGACACGGTGACCACAGGTGGGTATTCACCGTGGTTCACCGTGTCAACGTCACGTCTGAAAATACCCACTGTTGACTGCCCTCTTCTTGATTCGCTTTACACTATTCTCTTCCAGGGGCCAGTTCTCAACTGGTTCTCTACTTGGTTCTCTACCTATCTTTCTCACCACTTCTTCAATGTCTCTCTCTCTTGTGTTTCCACCTCACTTCCTCTCTCTCAGTGGAGCTTCCTAAGGCTCTGTCCTGGGCTTCTTCTCTTTTTGCATTGCACTCTATCCTTGAGCAAACTCATTGAAGCTCCTTACCCATGTTCAGTTTTCTTGTGAGATTCAGTCTTTCGAGAAAACAGCACTAACATGAGATCAACATGGGCCCACGTGCCCACATTGATTTCTCACGTGTGCTTTAAAGTTGGATGGATCTACAATGGATCCATGCCCACGTTTGGCACCCAGACCCCCCAATTCCCTCTCTGGCCCTTCTGCTCCATCTCCTCCCCCTCCATCCCTTCGGGTTGAGCTGGGTTGGATGTGGGGGTGTTGCCTCACCCCCATCCTCCCCAGCCCGCAGCCCAACAACTCACCTGGCCGGCAGTGGAGCAACTTCGGCAGTGCAGCATGAGCCTGGCACATCGGGACTTTCCTCTCTGTGCATGACCTGATGATATGGCAGGTCTGTGCCTGCAGAGGAAGGTCCCGATGTACTGGACTCAGGCTGCACGGCTGGAGCTTCTCCACTGCCGGCCAGGTGGGTTCCCCCCTCCCGCTGTCCCCTTCCCTCTTCCCCCCTGGGCTGGGTGCGTGGGTGGGTGTTGCCTCCCCCCCTCCCTTGTCCATGGCCCCAGTTTAATGTTAATTTAACTAACATTAAATTTGAATGCACACATTCAAATTTAATGTTAGTGACAGGGATGGATTTTCCAGCCCTGTTATCTGTGATGAAACTAATGTTAATTTCCCTGCTGAATGAGGAAGGCTGCTTGCCCACATTACACAATCTAATGGTAGATAGGAATTAATGTTAGATTGTGTAATGTGGGCAAGCAGCCTGAATCTCATGGTTTCCAGTATTATCTGTATGCTGATGACATTCACCTCTGTCTCTCCATCCCCACCCTCTCCCTTCGTCCAGTCTCACATCACCAACTGTTTCTCCAGTATCTCTACTTGGATGTCTCTCAGTCAACACAAGCTTAATATTTGTTTAGAATTTAAATTTATACCCCAACCTTCCCCTAAGGTGCAAGGCAGCTTTCAGAATAATAGTTCATAAAATACATAAAAGTAAATAAAAATATAAAAGTCCCCTAACCCCCTCCCCCCTCAACCTACCTCCCCCAATCCCGTCAGCCTCTGTTCCCGCCTGCCAAATGCTTGGCCAAAATGAAAGCATTTCATTGCCTCCAGAATATGTGCCAACTCCTCATTTTCTCGCCCACCTCCCCCACTTCCCTTTCTTACTTTCACTGGTGGATTTAAATGGTGGGTCCTTTGAACATAATACCTAAGGGCACTAAGAACATCCAGTGTACGTAAAACAGCCTCATTTCTATTGGAATGTGGCATAGGAAAGATTTTTATTATTATAATAAAATCATGAATTAGAGACAGGTCTAGGAGCAAGGAGACTTTGGAATAGGTGAGGGTGGTAGCAGAGGAGGGGCAGAGTTTCTGAGAGGGAAATGAGGGCAGAAAGATAGGGAGGAGCAAGAATATGAACAGCCTTAAAGGTGAAGACAAGGAGGTTGTGCTAGATAAGAAGGGGAGAGGGAGCTTAGTGGAGGGATGGGTTGAACATGATCAAACCAGAAGAATTGAATTAGAGGTGAGAAGATCATGATGAGAGCAGCTAAGACCAATAAGAAGGTTGCAGTAGTGAAGCCCATGAGATGACTAGAGCAAGGTCAAGGTGGTTTCACCGTCTAGCCTGTTCCCAGACACTTAGCCTGGGATTAATCTCTGACTCACCCTCTTTGCACCTTAGATTCACTCTGTTGCTAAGATGTATCACTTCTCTCTGCATAACATTGCTAAAATCCACCCTTGCTGTTTCCACTGCCAAAACCCTAGACCTTGCTCTAGTAATCTGATGGGAGCTGTGAAGATGGCACCTCTTAGAGTGCAAGTTACTGCATAGATGGGTGTCTCCCTCCCCCCCCCCTTTAAAGCATGTCTGTTTAAATTTGTCAACATAGAATGGTTTTGTATGTGGGTATTACTTCACCGTGCTGATGGTGAAGGGTGACTACATTTTAGTAGGTACATATTACAAAAGCATTAATTTGTCACTGTTAGTCAAACAGATGTAATTTAATTAATGCTATAATACTCTATACCATCTGTTATTTTAGGTTACTAATTCAGCTTGTATATTATTTATAGGCAGATGCTAAGGACTGAAAATGTGATGTGTGTGTGAATCTTTTATGTCAGTATTTTTCTATATTTGGAGAATACAAAGATTACTGTTTTTTTGTTTTGTTTTAAAATTCCCTCTCTTTATGAAGAAATGGTTGGCCCAATTTAGAGAAGATGAATGAAATGAAAAGGTACCAGTAAGTAGTGTCTGACTGGTGTTCCTCCAGCTGAGTGAATGTTTCGTGGTGTTTTGCAGATAAAATCATTCAGAATTGAACCGAAAGGTATGCCCTGAGAGTAGGACAGTGTCTTGTGAAGATAAAACATTTCTGCTTGAGCTTTAGATAGTGCTGGTTTTGGAAGTACCCTACTTTATACCCCTTCTTGAGCTTTGGATCAAGGTTCTCTCTGTTGATGAAAGAGAGCCCACTGCTTCTGTTAGGGAGCATGGTGTACTGTCAGTTATTCTTAAGCAAATACTGGCGAAGCCTCTAGTCAGGTAACCATTACTCTACTATAACACCCTAGATAGTTATTGTTGTGTTTCAAATTTTCCTTTATTGGTTAAGATTATTGAGGAATTTGTAATGGGAAAACTAATTTCTTTAGTGGATGTCTCAGATTTGCTTGGCTCTTGTCAGTCTGGTTTATCATGAAAATGGCAGTGTGTTTGTCATGGCAACGGCCTTAGTAGTGGATGAAGATGAGGTGTTAATACTGATAATTAGAACTGTCCATTACAAAAGCATTTAGTATTAGTGACTTATCATTAGACTGTAGTATACATACCCAGAACTGCTCTTGATTGGTTTTGTTCTTTTATTTCGGAGGCCCCATGGGGTAGTATAAAGGAATTTTTGTTCTTCCTGGTACTGCAAAGTTAAAGGTGTTTTGATCAGCAAGGGCATAGTTATAATAGGGACAGGCAGTGTGCACAATCCTGTGGGCCCACGCTCACTAGTGCAGATGCATCTCCTGCTGCTGGGAAGAGGGCTGCGTGGGTAGGAGGGCATTCCATCTTCTGCCCCAAGGCCCATTCCAACCTAGCTACGCCCCTGTTGACCAGTTCTTGAAATGTCTCCTTTATACATCTAATGCACCATGTTCCTTATGGGGAAAACTACTTTTGTAGGGGGAAGAAATATTTTTCTATGTTCAGTAGACTTTGTGGAGGCAAACGTTCACCTTTAGTCAGCCTCATAAATGTTCTCCATGCTTATTGTTAGGGATGGTGGCTTATCTTAGGGAAGTACTCCTACATGTCTTACAGCAGTTGGACAATAAGCTATGCAGTTTACAGGAAATAGGTTGACCTCCATTCTGTCATGAAGCAAAGGATCATCCCTGGATCTTCAGTTTTTCAAAATCATGGAATTTTGTTGAGCTGGGACAGTTAGGCTATAGGTTTGCTGAGCACTATGAATCCTTTCCTTTTTCTCCAATCAGAGATCTATCTTCCTGCCTTACCCGCCAAATGCTTCAGTTTAACATACCCTCCAACAATTGGTTCCAAGAGATTTATGCAATGAGCTATTCTTCACATGAGACACTTTCCCCATTGTCTTTGTGAGCATACCTGCAAGGTATATGGAACTCTTGTACTACTCATCCCCATGTCTTGACTTTTTCTAAAATGGTGCCTGTTCAAGAAGAATTTGGAAAGATGAATGATTGAACCAATACCAACCAACCCAAATAATCTACATATTCTGGCCTGTCAGGTGCAAGGATTTCATCTGGGCCAGCAGTCACCAAAGCAAGTCATCTTTCTCAGAAAAACAGCACGTTTTCTATTGACTGGAATCATACTTATAAGCCTTAGGTTATTTGCAGTGCTTATACAACAAACTTTGTGTTAATGTAAAGTGACAGCTATCACCTAAGCAGCAAAACTAGGAGGAACAGAGTCCCATTTTAGGTCAAATCACTGAGATAATTGTTCTGTTCATAGAGAATACAGCCTGACAGTCTCCTGGTTAGATTTATTCTTGACATAATTTCATTGCCTGTATTTGGTCATTGTGCTTAAGGACAGCTATATAAACAGACTGAACTAGAAGATTTGTATCTCTAAAAATGGGAACAGAAGTTTCAGACCTGGTCTTGAAATGTAAATGCCAAATGATTCGTTTCTTTCTTTATATCTTTCATCAACAATTCATGTATAATAGATATTTTTTAAGCAGGAGGACTGCTTGTGTTTTGAGTAGGATTCTCATTTATATAAAGACCCCTTTGAATGACTGCAGAACTATACTAAGTATCAAATGGGTGGTACTTGGACTAGCAACAGTACATGTGAAAAGGATCTAGGGACTGTAGTTGATGAAAACAGAACATGAGGCAGCAGTGTGATGCAGCTACAAAAAAGGCTAATGCAATTTTAGGCTGCATTAACAGAAGCATTGTTTCCAAGTCGTGAGAAGTAATAGGTCCACTCTATTCTGTGCTGGTCAGACCTCATCTGGATTATTGTGTCCAGTTCTGGGCATCACACTTTAAGAAGGACATTGAAAAATTGGAATGGGTTCAGAGGAGGGCAACAAAGATATTGTCAGGGGTCTAGAAACAAAGTCCTATGAGGAAAGGTTGAAGGAACTAGGTATGTTTAGCCTAGAGAAGAGAAGACTAAGAGGAGACATGATAGCGGTCTTCAAATACCTGAAGGGTAGTCACATAGAAGTTGGCAAAGACTTGTTCTCTGTAGCTCCTGAGTAAAGATTAGAAATAATGGGCTTAAATTAAAAGAAAGCAGATTTTGGTTCAACATTAGAAAGAACTTCCTAATGGTAAGAGCTTGGTAATTTGTTGATATTGGAACAAATTGTCTAGGGAGGTGTTAGGTGGGCTCTCCTTTACTGGAGGCTTTCAAATAGAGGCTAGACAGCCATCTGTTGGGATGTTGTAGCTGTGGATTTCCTGCATGAGCAGGGGGTTGGACTAGATGACCTCTGAGGTACCTTCCAACTCTGTGATTTTATAGAGCCTTTTAAATGGGTGCCAAGTGTACCTGTAACATGGCACTATACAGTAGAAAGGGGTTTTTAATATCCAATCCAATCCAATTTTAATTTATATTCCACACTCTCTTATCAATAGATAACTTGAGGTGGCTTACAACAAGCAAAATAATACAATAATACATAATACAATAATACATCATCATAAATTCAAGAACAACCCCCATTGCACAGCTCCCAACCCTAACCCTTACATAAATCTTTCAATATGCCCTCCATCCATCTAGCAGTCTCCCAGCACTTACACGCAGGTAGTGTTAGCCATCCTGCCAAATATCTTCCACCTCCACCCTGCTGCCACCAGGGAGAAGCCCTCCTCTGCTCCACCCCCTTGTTCTCACCAAGGGGAAGAGTCTCTTCCTGGGCAATAAATATATACCCCCTCTTCCTCCGTCCAAACACTGATCACACCCGCTCCATCCAGTGGCCCCCGCCGTCTGACCCAGTCGGAGGGCACATCCAAAGGACATCCCCCCCTGGATGCGCCCCCCCCGACATGAGCCCCCAGTATGGTCACCAACACAAATACCGGCCGCCCCCCACTTTTGAGGGGGTGGTCCCAAAGCCGACCTCCTCACACCCAACATAATCTCTAAAGGAGGGAGCTAATCAAGGTTATCCATATACATAAGAGATTTATATACAGTACTCCTTTAGTTGGTACTGTTCACAAATGACAGGTCTGATTACAGAAAAGTATACAACAAACTGCATTCATGGTAATTAAAATTTCAATACTTTATTTATTTACCAGCATCACAACTATGACATACATTGTAAAGTAGGTGCATAATCAGGTCAAGATCCACTTTTTCATCATCAAAACTATGATGATAAGCTTTCAGGAATTCTCTGTCTTCCATGCTATAAACGGGAATTGAGACCTTTAATTCTATCCTTTTATAGATCTCTGCAGTAGCCATAAAAACCAGGAACAATGAAGCTGTAGTCCTTGTAGTCAGGGCCCTGAGCTAAATGCGGGTTCGTGTTTTGCGGATTTCCCACAGAATCCCCCTCCCCCCACAGAATCTCCTGCCCCACTTCCCCCAGTGCAGAATTTCAAGCCTGTGCTGGGGAGATGTGGGGCAGGAGATAATTTACCAGGCTGGGAAGGGGGGAGGGGGATGAACAAACTCTTGGGGCTTCCCCTCCCCCAAGGCTGCATTGGGTGGGAGGGGATCGCCTCCCCCCCCCCTCCCAGCCTGGTAAATTAACTGACCTGGCAGCAGCAGCTGCTCTTTTTAGCGTACTCGGCCCCATCTGGCACTTGGCCTATTCCTGGCCCCTCCCAACGCGGCCAGACAATGTCATCTGGCTGTGTTGCCCTGAGAGGCCCCATTGGGAGGGGCCAGGAGCTGGATGGGGATGAGCGTGCTAAAAGGAGCGGCTGCTGCAGCCGCTGCCGGGTCAGTTAATTTACCAGTCTGTGAAGAGGAGGGTGGGGTGGGAGGCAAGCCCTGGCAGCCCTTCCCACCCGACACAGCCTGGGGGAGGGCAGGGGATGGGGAGGGGAAAACCCCTGCACTGGATTTACCAGGTTGGGGAGGCAAGCCCTGACGCCCCCCCCCCTCCCCCCAGCCTGGTAAATCCAGTGCGGTGAGGTGCAAGTAACTTATAGTTTCATATTGGATAAGCAGGACAGGATTCACTGTCTGCTAGATATAGCCCACTCTTCTTCACAGACACTTCCCAATAGTAAAAGCCTTGTGTTTCAGGGTCCAGTTTTGTGTTCTGGCCCTGGCAAATTATCATGGTGGCATGGACACTATAAAAGGCTATTTCCCTCCCCTACGTTTTGGCAAAATATAGTGGACTCTTATTACAGTATAGGGTGCTGCATAATACAAATATGGATATAATGCGAGGGTGAAACACGGATAACAATGTTATATATTTATTCAGCTAATAGAGACCTACTGTATATTTTATCTGTCTGTCTGTATATATTTTCTTAACTGTTCATGTGTAGAAGAGAGAGAGCCATTGCCGCTGCCTCTGTTGCAGGTTTGCAGCCAGTGGTGGCAGCTCCTAGGGGCAGTGTACTGGGCTGGGGAGAGGTACTGCCAGCTTGGAGAGCTATAAATCCTTGCTTCTGTGCCCTATCGAAGGTCTGGCCAGGTGATGAGCTTTCTGCAGGAGCCCCTCTAGTGCTGGTGTCACCTGCTTGTTCTGTGTGCCCTCGGCTGCCACAGCTGCCCTGACAGCAAAACGTAGAAGCTAGTGAGCAGAACAGTCCTTTCTTTCTTCTCCCGGCTGGGTTTCCAGTGGGACACGGAGGAGAGGACTTCCCTTCCCAGCTCCTCCAACGCTGGTGTGTACTAGTTCTCCTCACGTTGGCACACTGCCTGTACATGCCAGTGCCTCTGGCTTTAAACAAACGAGACGATAGCCCCCCTCAAGTCTGCCTTCTTTCCGTGAAGCCCCCACTCATGTGTAGAGATACCCACTGTGCTGAGTGGAGAGAGGAGCCTTTGCCAAGGGCTGAGAGACCTGGGGGCTGGGGAGCCGTTTTCCTCTGTGCCTCGCTTTTCAGTTAAATTCACAGGTCTCATTATAACATGATTAGCAACATAGCCCCCAACTGTCAAGGTTCTCATTGATGGACTTGGGCAGTTAAGAAAATAGTCTTCTCTGGTGCTTATAGTTGTATGTAGAAGGTATTTGCTAATCTGTGCACAAAGCACAAATTAAACTGTTGAAATTAGAATTTGGGAAATTGTCTAAAGTTTATTCTGGATGACTTCACAAGGAACTAGATCAGAACTCTTTTGCAGTGCCAAGTGCCATTAGATCTTATAATGACAGGAAGATCTACTCCCTTATAACCAGAATACATCATTTTAATCAGAAACTAATTTTAATGAGCAGAAATTTTAATTTATTTAGACTGTCACTGTACCCCTATTAGAGCCCTTTTAAAAAACCTTCTGAGATCAAGTCATTTGGATAACAATGATTGGAAAAGGATAAGCATGAAAATTGGGTTTAGTACTCCTTTGTGAATCTTTGACATCCTTGTAATCTTTCTTTTTTCACCTTTAAGACCAGAATCCCTACTAGCTGATTTATATTTAAAAATGGAAAGTGGAGTATGATTGTTTTGTGATGACTAACATGTATGGGGAATTTCCAGATGCGACAGACTTGTGCAAAATGTAATCATGTCAACAGAAGGAGCACAAGATTAATAGACTGTCAATTTTTTTTAAAAAAATTCAACCTACAATATACACTGCTAGTAGAATATCCTCAGAATTTGGCCCCTTTCCAACAGGCGCAGGTGCGTGGGGGGGATAGGTAGGCAGTGCGTGGGAATGCGTTCCCACGGACCTCCACACACGAAGCATCTGGCATTGGTGCCTGTTGTTATATGCGTGGGTGATGGGTGAAGCATGGGAGTGTGCACACACACACACACACACACACCCCGGCCATGATGTTTCTGCCCCCCGCACCCACTGCAGTGTTCAAACGGACACCCCACCCGCGCACGTGGGCGAGGGGGGGGGCGGGACATCCGTTTGAAATGGGCCTTAAAGACTATAGCTGCAACAAAAATAATTCTTGATAAACTTAAAAACTCATGAAAATTATATGAATGACTCGGAAATAAGTGGAAAGAGAGGGGCTCAGGACCTCTTAACATCAAAAACAATGTGTGAATTTTCTTTGAACTTATAAATAAAATAAAACTCAGGCACCCTCCTGTCCATTAGAAATATCATTTATTTTCTTTAATGAATACTACTGCACCTGTAGGGTGATGTAATAATTATCTGATTATATTTCCCCCCCTAACTTTTCTAATAATGGGCTTAAGGGCAAATTGTAAAAAGAAAATAAAGCTTTTTGTATGAAAACAACCATCTAGCTTTTAGATTTCTACAGTTGAACACTAAAGTAAAGAACTGGGGGAGGGGGGGGGGGAGGGGAGTGGGAAATGTTGCATGTGCTGAATTACAGTGGAAAAAGAAAGCAAAGATTGATCCGATTTGGTTCCTTGAGATTTTGTTCCCTTCTCTTTCCTCCCACATTCCCACCCCAAGTTTCTCTCAGACTTAGCAATATGAATTAAAATGATCTAAAATGTTGGTAGAAGAAAGTGAGTACTGAATTCCAGTATCTCCAAATGCTGATTTAATCATATTTAAAAATTAATGTGCTGGATCATAGTAATACAGATATATATATTTTCCCCTTATACCATTTAAAAATAAATAAATAAATAAATACTGCTAATAAAATAGTAATTTATTGTTACTCATGTTTCTGATTTATTATTTGACTTTTCAGCTGACATTTCCCCATTAATCTTTACTATCTTGGTATATAAATACTATGGTGATAGGCAACTGAGAAATACCTACGATAGACCTCATATTAGTTCTAATGTCTGTTGAACATTCATGATAGCTGTTTGTGATGGTGTTGCAACAAAACACATTACTTTAGCATTTCTTTGTGGTGTTGTCAGTTAACTCAAATCTAGACAGTTTTATTTGCATTTTAATATTTTGTGGTGATTGTTTTATGTATCAAGTTAAATGGCCTCAAGTAAAAAATTGCTAATAGCATAGAAAGCAGATGTTTGAACATCTACCCTTGTCTCGAAGTAATTAAAGAAAATGTGTAGAGTTCTAATAGAGCAGAACATTAGTTCTGCTTCTGTGAGTTGAGAAAATTGTTGTTCATATGTTTTACTTCTTTTTCCTTAAATAAAAATAAATCAACTTTAATCAAATGAGTAATTTTCTGACTGATTTTGAGTAGTTCTAATGGTGCTTGTATGGAGGCAGAATTTTAAAATGTCACCCAGTGTTAATATTCAAATTCTGTTTTCCAAAATATAAGTATAATAGGACATTCTTTGGTGTCAAAACAGATGTTTGGCTATTTAGCAGAGAGATAAAGTTTTACTCTGTTCAGATAATCAAAACTGAATAAGTTATCCTCGTGAAGGACTAGGATTAGAGCTCCAAATTCACTTTGTGATCAGAGCCATATCCCTCCTTAACTCTAGCTTTTAATTAACTCCATCAAACAACAGGTGTGACCTTCCAAAAAGGAGCACCAATCCTGAAGCAGTTAAAATTTCCATTTGTGCCAATGGGAGTAAAGACTGAGTACTGAGTCAATGCTGAATAGACTATTGCATTTTGACACAGTGGCAGTAATTATTTAGAGACAAACGGTGTTTTCATATGTAGCACTATCATTCTTTAATCCTGCCCAGAGTGAGAACCTCACTCTGAGCAGGATTCGGCCTGGGCGCCAAACAAGAGTGACGGTTGCCCAGGTTGGGAAGGGGACAGGCCAATGCGCAGACATATGTCGCACAACACACATACCCTTGATGGCTAGAAGCACTACAGTCCTGGACTGGGGTAAGAGTAAGCGGGCCATCAAATATGACAGCCTGCTTTACCCCTGTCCAGCGTTCCTTGCACAGGATGTGGCAGCACTTAGCCCGGGCTGTTACTCAGGAGTGTCCCAAGGAATAGTCTGGACTAAACGCCACCATGGCCCGTGCAAATCTGGGTTCCAGCCCAGACCATCATCTGGCGGCTGCATTCAGTCATGCCAAGTGTGGAAATCCATGCTACCGTCACGTCTGAAAACACCCAAAGAATCTAGATTGAAATAATATTTCTGGGGTCTGGTAACACAAACCTTTACTAATGCTAGTCTTGGAAATAATCTGTATTTAAGTCAGTAGCACACTCATGTATGTAAAGTTTTTACATGAGAAAGGTGTGTTTGATTGGGCTGTTAGTTGTACCTTTCTGAAACAGCTTATTGAAAGCAATATCTCAAACGATAGTAATATCATTGAATGCTTCTAAAGAGCACTGCAACTTTACATTAGTGGTGCAAGAACAGACTTACTCATTCAGTACTTTAATTTATTTTCTGTACTTTACTTTCCTGGTGAACAAGAAGGAAATTGCAGAAGGCAATAACAGATTTCCTAAAGATGATAAATGTAAGATAAAATGACTTTCCACAGAAGTTGCTTTTGTTGAAAGTTCTTATCACTATGCCGTTATCTCAGTATAGATATTCCTTTTTTTAATACTATACCTGTTGTCCCTTTTTATAAGGGACTCTCACAGAGGCAGCAATCCTTGGTGAGTTCTTGAGAAATCTTGTTGACAGCTGTTGAGTTTGTCCACACTTGATGTGTTTTTGAAGGGAAGCCAAGGAATTTTTAATCAAGAAAGATTACTGAGCAGATTATTCAGTGCTAAATATTTGGAAATAGACTTTGTGATTTTGTTTTGTTTCAGCAAGAGCATAGCATCTATTATGGGAACATAATAATGAAGATATGATTTTTTTGATATATAAAAGCAACTTTATAAAAATCTTATTCTCTCGGATGTAGTGGATCTGAAAACGAAACAGGAATGTCAGTTTGAGTAATGTATATTTAACACTTTAAATTCTAAGTGCTTCCATATTAGAATGGAAAATATGTGGTTATTTTGGTTAAGTGTCCTTTATAGAATGTAAAAATATCTTTATTTTTTTTTTCTGGAAATCTACTCTCATAGGACCAATTGCTATTTTTTTCCCACCCTAATGAAAGTAGGTTACTGGTTTTTGGCACTCATCCAAACTGTGAGATTTATTTGGTGTTCAAGCACACTGTCTAGAAATAGTGATGCAATGTCAGCAAGGCTACTTTTCATTTCATGAACATAATTTCCACTGCCCTAGAATTAATTTATTCACTGACCTGTTAATAACTGCAGTCCGTCGCTTGTTTACAGAGACAGAGGAAGCGTCTGGAAATAGTCATGGTCCTCCAATTAGGTGATTAGTTACAGGATTACTATTCAGTATAGCATTCTTGATTTTGACCATTCTGAAGAGTCTGGCAGCTTATGAAAACTGACTGGCTAGTTAAGCAGACCAAAATACTTGTAGCTGTTAAATATTGTGAGAGGATAAGCAGCCTCAAGTGGTTGCTTTAGTTTGTACAAGCTTAGACAAACATAGATATGCTTAAAAAAGAAATCTGAATGCAGCATTTACAGAGTATAAGCAATTGATTGTTTTAATACAAATATATTAGTTATTATTCAATAAAAGAATATAGCTGCTGGAATTGCTTTGTGTTCCACAGTAGAATGTTTTTTTCAAGACGTGCTACGTACGTTATTAATACAAAGGAGGGTTCATATACAGACTTTGGATAGTATCTACTAGGGGTGTGCAGAAGGCACACCATTCATTTTTATTTACAAAAAAACTTTGTTTGTAAGGGTTTTGTAAACAACTCTATCGTTTTTGTTGGGTTTTCCCCCTGGTTTATTTTTTAATTATTATTTTAAATAAAGAAACTCACTGTGCATGTACAAAATGGCTACTGGAGCCATTCTGTGTATATGCAGCCTGTTTCCAAATGGCGCTGACACTGCCAGTGCCAATTTGGAAAAGGTTGCGCATGCGCTGAATGGTTAGATGACCATTTTGCACATGCGCAGTGATTTTTAAATTATTTTAAATAAATTAAATGGAAAAAAACCAGAAAATGGATGAAAGCAAATGACAGTTGTTTACTTATTCATCTGTTTTCATAACAAATGGGACTCCATTTATTTTCATAACTAATTAAAATGATATGAATTGCACACCCCTAGTATCTATGGCTATAGGAAACATTAGGAGGAGTTCGCTAAGGTGAGTGTGTGAACTTAGTAGAAGACTAACATGCTAATAAAAGGTTGATATTTGGGTGTGTGGTAAAGATCAGGAAACCAACATACATGTTACATACATGTTCACAAATGACTATTCTGTATTACTATTGTATAGCCATATTTGATGTCATATTATTCAATATTAAGAAACGAATGTAATCATGATATGAAAAATTGTATGAAACCCTTATGGAGTACAAGCCAGAATGGAAGTTGCAATCCAAAATTTAAAAAACAAAGGTTTAAATTAATTGTTAAGGCAAATTAATCATACCTACTATTTTCATTTCCTTGCAATCTATTAATCTGTGACAAAAAACCCCCTATACTTTAAAAATATTACCACTCCACATCAAATCACTAATTCTCACCCTCTCTCTCTCCTTCTCTCCTCAAAATTGTCACTGTCTTTCTCCCTTCAACAGCATAACAATTCTCTCATAACAAAGCATATCACACCACTTCACACATTGTAATATTAAACAAATTAATTATCATTAACATGCCTTTATGAGTTAATCTGGCTTTTGATGTTTTTGCTGTGTATATGAAATTAAAAAATAAATATTACTTTTATATTTTGTATTTATATTTTGTATTACTTTTGTATTTTGTATTTTGTTTGGATTAACTTGTTAAGGCATGCCTTACAAGATGTTTATACAACGTTAGCAGACCTACAATGGGCATGCATTAAGATCTCTAAGTAAACAATAATTCCCTGCAAAAGATTTTAGTCGCAGTCTGGAAATCAAGTGACTCAAAATTACTATGTTAAAGATAGGTGGAGATTCAATAAGAACTCCATCTCGCCTTACAAGATGTTTATACAATGTTAGTAGAGCCATAGTGGGCATGCGCGACATAAGAATTTCTTCTATTCCCTTCAACGTGATGTTTTTTTAACGAGAACTTTTTATTAAAAACACCATTCTATACCCAAAATTACCAGCAATTACTTGAGGCAAAACTTTAACAGTCTAGAATATTTTCTTTCTGTTAAGATCCCTAAGTAAAGAATAATCCCCTGCAAAAGATTTTAGTTGCAACCCGGAAGTCAAGTGACTCAGAAGTATCATGTTAAAGATAGGCAGATATTCAATAAGAATCCGTCTCGTCTTAAATAAGAGCTGTTCTCAGGAGGGGCAGGGTAAAAATCTAGAAAATAAATAAATAAATAAATACTAGAGGCGTGACTGCACCTATATAATAACAGATTAGAGACCGGAACAAGAAACTTTATGAACTCTCCACAGGCAACGTGGGGAAGGTCGTGAGACCATGGGTATTTGTATTTCCCGTGGATTGTATTCAAAATACATTGTATATGACAGAAGGCAATATACTGTAGAAACGATTTACTCAAAGTCACTGAACCTTAACCAGCACTTTCTATTGAAGAACCTTAAAGGACAGAGGCCATCTGTGTAAATGGTGGTCAGAGCGAGACAATAGCTAAATGAAGTTAATTAACACCTAACAGCAAGCAGACTGATAGAGCTAAAAGTGCTTAAGACATGAGAGAGAGATCTTTTGACCAACAGCATGTGCATGCCCTCATTTTTGTTTCCCTTAACTGGAGCTCAGTTTTTTAGAGCTTGGGAGTAGGAACTGGATCCAGGTGCCAGAAATGGGAACTAGGAAGGGCCACATGAAAACTTTTAATGGGCTGCATTTGACTCCCATGTTTGAGGTTCCCCACCCCTGATGTAACCAGATTATTTAGCCATTTTCTGATTGTGGGCTGAAGGGTGCAAGCAGTTTGGCCCTTCTTTCACGCTGTAAGATGCTAACATTTGGATCTTGCTTCATCTTTGATCCTTTTCTTGCTCTCAAATTTCTTTAGCTGAAACAATAAATTAAATGTTATATACACTGTGTACTGCTAACTCCGTCTGCTGATTGTGCTCTGCGGCCTGTTAGTCCTCTCTCCTGCCATTATACCAACCAGAATTACTACTGACTAATTTTCCAATATATCATAGTAGCAGAAAAGTAAAAAACGGTGGACATTGTAAAACAAATTTCTGAATGAGTATATTATGTAAAAACATATCTCGGAACAAAAAGACAAGATTTGTCATTATTCATGGCTGGCAGCAAAAGTACATGTGCTGTAGACATTTCTCTGAATATAGTGTAGTCATGGGTGTTTTCCTGTAGCAGAAAATGTGCATGTCCTCTGGTTCTACTTGTGTGTTTTCAAAGGCAAAGTTATTTATAAGAAAATCTCATTAATATTTTGATTTTTCTGTACCTCTCTGACTGTATCCCATTATAATTAGGATTCTGTTACAAATATATTTCTTTAGACCATTTGTAGACTTACTATTGTAGTGAAGCAACATACTCATGTTTAGTGGTTTCCTAAAATGTTGTTGGAACAGATTTGAGTCTTCTCAGCCAACCACTCTGAATCCCTGGGCTTAATATCGGTATGGCTGGCATATAATGGTATCTTCACCTCTAAGTAAGGCAGGTATAGCTCATCAGCATGCAGGATTTTCTTGCTCAGTTTTTTTTATTGCTACTTCTCCTCTCAAGATATAGAAAAATGATGCCATGTGTAGATTCTGGTTTGGAACTTTCTGGAGAGAGCAGTATCAGTTAGAGCGCCTTGAACATCAAGCTCTAGTGCCGAAAGAACAGCTATAAAATTAGGAAATGAGTACCAGCCACCTCGGTTCTTTTCAGCCATACTTAACGGTAGTGCAGACCATCATCATTGTCGTTGCCGCCGCCGCCGCTGCCACCACCACCACTACTACTACTATTAATTTATATCCCGCACTGTCCTGCAAAAAGCAGCTCAAGACAGCTTACAACAAAGAAATTTTACAATAGAAAAATATATATATATAAAAATTCCCCAAAGCCCTCACAGTCTAATACAATACTACCAACCCCAAAACAATCCTAATGAGTCAGATAATGTGCAAAGTTATTTATAAGAAAATCTCATTAATATTTTATTTTTCTGTACCTGTGTCGGAACTGCTCTTGGAAGAATTGCAAATACTCATGCCATTCCCGAAGATTCTGCAATCCTTGTTATTGCTGCTTTAGAGCTCTTTCCCTACTAAGAAGAATATGTTGTTGTTGTTGTTGTTGTTGGTCTTTTTATTTATATAGCACCAGAAATGTACCTGGTGTTGTATAATCATAATTATGCTAGAGGCAGGTCCTTACCCTGAGACAATCTCTGAAGGACAAGGGAGGGGAACATAGGGAGAGACAGGGATATATTCATGAGATAAAGAAAGTGACGGTACATGTGCTTAGCTTAGTTACAGGTGGAAAGTGGACTCTGAATGATGAGACAGTAGAGGGAATATCAGTGAGTAGTTTGAGGGGGGGAGGGACTGAGTAGCTAGGAAAAGTCTGGTGGAAAAGTTAAGTTTTTAAGAGGAATTTGAAGGTTGGGAGGGAGGGAGCAGATCAGATGTGTTCAGGAAGGGAGTTCCAGGCATGGAGGTGGCAGCATGAGAGAAGAGGCAAAGACATGTCTGTGAGCAGGTGCTGGGGCATGTGAGGATGGTGGAAGAGGAGGAACAAAGATCCTAGGTGGGGATATAGCCAGAAACAAGTGCAGGAAGATGTGGGGAGCGAGAGAATGAAGACCCTTGAAAGTAAAGACAAGGAATTTGTACTGAATGCTTTTGGGTAAAGGGAGCCAATGGAGAGAGGCAAGGAGTGGCTGAACATGATCAAAGCATTGAGCAAGGTGTATGTATTTGGCAGCAGAGTGTTGAACTGAAATGAGGGGCAAACTGAAAGCTGGGGATGCCAGTAAGGAAGAAGTTGTAGTAGTCAAGGCAAGACCATGGACTGTAGTGTTTTGGTCATGGAAACAGTGGGTAATTTCAGACGTGACGGGCCCAGAGGCCCGCCAAGCTGAACCATGAACCGGGATTCGTTTTGGTCCAGCCATCCTTTAGATGTGTCAGCCTGATTCCTACCAGGGATCGGGGAGGGGGTAGGGCTGTGCGGCGTAACGCGCAGCTGCGCAGCCCCACACTCCCCCGGCCTCCCGCCCTCTAGATCGGTTCTGGAATGCTCTGGGGGAGTTTCCCCTGGACCTTGACACCTGCTGGGTCAATGATCTCGTAGCCTTCTGGATCACCTTGTTGGCTAAGACCATTGACAGAGTGCCTCCCAGACGTCCGCTGCCCTCCCGAGTCTCCCGCAGGTCTCCTTGGTTTACTGAGGGCCTGCAGTGTTTGAAGCTGCAGAGTAGGCGGTTGGAGTCACGGTGGCACTGGACGTGCGATGAGTATGAACGATCGTAGCATAAGAGCAGTTTAAAGACCTATTCTGTGGCAGTGCAGGCAGCAAAGAAGCAGTTCTTTGCTGCCCTTATTGCATCTGCAAAGTCACGTCCAGCTGAGCTTTTCTGGGTGGTAAAAGGTTTCGTCAGTCCTGCCTGTCTCTGCAGCAATCCAGTGACCGCTGTGACTGGTTTATTGAGTACTTTGTAGATAAGATCCTTGTTGGGATCTGTTCGTGCCACCACTTGTGAACAAGATCCTTGCCCGTCCTGGCTGGTGAAAGCCAGCCAGGAGATGTTACGGCCGTTGTTGGCTGGGGTGTTAGTGCCTCCCTTCTGGAGGGCAGGGTGCCTGAATGCCTGAAGGAGGCTGTGGTTAGGCCCCTGCTCAAGAAACCATCTCTTGACACTGATGCTCCTGCCAGTTATCGGCCGGTCTCTAACCTTTTTAGGGAAGGTTATTGAACGGGCTGTGGCATGGCAGCTCCAAGAACATCTGGACCGCACCGGTTTCCTTGACCCCTCTCAGTCTGGGTTTCGGCCTGGGTATGGTACAGAGACTGCATTGGTGGCCTTGGTTGACGATCTCCATCTAGCGTTGGACCAGGGTCATCAGACCTTACTGGTCCTGCTAGAACTTTCGTCTGCGTTCGACACAGTTGATCACGAAGTGTTGGTGACTCGCCTGTGGCACTGTGCTGGGATTGGCAGGACGGTCTTGGACTGGTTTCGTTCATTCCTGGCTGGGAGAACTCACTGGGTGGTCTTGGGGGAGTGTACGTCTTCCCCCCGGGACCTCACGTGTGGAGTCCCGCAGGGTGCCATTCTGTCCCCCCTCTTGTTTAACATCTATATGCAGCCTTTAGGGGAGATCGTGAGAGGGTTTCAGGGCATGCAGTGTCATCAGTATGCTGATGACACTCAGCTGTACCTCTCCTTTTCCATCGACCCAGGCCATGAAGTCTCTTTATTTTCCCAGTGCCTGTCGGTTGTGGGGGCTTGGATGAGGTTGAGCCATC
>QEPC01003909.1:573242-632078 GCA_003113815.1 Sphenodon punctatus | reverse complement strand
AGTGGCTCAGCAGGATAAAGAGTCAGACAGAGCAGAGTGAAAGAGGTGAGTTTTAAGGAGAGATTTGAAGGTATGAAGGGAGGGGGCAAGGCGGATGTGGACAGGGAGGGAATTCCAGGCATGGGGGGCAGCAAGTGAGAAGGGACGAAGGCGCTTAGGGGAGCAGGGAAGGCGTGGAAGGGTGAGAGAAGGGACAGAGGAGGAGCGGTACATTTGGTACAGGCCCATGGTTGCCATGGTGGCCATGAACTCATGCTCCGCCCCTCCCCCTCCCGAGGTTGGTGTGGATGTTGAAGTCCCCCCAGACTAATGCCTTTGGGGGACTGCAACACCACCCCCGCCACCACTTCTGCCAGAGCATGTAGAGAGGCTGTCGTACAGGTAGGTAGGTGCATGGTATACGAGCAGCACCCCCAGACTGTCCCCCACCAAATCAAACATCAGATGAAGCGCCTCATTCCCTACCATGGTTTGCACCGGATATCTCCTAACCGACCACCTCTCTCTAAAAATCATAGCTACACCACCACCCCAAATCTCCGACCGTGGCTGATGCTGCACGGAATACCTGGCGAGAACAAGGCCAGCCAAGATGGGCCCCGACTCAAGGTCCAGCCAGGTTTCCGTAATGCCCACGAGATCGGTGGCACAGTCCAAGACTAATTCCTGGATAGTTGTTGCTTTGTTGGCTACCGATCTCGTGTTCAACAGCAGCAGCAAAGGGTTGGAGGTCCTCTGATCTCAGTTCCCCTGTCCAGCTGCTAAGGGGTGAATGAGTGGGACCTGCAACAGGTGCCTGTCCCGCTTCACTGGTCTCATACCACCCCATTTGGACCCATATGCGTTTTCGGTGGCCGGGCCACGGTTATGGAATTCCCTCCCGGAGGAGGCTCGCCTGGCTCCCGGGCCTGTTGGCGTTTTGACTGAGGAAAGACAAATCTCATCTATGATGGGTGTTGTCAACCCCTTGGCCTGTCCTACTAGCATAACCTCCGTCTTGTCAGGATTCAGCTTCAGACGGCTCACCCTCATCCATTCCCCTACAGCTGTCAAACACCGGGTAAGCACCGAGACTGCCGGGTCTGGGTTAGCTGAAAATGAGAGGTTAAGTTGGGTGTCATCAGCAAATTAATGACACCAAACATCAAACCCCCTCACGACCTCGTCCAGAGGCTGCATTTATACGTTGAACAGGAGAGGGGACAGAATAGAACCTTGTGAAATGTCACAAGTTCCTTGCTGAACATTTGACTGTTTTTAACCCATATGGCATTGAATCTCCCTAGTAATTGAGGTTTTGACTCAAAAACAAAAGGGGAAGTTAGAGAAGGAAGAAAACTAGCGATTACAGGAAGGAATGTACATGTCCCTGAACTACATAGCCAGGCCTGCTGGCATGGCTAGTTTCACGAACTGCACAGGAATTTTGTGATTTACATGCTGTCTATGAAATTGCACAGGGGGAGCTATAATAATAATAATAATAATAATTAATAAATAATTTTATTTTATTAATCATGCAGGACAGAGCAAACATCATTTTGAGAATCCCTGTCCAGTGATGTGGGGTGGAAAACTTTCTGTAATGGAAAGTTTTCAGCTATATTTTTCTGGAAAATTTTCCAGTTCTAAAAATGCATTATTTCATACAATTAATTAGTAACATAATGAATGAATACCAATACTAGTCAAATTGGACAGTTTTAAAGTCTATCTATCTATCTAGCCACTGAGAATGCCCTCTCCATAGTTGCCCCCCCGAAACGGGTGCTCCCAGAAGACCGCAGGGGCCGATCCTGGAGGAGGAGCCGCTGCAGCCGCAGAGGGGTCCCCAGGAAAGAGGAGGATCAGCCCTGATGTCCTGAGCTGGAGTGGCTGCTCATCCAGTCGGGGACACTGATCCTTCTCCTCCATGAGATCCACTCCAACAGCTGATGGGTGGGTGGCTGGGGCATCCAAACATCCCCTACCGCTCCAACAGCTGACCCGGGGCCCTGCAGCAGAATCCCAGGTCTTGCCCATGTGTCGGGCTTCCCAGGTTACATCAGAACAGTGGGACTGCATGGCAGCTGCCTGCACACCCTGAAACCCACATGTGGATTTGCCTATTTGACAGGCTCCACACATCGTCCCCAGGAGTGGCTGTTGGTGGGGCCCCATGGAGCAGCTCCACCTCCCTGGCAGTGTGAAAACACCAAATGGATGTTTTCAGATATGACGGTGGCTGGCTTTAGCGCACTTTAGCAAGCCTTACTCCGCAGGCCACCGTCATGTTAGAAAACACCTACCAGATGTTAGCATGGGATGGATTCCTACCATGTTGGTGGTTTGCCTGGGCTGTGATTTGGGGAAGTTGCCGAGTCACAGCCCAGGCTAGCCACCACTACGGTTAGAATCCTGCTGCACGACTGGGAGTAAAGCAGACTTCCACTTTTGAAAGCCTGCTTTACTCACTGTGGTACCGAGTGGCAAGGGGTGTGTGTGCCACCATGGCAGTCCTAATTGGCCACCATAGCTGCCCATCAGGGAGGAGAGCAGACCACTGAGTACAGCATGGGAGAGGGGCTGGGCAGATGCATGTCCACCCAGCTCCCTGCCCTCCCTGGCAGCCAGACCCCTGTCACAATGGGTGGAGTGCTGCTGAGCAATCTCAGGTGAATATACAGGAGCCATTCAAAGTAGCAACAAATGTTACACACCTGGGCTTGTGTGTAATTTACCCACCTCACCTGTCCATCTTTCCTTCTATCTAAGAGCCCAAGGTGGGGAACAACACCATGCTTATGGTGGTGAAAGCTACCCACCCACAAAACACAACCTGTGCAGTATTACCACATGGTTACTGGTACTGTGTGAACGATGTCAGGGATTATCTTGTATAGATTTGTTCAGAAGTGGAAGGCAATTCATATGGCATTCAAATGAGATTGCAGGGGTATGTGAGCCAGGATGACGTCATGGGGGATGTAGGGAGACACTGGAAGTTGGGATGGCTAGGAAAGGCTGGGAATTTAGAGGAAAGGGGTGTTTTGCAGAGGAGGACTATATGGAGAAGAGGGACAGACTGCTTGTAGGAGTCACCAGGGAGGGGCAGAGAGCTGTAATAAAAGGAAATAAATGCAAAAAATAATGATGGAAGTTTATTTTAAAGTGTGCCTTCCTATTGATCTTTAATTTTTCTCTATTAAAACCAGGGAAGAAAAACGGAACATATTTAACATCATGTTGATTTTCCGCTGAACTGCAAAAAAGATTGACTAAATGTTATTTCTGTAATTACTCTGTTTGAAAAGAAGCTATGATTGAAATTTATTGAAGTTTGACATCAGATACTTGCATTAACTGCTGCAAGTCAGGCTATGGATAAAGAGACATACCATTTTAAATCAAAAAGGTCATTTTAGGGACAAAAAGATAATGGACAAAAAGTAAAATATTCATCTTGCCTGCTGAAAGAACTGCTCTGCCTCTGATGCAAGATCTCCAATCCCGCCTACTTAAAAATGACATAAGGCATACAAGTCTAAAAAGTGTGCTCACTGTATATGAGAGAAAAGGGAGAAAAGGTAGTTAAAATTATACCTTTTACCAACAGACGTTGGACCAAAAAGGTTATGTAAGTTTTTAGGCTACGTAGCCTTTCTCAGATGAGCTTGAAAGAAAGTCAGAACTGATATTGAGCTAAATTTAGTTTGTATTGGGGCATTGGTGCTACAGAACCAAATTTGGCTGAACCACACTGCATGCTCTGATGCCTTGGTGAAACTGTTGTTAAAACCCAGCCGTCCTTATGATTGTAAAGGAACTTATATAGACAACAAGATTATGGGTGAGGATACACAGTACCCTTGGTAAAAACTTTGCCCAGAACTCAGTCATTGGCTGAGTTGGGAACTGCCAGCATATTGGAACTAAGCATTCACAACATGTATAAGATCTGCAATAAAGATTGCGCAGCCCTTGGAATTGTGCAGAAGGGAGCCGGCTGCACGTACCTAGGCCAGAAAACAAGCCTAACTTTAAGAGGAAGGAAAGTGCTATTGTCTTTGCAAATAAATGTGTAACATAGACAATACAGGTTTGTTTCTAAACTTATTTCTTTAAAGACTTTAGAAATTCTTTTTGGTTAAAGAGACTATAAAATACAGTAATGATACGTAACACACAGACATATATAAATATGAAAATTTGTTAAAAAGAAACCCAGAGTACTCCATGACTAATTTATGCCAATACTTGAATAAGAATAATAAGTATGTATTTGCAGTTTTTATCTGTGTGAACATCTCATTTTAAGTAATCATTTCCATGTTAAAAAATGTGTTAGAGGTTTTCCAAGAACTAACTTAATTAGAATGTCAGTTTCATCTAAATATTAAACATCTCCATATGACTAGTTTTTGCAAATTACTTGCTGTAATCAAACATTATTTGCTGCTATTACTTTTGATTTTGTTTTGAAAAAAAATCCTGTTACTTTAATTTACAGAAATAAAACTTCTCTTTTTAGAATGTAATTAGTGCTTGCCTTATCTTCATTTTCCAAAGACCAGTCCAATTAGATTTTTGTGTGACTATTGCAAAATCTAATGCAGCTACTCCCTCATGCTTTAATATTTAATGTCATTTACTACATCCCTCAGGACAAGGGGTGTTTTTAAATGAGATGGGGTGGGGTTGGGGTCCAGGATCAGTGCAAGGAGCGGGCGCGTGGGGAAGTGCAAATGAGAACCTGCACGCACAGCCGCCCCATCCGTGCACCGCCCTCCCCATCCCCACATAGGGTACTCCAGATTTTCCCAGAGTACCCCGTGCATGGACTGGGTTGACGTGCGTGGGTCATGGGAGCATGCGTATCCGTATTCAAATGAGACCTCCCCCAAGTGGGGGTGTCTCATTTAAAAACATCCAAGCACATATTATGATGGAAAGATGGACAAGCAACTGTTAAGGCTGGTTTAGAACATTCAGTTTAACATTGTAACAAAATGGCCATAAATGAAATATAGAAAGTAAACTTTGGAGGACACGACTTGAATTTTCCATAGTGGCTTAATAGCAGTTGGGCTGAAAAAGGTGTAACTGTTGGATTGTAAAAGTTTTTAAAATCACCATTAAAAGCTGCTGTTCCATTGTTGTCTCATTTTGTTGTGTTTTGAGCAAGACTTTGGAAATTCTTTTTGCATTAGATAAAATAAAGTTGTATGATTTGTAACACATAGGCATATATAAAATAGCAAACATTGTTTAATAGGAAAAAAGAGTACTCCACTTTGGGCTTTATGCTCCACATGTTGCTAGTGATGTGCTGAATTATACAATTTCTGGTTTCTTTGGCTTGTGGAGTGAGCTTTTGTGACATTTAATGTTTTCTTCGGCCGCTTTTAGACAGACCCGCCGGGTGTGTGAGTGAGTCTGTGTGTGCCGCTGTGCTCTTCTGGTGGAGGGGCGGAGGGGGGCTTCAGACGGTGGGGATGGATGTGCAGTTGGTGTGTGCACGCACCCCCCATTCATGACCCTGCACGGAGCAATGGGGAAAAACCCGGGTTGCTCCATATGGGGGCATGGGTGGGTGGTGCATGGGACACAGGAGCATGCCTCCACCCATGCCACCTTCAGATGGGTGTCCGTGTCCATGTCCGTGTCTTGTCTGAAAATGTCCTTTGTTACTGCATGTTTAGACAATAAGCTATAACTGAGTGGTTAGGAATGTCTGTCTCTGTATGCCCATCCCATACAGTAACTCTGTTGCCTGGAGAAATTTTCCCTGAGCTGAGAGAGTACATGAGTTGACATTCAGTTCTGTTAACTGTGGTTCACATTTACATGTACCTCACCACCTTGTAGCTCAGACATACATTTCTGTTCAAAAAGTCATGAAATATGAAATGCTACCTCATTATAAAGCTAAACTAACAGAGTGTAGAATAAACTCACAATGCAGAAAAGAACCCAGGACTTTGACCTGGTAGACTTAAAACTTAACCATGGAGCCAGTCTTCCAAAAATGTTACTATTTTCTAGCAAACATTTGTTAAACCTATTGTATATTGGCTCTTTCTCTAATGCCTGAGAACCCCTGCAATATATTTCAACATACATCCATGGGCTTTTATTTCTGAGGTATAGAGAGGTGAGCCTGTTACTGAGTATGTAAAGGTAAACAGCAGGCTTGGGGAAGACAGTCTGGCTGTGCTTTATTATTACCTATACACACAAGGTAGGTAACGAATAGGAAAAAACTCCTTAGCAGCAGAGCTCTGGTGACAAGAAAATCCTAATAAAGCTGGTCTTAAAGTTCAGTGACAGAAACTACCAGAAAAATAGGGACAGTTGGACTGACTTCAAAGTAAGCCCCACACAATAAGAAAGCCCCAAGAGATGTTCATCAAAAGCTGTTGATGTCAGTCTATACTCTGACCCGTGGCTGGAGCTTTTTTGAGCAGGCGTGGCAACCTCGTAGGCCACCATACCCGTCAGTCAGTCAGGAGGCTGGGCCTGGACTTCATAGAGAGAGGCTAGAGCATGGTTAGAGGACTAGAAGATACCCTATGTTAACAGTAGTTTCTAAAGAACCTGAAGCTTGCCATGTTCTGTTGAAACTGGGTGGCAAAGTGGAAGCCTGAAGCTCATAGAGTTTGGTTAGATGGTAGGCAGAGATTGGAAAATGTCGAAGAGGGACAGCTGGACATAATGGGCCTATTTAGGTTGGGCTGAAGTACTTTGAGAAGTCACTCTTTGTAGTAACAAGTTCCTCATCAAAGGCTCATACGATAGCTAATTAGTCATGGGATAAAGGAGAGAGTCCTTTTATGGATCAGTAGCCAGTTAAAAGATAGGAAGCAAAGGATAGGAATATATGGTCCACTTTCACAATGGAAAGTAGTAAAGAGTGCCTCAGAGGTCTGTAATGGAACTGGTGGTGTTCATATTCTTTAATGACTTGGAAAAGGAGTGAACAGGAAGGTGGCAAACTTTGCAGATGATTCAAAAACACTCAAGATAGCAAGTCTGAAGCAGACTGCAAAGAATTACAGAAGGATCTTGCATGACTGGGCAATAAAATGTCAGATTCAATTCAGTCTTGATAAGAACAAAGTAATGCATATACATTAAAAACTACATTTAGAATGTTGGGTTCTACATTGTGTTTACCACTTGCGAGAAAGATCTTGGGGTCATTGGGTATTACCATATGTAGCATTATACACATGTTCAACTGTTGCTTGTGATGATGTCACTGAATTTCTGTAACGGGATATAAATACACCCATTAGTGTGCTTGTGTGTCTAAGTGACTACTAAGACTGGACAAGTACCCATTATTTTTTTTGCAAGCAATCTCACGTGTTCAATTTCCCCGCTCAAATACTCTCTCTCTCCATCCATTCATTTATATATATAATATACAATATACATACAATTTTATATATATATATATATATATATATATATATATATATATTAGGGCTGAAATGAGATTTCTCTAAAATGAGAAATCTCAACAAAATAAAAGTTTTCGGTTTGTCATCAGATGAACCAAGAACCTCCCGATGCCCAATGAATTCTCAGGCAAAAATAATAATAATAATAATTTTAAAAATCACTGTGCATGGACAAAATGGCCACTGGGCTGTATTGCACATGTGCAATATGACTGCCACCCTAAATCAAAATGGTGGTAATTTATATATATATAAATTACCACCATTTTAATGCCCAATTCATTGGGCATCGGGAGGTTCTTGGTTCATCTGATGACAAACCGAGAACTTTTATTTTGTTGAGATTTCTCATTTTAGAGAAATCTCATTTCAGCCCTAGTTGACTGCCCATGTGTATCCTTCCACAAATGATTCCCCTGATGATATCTCTTGGTGCAATGCAACTAGTGGAGATGCTTAAAGAATAAATGAGGAAGAATTGCGCGGATAGTGATAGAAGTATGAAAACTGGCACAATGATAGAGTTTTTCATGCTGAACATGTTGAGATATACGGCCAAGACCAATTCATAGCCAATTCATTTTCTATGTGAAAAAAATGAGTCTGAAAAATAAATAATTTGTTAAACAATGCATTGCAAGGTGGAAATGTGAAATTCAGTGGAATGATAATAATGATGAAGTAACAATAAGTAAATCATTAGTAATAATTAAATTTAATACTTGATAAAACATTTGGTTGTCACCTGGAGTTGAACTTATGCATTACCTATTAAAACCACAATTTTTTCTCATAGCCATTATGAGTGGTTATGAGAAATGCACAGTGGCATTTCAATAGCCATTCTGTGGGTCTGGCCAGACACGCATGGTGAGGATAAGTTTGTTATTATTCTCATCATGTTCCACATAGAGATGACAATCCTAAAAACAGCTGGCCACTGGCTAGAAGGAAGTGGATGGACTGACTGTTTAGTAGAGGGTGATATTGCATCTGCAGGAATTGCTGATTAATACCAGTATGCTTCCCATGTTACTCTTACCAGGCTCACTCATCAAATAACTGCTGCTGCACTACATATGCTTATTCACCGTGCATACACTACTTACACTGATGCTGTTACTGATTAAGAGCAGGCCCTTTCCTTTGGCCTGTGGTGTGAGCAGAGAGAAAGGGACATTCCCATGTTTTGTTACTGAAGCCTGACATTAAAGCTTCAAGAAGACATCCTTCTGTTATTTAAGTCAATCAGCAAATCAGATTTTAAGTTTTATGTTGCAGCTCTTAGAGAGAATTGTAGTTTGGTTTTTCGCACTGGCCCACGCAAACTATGCCAGGTACCTCTCCATTGAAATTAAGAAGTTGAAGGAGTTGGTTCACGCACATCCTCTCATTGAGAAACAATTCAATGCAGGTCATTGTACAGTGAGGAAGAAAAGCCATGTGTTTTCAGCTATAGGCCTGGATCAAGCACATTTATTTATTTCACAGACTTTATATCCCGCTCTCCGCTGCTCAGGCGACTCAGAGCGGCTAACAACAATATGTAAAAAATATAAAAGAGTTCTAAACACTATAAAAACATAGTTAATCCTAAACAGAAACAAAAACTCCCCCTCCCCAACCCCACCCTACCCTACCTCTCTCCCTCACCAAATGCCTGACGGAACAGCCAGGTTTTGCAGTTCTTATGGAAGGCCAGAAGGTCCAGGGCCAGGCGTGCCCCTACCAGGAGGGAATTCCATAGGCGCGGCACAGCCACCGAGAACGCCCTGCCCTATGTGGCCCCCCGAGAAACCTGGAGGACCTCCAGCAGTGCCCCCAAAGGACCGCAGGGGCCAATTCAGGACCCGAGGAGTGAGGCGGTCTCTCAGATACGCAAGGCCCGGACCGTGTAAGGCTTTATAGGTTAAAACCAACACTTTGAATCGGGCCAGGAAGACTATTGGCAACCAGTGCAGAGATCGGAGCACTGGTGTACGGTGGCCCAACCCCACCAGGAGACAGGCCGCTGCATTCTGCAACAGCTGCAGCCTCCGAGCCGTCACCATAGGTAGCCCCATGTAGAGAACGTTGCAACAGTCTAATTGAGAGGTAATAAAAGCATGGATGATCATGACCAGGTCCGTGACTGAAACCAGCGGTCGAAGCTGCTGCACCAGATATAACTGGCGGAAGGCACTCCTCGCCACAGCCTCCACCTGGAGATCCAGGTGGAGCTGCGCATCAAGGAGCACCCCCAGGTTCCGCACCTGGGACGTCAGCGGAGGGCAAACTCCATCGATTGATGGAGTTGTCAACTCCACTGACCTACCCACTAGCATCACCTCCGTCTTGTCAGGATTCAGTCGCAGTCAGTTAGCCCTCATCCAGTCCCCCACAGCTGCCAAACACCGGGTAAGCACCGAGACAGCCGGGCCTGGGTTGTGGTGATAGAATATAGTTTTATTGATATCTTATGTTCTCCTGGCCTGGACAAAGGAAACCAGACCTAACTTCGGTCAAGCAAAGGCAAAGAGCAGAGTGAGGGTCCAGAACAGACAGCAGGCCTGAGATTGTGATGGAATTCAAGCTGAGATTACTCAACATGTGGATAAGGGCCCATCAGAATATTCACAAAGACATAGCCAGACAAGTATCTTCTCCTGGCACCGCCACACATGCTTAACAAAGCCTCCTGCTGAACAACTGGAGTTGACAAATGAAACCCATTATGAACAGACAAGTGGGACATTTGCAACTCTGCTACTGACTTCCAGGCCAGGAAAAGAACAGTCAAGGAAAGATAAGGATGTTAATATGCTCAGGGCCCTCCCGCCCAGGAAGACGCTCTTCTGATATGCTAAAGAACTGTGTGATGTCACCATGACATGGCATCTGGCTATTACTGACCTGTACCTCAGAACTGTATATGAGACCTGGTCATGCAACATGACTTTGGGGTGAAGGCTAGTGGTCACCAGTTGGTGAATCATATTTCACTCCCTTCCAGACCTTGCACGCACGGATCACAACTTATCTTCGCTCGCCAGCAGCTCTACTCTCCAGCATCAAAGGGCCCTCTCTCAGTCTTTTCCCTGAATCAGTCTGCGTGCTTCCAGGATATGGCCAGTCACAGGACACGTAAGATATCTTTATCTGGGGACTATCTGTATAATACTGTGTGTAGGATAATCCTGCCAAGAATAGAAAACCAAGGTGTGCCGTTCCAATAAAGTTTTGTTTTTGTACCACATTGGAGTGGTGTTTTATGATGATCTCGATCCCAATAATTTATTAGTTACAGGGTCAGTTGAAAATGAGAGATACAGTTGGGTGTCATCTGCATACTGATAACACCTCACCCCTAACTCTCTGATCACTTCACTGAGCGGTTGTATATACATGTTGAACAGGAGAGGGGACAAAACCGAACCCTGCGGGACCCCACATGGGAGGTCTCGGTAAGATGAAAAATAATCACCGAGTACCACCCGCTGAGTTCTTCTGGTCAGGAATGAGCAGAACCATTCGAGAATGATTCCGCCCACCCCCGCACTGTCCCCTAGGCGCGTCACCAACATCTCATGGTCAACGGTATCAAATGCTGTCGACAGATCTAAAAGGACCAATAGGGTCGATCGACCCTGGTCCTTTTCTTGGCAAAGATCATCTACCAAGACCACAAGTGCTGTCTCCGTGCCATACCCCAGACGGAAGCCAGACTGCGAAGGATCAAGATAACCGACGCGGTCAAGATGCCCTTGGAACTGCTGAGCCACTACCCGTTCAATAACCTTCCCTAAGAAGGGAAGGTTAGAGACAGGTTGATAACTGGCAGGGGAGTTAGCGTCAAGTGATGGTTTCTTGAGCAGAAGCCGCACCACCGCCTCCTTGAGACAGCTCGGCACTCTGCCCTCCCGCAGGGAGGCGTTGACCACCCCAGCCAGCACCGGCCCCAATGTCTCCCAGCAGCTCTTAACCAGCCAGGACGGGCACGGATCTATTTCACAAGAGGTGGCTTGAACAGCCCCAAGCACCCCCACCACGTCAGCAGGTGTCACCGACTGAAAGTGATCCCATAAAATCGGATAAGCTAGGGCTTTTACAGCCTCTACCTCCTCCACTGCATTAAGTGCGGCATTGAGGTCTTGGTGAATCTGAGCAATTTTATCCGCAAAATAATCCACAAAAAGGTCACTGCGGGCGGAAGATGACTCAACCCCCAGGTTGAGGGAGGCCAGACTGACCAGCCCCTGCACCACCCAGAACAACTCCGCTGGACGGGATTTAGCGGCTGCTATGAGGGCAGCAAAGAACTCCCTCTTTGCTATCCGCATAGCCACTGCATAGGCTCATAAACTAGCTCTATGTCGCAATCTGTCGACTTCAGCGCGAAATCAACACCGTCACTCCAACCGTTGCCCCTCTAACTTCAGGACCTGCAGTTCCTCAGAGAACCAAGGAGGTCTGCGGGGTTGCTGCCTCGACAACGGACACCTGGGGGCCATACGATCGATGGCCTCAGTTAGCAAGATATTTCATAGCTCAACAAGGTCATTGATGAGCCAGTCATCAAGGTCAGAGGGTAACTCCCCCAGAGCACCTAGAAACCGCACCGGGTCCATCAGCCTCTGGGGGTGGGCCGTCCTAATGGGTCCTGCACCCTGCTGGGGGCAGACATGCACTAGTAGGGAGGTCTGTACAGTAATGATCCGTCCATGACAAGGGCACAGTTATCTCCTCCGTTAACGGAGCACCAGGCCAGTGCAGAACATGAGGACCAGGGTATGCCCTCCAAGATGTGTCGGGCCGTTGACCCTCGGGGACAGGCCCATGGTTGCCATGGCGGCCATGAACTCCTGCTCAGCTCCCCCGAGCACAGCGTCAGCGTGAATGTTGAGGTCCCCAAGACTTTCGTCCTGGAGGACCGCAACACCACTTCTGACACTGCCTCTGCCAGAGCATGCAGGGAGACCGCCGTACTGGTAGGAGCATGGTATACCAGCAGCACTCCCCAACTGTCCCCTGCCAAATCAAACACAAGATGGAGACCTTCAGTGCCCACCATGATCCGCACTGGATACCTCCTCACAGACCATCTCTCTTTAAAAATCATAGCTACACTGCCCCCTCCCCTCTGTCCCTCCAACTGCGGCTGGTGCTGCACGGAATACTCAGCTGGAACGAGACCATATCTCCCCTGGTCCATCATGACCCCAATAGCCATGCCCACCCTCCCCGGAGTCCCCTCTCTCACAGAGAGTCTCCCCACCCTATCCCCCAGGCATTGCCCCCCTGTCACACCGGGTGGCAGAGTCTGACTACTCCCCTCCCCCCACCCCCTCCCTACCCAATCTCCCCTTCCACCCCATCCTGGATCTCCGTCTCTCACCGGGAGTCCCCTCTAACTAACATATGCCCCCACTCATGGGGAAGCCCCACCCCCCAGGGTCACTTCCCATCCTCTCACCACAGGGAGTGGCCCTTTTCTCCCCAAGCCCATCCCCTTCCCCCCCTTCATAATATACACACCCCATCCCACCCAAACCCCCTTTAAAACACAAACAATAGTAATGTCTCCCACCCCTGGTATATTTTAAATCCTGTACAGGTCTTCCTTAAAACTAATCCCTAATAACCAGGGGAAATACTAATTTAAAGGAGACTCACTCTTCCCCCACACAGTTAAAGCACAGGGCAAACCCCACATACAACAATCCAAATCCAGCAGCATAATCAGCTCAGGCTCCCCAGATCTCCTTAAGGGCCTCTATAAGGACTGCAGCCCTTTGGCAGGCGGCCCTTTGGCGGCACCAGGTCTCTGCGGGCTTTTCACCCTCCCTGCTGATGACACGCCAGGTGGGGAGGGGCTTCTGTCCCTACCCTCCTCCTCATGGAGGGGGGCTGTAGAATGGTTCAGGGGGCCAGGTACAAGCCCCGCGGTCCAGAGGCAGCCAAGGGGGGGGGGAACACCAAGCCCCCAGGGAGCCCTCGCCCCTACGCGCTGTCTGCTGTATGAGCAGAACAGTGCTGTAGTCAAAGAAGATGGGGGTGCAATCCGTCTTATGCATAATGAAAATGCTCTCCACCCCTTTATGGTTACTGGCCCAGAAGTTGCTTGTCTTGTAAATGAATTTGAGAGTTGCTTGAGTCGTCACAAAAGTGCCTTAAATATGGATCACCATGAGCAGACTCTGGGTTTCCAAGCATAGTTTGGTAGACCTATCAGAAACTTAGGGTATTTTCAGACGTGACGCCACCATGGGTGACCATGCTTTACTCCACGAGGTCAGTGGCAGTGGCATCACATTTGATCCCGTCTGCCAGCTGTTACCGTGGGTGGGATCAAAGCTTTCCCCGGACCGTGGCAAGATTTTGCCCGTGCTGTGAGCTAGGCCCCCTGACAACTAACAGTGCAGGGTAAACCCTGCCATTCCTGGCCTGGGGTAGAACGGGCCGTCGCGTATGATGGCCCGTTCTACCTAACTCTGGCCCGTGGCTGGACCTTTTTTGAGCAGGCGTGGCAACCTCGTAGGCCACCATACCCAGTCAGTCAGGAGGCTGGGCCACACTCAGCAGTGCGCGGGCGGGGCCATACGGACTTGCCCCGCTCCCTCACCAGCCCGGACTGCCGACACGTCTTTTCATCAGCCGGACCAGAACCTGCCCAGGCTGAAGGGGCTCTACCCGGGCAGGACCAAAGCATGGTGGCACATAGCACTGTCATGTTAGAAATCACCTGTAGTTAACTGCATTGAGGAACATGGTAATACATTTGAAGAAGAGAGCACAGACATTTTTAGTTTGACAGCAAAAGATGTTGCAGATCCTGGACTGACAACAACAGTGAGAGAGATTAAGAACACTGGAAAGAAACAATATAAACTTTTTGTAAAGGAAAGACTTGAAGAACATACGATGAAAGCTGATGCAGTACTGCCACAGAATAAGTTGGTCTTGTTCCGTGCTGTAACAATGGTAGTCCACAAGAACAGCAACAGAAAGCTGACAGCAGCAAAAATGATGCGGATCTATTTTCCAGGCTTTACATTGGATGTCGGTCTCGTGGAGGAGGTCTGGATGCCTTTTTCTAACATGAAAACCTAGCCTGTCCACCTGTATTGCCTCAGGATCAAAAACTCCTCATGACGACGAAAGCCCATCTTCTTACTTGCATTTCAAACCTGGCACCCTACTGCACCCAAGGTTGTTGGTGAGATTATGGAAACCAGTACTGTTCATATGTTAAAACTAGGTTCAGCTTTTCATACCACACATCCAATCTCATCTCCAGTGTGTTCAGCGCTTGGATATTGTGTGGGATCAGTGCTTCAAGCAGGACTTTTTCAAGGTTCAGGCAAGGTCTGATAATATTTCACGCCCTAACAGGGTGTGACACTGTATCTGGTTTTGCTGGAAGAGGAAAGAAATCTGCATGGGCTGTATGAGACATATCTCTCAAGGCACAGGCAAGAGAAAAGTGAGGTGATGGACACAGGAGGAAAGTGACTCTATCTACAAGTATACCTAGAAACTGGCAGGGATTTCTCTGCAGCGATGAAAGTAAGCGTGAGCTGTTCAGTTTTCTTGCAAAGCAGGCTGTTGGTTGCATACCAGGAAATAAGGAGATTGTTGTTATTCTCGAAGGTGATGTACTCTGCCATCCTCCACCTGAAGATGTATCATATCTTGCACCATGTACCCATGAAGAGGCAGATACAAGAATTTTTGACCATGTTTCAGACCAAGTTAACTGAGAATAAAATCAATAATGATTCTCACGGTGGACACTGATGTGGTTTTCTAGTAACATCTTTGGTCCTTTTCACATGGGCCACGGTGGGCGGGGGGATGGGTATGCACCAGTGGCAGGTGGAGGTGGGTGTGCGGTTGTTTCCATGGGCCCACACCCATCTCCACTCATGGAGCAACCTGCATTGATGCCCGTTGCTCCATGAGTGGGTGATAGGTGGAGGTGTGTGGAGTGCAGGAGCACCCACGCACCCACACCCACTGCCCATGATGTTCCCACGGGCGCCCACTCATTCCCATGCACCCGCTGTGGCGTTCAGATGGGCTCCCACCCCACCTGCACACGTGATTGGGGGGTGGGGGTGCCTGTGTGAAAACGACCTTTATTTCAATGCCTGTTACTAAATTAGCTCTGAATTGCTTTTGGGATGTGACAACACTTCCAGCACCTGCCTGCTCATATATATGCCCACATCCTGGCAGTGAAGGCTGAAGGTCTTTTAAAGTTTCACACCCTACAGGATGTGACACTGTATCTGGTTTTCCTGAAAGAGGAAAGAAATCTGCATGGGCAGTATGGGACATATATCCTGACCTGACACCAACAATATGATGACTGTCACTATCCGGTACAACAGTTAGACGCCAGAGGACATGAAAACTCTTGAACTCTCTGTGATACTCTTGTACGATCAAACAAGTGCTGCCACCTATGTCAATGATGCTTGGAGGTATATGTTTACAAAGAAAGGCAGATTATTGGATGGCATACCACCAACTGCTGCAGCTTTGGAGCAACATATCCTCAGGTCTGTACATCAGGCAAGTTACCACTGGGCTCAGGCAACAGTAGCAAGACTGATTCTACCTTCACCAACTGACTGTGGCTGGACAAGAGATGAAGATGGCTACTACCAGCCACTTTGGACAACATTGACAGAGGCATCAAAAAACTGCAGCGAGTTGATATGTTGCGCGTGCAAGAATACCATATGTTGTGGAAACTGCAAGTGTGTTCGTAGTGGCCTCAAATGTACAAGCCTGTGCAAATGCAATGGACAATGTGTGAAACTAATTGAATTAAAAACATTTCATGGTTAACCTTTATTTTTTAATTCAATATTTTATATTAGATACTGTTTAAGAGAGTGTACATAGTTAATGGAATACATTTAACATCATTAATTGTTTGCTAGCATTTCTGCTTAAAAATTCTGTTTCCACATAATTAACATGTATAAATGCATATATCTTTGCATAGAGAGCACTATGGATCCTGGTTGTTGCCTGCAGTGCATTCAGGGACAAGGGAACAAAAGATGACACTTCTCTTTCTGCTTGCCACAGCCTGTTACTGTGAAGGCAGATCCCCTGAACTTCACTCTCCTGCACACCCAACATTCCCCCCTATCTTTTCCCTAGTCTTCCCCTCATGTTTCTTCTGAAATGTTGTTTGAAGTACTTTATTGTAACCCTGATGCATAATTGAACAATATCAAATATTCATACATGTGTATGATAGCACAGTATGTCCACTGGCTATATGGCAAGCAAACGGTCAAAGTTATTCATATACACAGATACGATATTTTTAAATGACTGGGCACAGGATACCAGCTACATTTCTTAAGTGCATTTCATAAGTGAGTGGTTACATAATACGCTATACAGCTGTATTTCATAAAAAGGATGTGTATTCAAAAGTAATTAAAAGAAAGCATCTAGTTAGCACATCTCTTATTTGGAAAAACAAAGAGTTACACAACTGGCTACATGACTACGCAATGAAATACACAACTAAATTTTCATATAAGAGGAGTGCTAAAGCTTTTAAAAGAAAGCATCTAGTTGGATCTAGCCTTCAGTCTGCGATTAATATCCTCAGGAATATCAGCAGTGCCTGGGTCAGCTGTTTTGGAGTACACCTCTGCAGCAGCCAATGAAGCCTAGCATTTGAAAAGGGAGTGCCAAGTGCACAGCGAGAGCATTTTATCTGCCTCCTTTATGTGGCACATGGGGGTGCAGGGTCACATGGAGCTCATGTTTTTGGTGAACTATTCAAACTAGGTATTGCCAGTTGTAGCATGGGCATGTGGGGGTGCATTGCATCTGCACGCTCCCCGAATATGCCATCTCTTATATGGGAGACCATGTGAACGACTAAAGAAGAACCTCACATTTTTATGTTCCCACACCTTCTGAACCATCAATCTAAATACAGAGGGATTTCTGGAAATTTTGACCTCCCCCCTAGCTTTGAAATACCACATTTTGTTCAAGGAAACTTGTCTCTCACAGGGCCTTCCCAATAGGTGTACGTTTTCCACTTGCTTCATGGGGAGTCTTACCTAACACTGCCTATCCATATTTGTATGCAGTATCAGTTTGCATTCTGACATTCCCCCCCACCCCCCTCCACTTCTGCGGGGAAGTGGTGCATCAGTCAGAACATCTTCTTGGTCGCTTTCCATCAGACAGGAGAAACCACCTGCTGACAGACTAGCTTTCCATGAACAGTCCCTGAAGCAGTATGTGGCTGACCTGCTATTTCGCAAGTGGGGTCTGATGTAGGTGGATCTCTTTGCCACCAGAAATAAAATCAAATGTGTACAGCAGAGCAAGCATGGACCCATCTTTTTACTTGGATGCTGCCTATTTACACTGGAGAATAAATTCCAAATATGTTTTCCCCTGTATTACTTATCCAGAAGGTTCTGCAGAAGATGTGAGCAGAAAGGCCACCAGTGATTTTAACAGCACCTTCTAGGTCTGGACAGATCTGTTAGAAATGTTTTTGAGATGTTACATCACCCTAGAATAACACCATGCATGATGCCACAAAAGAATGAACTGATCTGTATCTGAAGTCTCTGCAGCTGCCTACCTGGAGAATGTCACTCTAGTGACAATCATTTGTGTTCTCAGAAGGCAAGGGATATGATATTAAAGTCTAGACAACATAGCTATTACCAGATGCTATAATCCTAAGTGAAAGAGGTCCTCAATTGGGGCAGCTGTGACAGGACTGTTTATCCTCCAAGACTCAAAAAGTCGCAAACTCATCCCTCCTGTTATATTTATTTATCAGTTTACATCCCTCTGTAAGACAAATTCTCTTTTGGAGCCCTACTGTGAGCATATTCATCTTTGGTACTTAGGTTAAAGAATCCCCATCTGCCTTGGAACAACTGGAACTATTTATATTTTATCTACTTTTGAACCGATAGCAGAATGCTTCCTGTTCTATCTGGCTTTTAAGACTTCCTTCATAGAGGAAATGTGCCTAACTTTTTCATAGACTAGAGGTTTGATTTATTCTTGTGTTTTTCTTGCCAAGTTGCAAAATTTTCATTTTCAGCAGTATGTTTGTTGATAGACAAATATTCTCACCAATAGCTTGTATGTTTCAGTTAATAAAACCAGATTCTTCATTAGATTCCCCTCCACCAGCAGGAAAAATAAGTGTGGTTTTGGTTTTTTTCCTCTCAAAAGTAGGGGAAGTTGCATCATTTTAAATGTTTGTCTGATTTTTCTACTTAAGAAAAACCTGTAAGCTCTTCAGAGCAGTTTTTTTTTTTGTCTCTGTGAAATCCTTAGGCTGCTGCACCAGCACTAGCCCTTTGAAATGAACGTAGAACTAGCCCCACAATAGCCAGAAGATCATGTTGTTTGCATTTGTACAGTGCAAATTACAATAGGACCTTACTTGGAGTCTCTTGGTGCTTGCTATGTTGGCTATATAATCCCCTGCATTCTTCAAGCATCAGGCAGGCACTGTGCCTACCTGAAACATAATGCCTGTTGGACCTCTAGCTGATGTGGGGGTGTCTTCACAGTGTACCCAATAATATTGGACTTTACCTGTATAGTTAGTATATTGTCTAGACAGTGTGGTTGCCATGTTTGGTCCAAAATATAAATAGTTTAGGTGATAAATTTTATTGGGACAACTTATGTTGGTGAGAATATTCAAGCTTCTGGGCTACACAGGACTCTTTCTCAAGTACGTAAGAAGTAGGAACTATGCCTGAGTATGGGTCCTGTGTAGTCCAAAAGCTTGCATACTCTCAGCAACAGAAGTTGGTCCAATAAAAGCATCTGAACTACTTTGTCTCCATCTCTTAGGTGGAATTTAGTTGTAAATTCAGATAAGATTTTATTTTAGAAAAAAGTATATTTATTTCAAGATTTTTGTTGTTAATTATTATGTAGATAAATGTAAGAAATTAGAATTCTTCAAGCCTTATTGTTATTGTTGTTATTATTATTAATAAGTATTTGTATAGCGCCAGCTGTGTACCTGGCACTTTACAGAATAATAAGAATGACACGGTCCCTGCCTACAGCTTACAATCTAAAAGACACGGAGGGGGAGACAAGCAGAGGGGACATAGGGAGAGACAATCAAGTGAATGCGAAGTCTCAGGTGCACGTGCTTGACTTGGTTGCTTGACTTGGTTGCGGTTAGGCAGGAGTCTGCGGGGAGGGCAGACATTAAAATTGGGATAAAAGTCCTAACAGGTGTCGGGAAAGGCGGTGAGAAAGAGGTGGGTTTTGAGGAGGGATTTGAAGGTGTGGAGGGAGGGGGTAAGGCGGATGTGGGCAGGGAGGGAGTTCCAGGCATGAGGGGCAGCAAGGGAGAAGGGGCAGAGGCGGTTAGAGGAGCAGGGGAGACGAGGGAGAGCGAGGGAGGGGACAGACGAGGAGCGGAGAGTGCGTGCAGGAGTGTGTACGGAGATTAGGGCTGAGAGGTAAGGGGGAGCAAGGTTGTGAAGGGATTTATAAGTGAATACCAGGAGTTTATGAAGGATGCATTCGGGAAGGGGGAGCCAGTGAAGAGTGGAGAGGCGGGGCTGCACGTGATCAAAGCGACAGGCCGAGTGGATGATTCTAGCAGCGGAGTTTTGGATGGAGATAAGGAGGGACAGGTAAGAGTGAGGGAGGCCAGTAAGGAGAAGATTGCAGTAGTCAAGGCCAGAGATGACCATGGTGTGAACAAGGGTTTTGGCTGAGGAGATAGAGAGAAAGGGGCAAATCTGAGCAATGTTGTGGAAGGTGAAGCAACAGGACTTGGCAACAGAGTCGATGTAAGGTTTAAAGGAAAGGTGAGTATCGAAGATGAAGCTCAAGCTATGGGCTTGGGGAACAGGGTGGATGGTGACCCCACCAATAAGGATGGACAGGGGAGAGGAAGGGTAGGGAGGAAAGATAAGGAGCTCAGTCTTAGCAATGTTGAGCTTGAGCTGACGTCGGGACATCCAGGCGGAGATATCAGAGAGACAGTTGATGAGGCGAGCTTGGAAAGCGGTAGAGAGAGGGAGTGGAGAGAGAGAGAGAGTTGAGTGTTGTCAGCGTAAAGGTGATATTGGAAGCCGTGGGAGGCAATGAGTTTGCCAAGGGACAGGGTGTAGATAGAGAAGAGGAAGGGCCCAGGACAGAGCCTTGGGGAACCCCAACTGAGAGGGGGAGGGAGGAGGACTTGGAATTGGGAAGAGACACATTAAAGGAGCTGTCAGAGAGGTAGGAGGAGAACCAGTCAAGGACAGAGCTGCAGAATCCTAGGGAGCGAAGAGAGTCCAATAGGAGTGAGTGGTCGACAGTGTCAAAGGCAGCAGAGAGGTCAAGGAGGACAAGAATGGAGTAGAAACGCTTAGATTTAGTGATCAGTAGATCGTTGGTGATCTTGGCAAGGGCCGTTTCCATGGAGTGACGGAGGCAGAAGCCAGATAGGAGAGGGTCCAAGGAGGAGTTGGCAGAGAGGAGATCTAGGCAGCGGGAGTAGACAACACGCTCTAGAAGTTTAGAGGCGAAGGGTAGGAGGGAGACCGGCCGGAGGGATGGATTAATTTCATGTAAAGGTGGGTGGAACTGGGATCAATGGAGGTGAGGAGGCGGGAGGGGATTGGGTCGAGAGGGCAGGTGGAGGGGTTGGAGGAAGAGAGCAGAGAGGAGATTGGGTCGAGAGGGCAGGTGGAGGGGTTGGAGGAAGAGAGCAGAGAGGAGATTTCCTCAAGGGAGGCAGAAAGGAAGGAAGAGGGGGGGAAGGGGGTGGTGAGGGAGCGGGAGGAGGAGACATGTGGGAAGCAATGTCCTGGCGGATCTTGTCAATCTTTGAGTATACAGTAATGTAATAAATGTGCAAAGAGATGAGCAATTAGCACTAATATTTAGAGCTCTAAATATTTTTTGTGTTAGATCACTATTGCCTTTACCGTATCAGGTCTGTATGCTTCTGGCCAACTAAGGATTTGTGTCATGCTTTATTCCTTATTTTATGGGGGAGTTCATGTGTAATACTTTCTCAGACATTTAGAAAATGTCTTATTAAATGAATCCTAATGTTTCAGTATGATGAAGGGTGGTCGGTCTGTGGTTTACAGCTCTTGTTTTTATTGTCTTATGAATCAATTCTTAGCTATACTATGTATTCATGTTGCTAACAATTATTACAGTGGAAGTTAGCAATTTCATTTTGTGCAAGGCAAAATGATACATCTCTGCTTGGACAAAAGATTAAAATATTAGAGTTCAGTATTTCAGATTTAGGACTTTTTAGTTTTCTATATATCATGCCTATAGATATACAGATAAATGAGAGTTCACTCATTTATGATTTTAAAGGAAAACTGCAATGGAAAACAAAATAGGCAGTTGTGGTTCAAGTTGTTTTTTTTTTTAAAGTCCTCTCTCCTTCAGGACTCTTTTCTTCAGTCCTCTCTCCCTGTCAACAAGAGATTTTCTTGGAAGATTCTCTGAGAACTGGGAAAGTAATGCATTGATACTTAGTAGGACTTATTTAAATAATGAATGCGACTTTTTAAGCTGGTAACTGAATGAATTTGAAGCCTTTGAAATTGATGTGAGGCTGTATATCATGCATAAAAATGAACAGCTGCCACAACAAAATAACTCCAGAAAAACACAGCACAAGTAGGACAGGCAGGGATATTAAGTTCTTAAATGACTTTGTGTCTCAGTGTATCTAAGAAATGTGCCTATTTATTAAACAGACACTTTAGCTGTTTTGATTCTACGGGCCACGGTGGTTGGGGGGATAGGTGTGTGCCCGTGGGAACAGGAGCATACCCACCTCCACACACGGAGCAAGCGGCATTGGAGCCCATTGCTCTGTGTGTGAGTGATGGGTGGAGATGGGTGTAGCATGGGCACGCACATGCATGCCCACCCATCCGCTGTGGCATTCCCACGAGCGCCTCCACCTATCTCCACGCAGCGAAACTGTGTGGAGATGGGTGGAGGCGTTTCATGTGAAAAGGGCCAGCTTTTTTCTTATACTGTCCACCACAAATTTTGTTTATGGTTGTTCTTTGAGAAATCAGGTCCTTAATATTTATAAGCAATATAATTGTTTATTCTCTATACACCTACTGACACCTCAGCCTTTCAAAATGGACAGAAATTTTGATTAGCCTATAACATCTACTGCCAGAGTTGGGCAAATCCACAGTGTCAAGGGTACAACTAGAATTTTTCTTTTGGCCCAGGGAAAGAAGCCCTATTACTAGAATAAATGGACTAGTAAAATTTTTAATCTCATTTGCAAAACAAACTGTGTTATTGCATTATTTGCATAAGATAGCACATCTGGAGCAGAATACTGTAAAACGTGGCAACTCTATCAGTTGCCCAGTTAGCCTTTTCCCCCCTGAGAACATCACAGAAAGGCACAGGAGCTCCTTGAACTCCTATAGAGATGAGGATGTGAGAGAGAAAGTAAAACTGCCATGCCCAGTCAAGTCTCAACTTAATCTATCCTCCATCCTTGCTGTGGTCCGCACTTACTGATAATACCCTCATTCTGTTGTCAACTAATGTTACAATGTATACTGGAATGCTGAAGGTTCAGCACTTAAAACCTGGTTTTGATTCTTGATGTTGGTAGACTTCTGCAGTTGGACATAATAGAATTTGTGTTTCCTGTTTCTAAAAAACTAGGCACAAAACTTCATTAAAAAGAATATTAATTAGCTTACAGTGTCAAGCCCTTAAATGTTAGGAGGGTTTGTTCACACAAAATTAATTCCCACCACCTGCCCAAGTGTACACATTTTGTATGCATGTGTTATGATGCTGCTCATAACTACAAACGGTCATAGTTTTCCCCACAAAGATCCTTCCCTCAAGTGACAGACTGATATACAAGAGAGCATAAATAAGGTTTATGGGCAACTATTTTTTTTTATATTGTAAGAGCACATATTGAAATTTTCAGGGTTTATATTGTAAAGGTTTGTATTGAACTGCAACAGACTTCTCAATATTGGTTGCCTCTGTTCTTTTTGTATCTAAAACTGCCCATGCCAATTAGTTGTTCCGTTGTGTAGGCATAAGGGATCAGGGGTATGGATTTGGGTTTAGTATGGGGGAGGGAGGGTCCCTGCCTGCTGCTGCCTATGCCTTTTAATTATGGTCTCCCCGAGTTCTAGAATTCAAGTTCAGGAACTTAGCTCATGTCTTGATATAGTTTTGGCTGTTAAGAGTGGTCTGGCCAAACAGTATGACATGGGTGTTATTGAATATGTATATGCCCCCGCCGTCTAAACAGCGACTTTCAGCCCCCTGGTAGACATTATTTTTATACCTGGAGAATATTGAGTGAATTTCTATCAGATATTATGGTGGCTGGGGACTTTAATGCCCGTATGGGAAGTCTGGTTTGGGATGATGATGATTTTGTGGCAATTTAATGAGGTTTGGGGGGGTCCCTACAACATGCTTTTTAGATACTGTGATGAATGAATATGGAATTAAACTATACGAGCTCTTGCACATGTTAAACTTGAGGTTTGTGAATAATGCCTTTCGTTCCTTAACTAGTAATATGACTTATTGCTCTGCCAGGGAATCCAATGTAATAGCTTACTTCCTGATAGAACCCCAATGTTGGAATATACTGACTGGTGTCATAGTATTGAGAGTGATCATGCTCTGTTGCACTTGGCCATTTGTTAGGATACTAGGGGAGAAGTAATAGAGCAAAATAGTGGCCCACGAGTCAATGAAGTAAAGTTCCTTCTTACCTTGGTGAATAAACAAGCCATGCACGTGCACCTGGGACTTCGATTCTTCGTGAATGTTACACTCCTTGTCTCTCCCTCTGTTCCCCTTCCTTCGTCTCCCCCCGTCTCTCAGATTGTAAGCCCTAGGGACCGTGTCTATTCCATTACTTTGTGAAGGACCAGGTACATTGCTTGTGCTATATAAATGCTTGCTAATAATAATAATAATAATAATTAATAAACAACTAAAGGTGGGATGCGTTTTTGACTGAAGAAGTGAGTAGGGCCATGAGCTCTGGTGAATTGGCAACTAAAAGAGTGCAGATTTTTGGCTCCAATAATACTTCAGATATTCTGAGTGGAGTGCAGGAGATAGTTGACTATTTGAATCCATTTTTCTATAAGGAAGTCAAAAGGTATGTGCAGAATAAATCAATTAAAGGGGGTCCATGGTTTGATGAAGATTGTAGGTCTTGGAAGCGTGAGTTTTATATAAGAAAATTAGAAACTCTAGATTGCAGGGAGTATATATCGGTAGCGAAATAAATAAATGTAGAAGGGCATATAAGACCCTAATAAAATAATTTTTAAAAGGGGTGTAGTACATGGAACATCAATGGGACCACTTGTGTTTTGCAATTGATTGAATAAAGATTATAGAGCTTTTGAGGCCCTGATGGCGAAAGGTTTCTATTCTTGTAGAGTTGCCATATTTCATCTCCCCAAATCTGGGTAGCTTAATTTGTACATTATACATATTTGGACATTTGCATATTATGCAAATGTTACTACTTACGCAAATCAAGCACATTTATTGTTGCCTTGTCTACCAGTTGCTTTGTGTCTGCTCCTGGCAACTGCCACAAATGGTTGGGGAAGGATCACAGGAAGCATCTTTTTATCTGACCTGACCTTTTTATCTTTTCCTGGCTCATACCAGGAAACAGTGGTCTCTCTTTCTTCTCAGACAACCCCAAAGCTTGTTGGGGAGAGATGGGGCAAGCTGCTGTGTCCTACTGTTGTTCCAGCATGGCTCTGCTAATAAGCTAATGTGGCTCAGTTAATGCGCAAGTAGAAGTTTTAAGTATGGGGTGAGAAGGGGGTCCTTGTTTTTCTCCCAGATCTGGAACACCTAACAATTGGATGCTAACAGCACCCTCTCTCGGTTTGTAGAGTTTAGCCTTGGTTAGAAGGAAATTGAACACCCTCATAGTCATCTAAGTAAGATTTAGGGTGGCTGCTGTCCTATGCACACCTACCTGGGAGTACATCCCATTGATTTCAGTGGGGTTTCATTGGTTTCTATGGACTTAGTCTCAATGAAGTGTGGATAGGATTGCTTGAGTGCAGCCCTAGCTTATTCAGAAGTAAGCCCCATTTCAATGGGATTTTCTTCCAAGCAAGTGTGTGCACATAGTATGCAGCCTTAAACACATAGAATCTAGCTCTATGGAATATTGTGACTGAGCTGTTCTCTCAGAAACTGAACACAAAAGTAAAATGCAGACAATCCTGGTTGGAAATCTTTTATTAAAAATGCATGTACCGTGAAGTATAATGCAGAACATTAATTACAAAATTTACAGAAAGAAAATGAGAAAATAAAAAGATTTCCTTAAAAAAGAAATACCAAATGCAACAACTTAAAAAACAGGTAATTGAAATAGTAACAGAACAAAACAGCACAGGGGAACTAATCAAGGAGCAGGCAAACATAACAATGGATACCTGACCCCATGAAACAAAATTTGTAGGTGCCTGGGAGCTATTGGCATGCAGAAAACTGAGGCTGGTGACTCGTTCAGGGGGTGTAGTGGGGCAAGAATCGTAAGCCCAGACTGGAAGACAGGGAGCCCCCCGCCTTAGATTGTAAACCCTGCAATGAATAGATTGTAAACCCTGCAATGAATAGATTGTAAGCCCCACCTTAGATTGTAAGCCTCAGCAATGAATAAAGGGGTTTTTCAACTCCTGTGTTAGTCCACTTTGTTAATGTCGCATACCATGATCTTTTAAGCCATTCTAAAACTAGATTGTAAGCCCCAGCAATGAGTATAAGGGAACCCCCTTTAGATTGTAAGCCACAGCAAAGAGTATAGGGGAACCTCCCCTTAGATTGTAATCCTTGCAATGAATAAAGGGGACCCCCCCCTCGATTGTAAGCCCCAGCAATGAATAAAGGGGGTTTTCAACTCCTGTGTTAGTCCAGTTTGTTAATGTCTCATACCATGATCTTTTAAGACCTTTTCTCATAAGTGCCTTCTAAACATTTTCAAATATGGCAACCCAATTCTAGTTTAACCTTCTTGACTAGCTTCTTCATCTTGTTTCTTGCTGTACCAGTCATACTTGGCTGAGGTTGATACACTATTTAATATTGCTGGCACTTTACTGATTTCGTTCATCCGTCCATTGAGCATTCATAAGTGAGAAAATTTGTTAAACATTAGCATTGGTACTACGAATGCCAAAATAATATTGAGCTCGCAGTATTGCTCTGGACTAACACAGGAGTTGAAAAACCTCACCCATTTTTCATGTGCCATTAATTGGCTTCCATTCTCAAGATTGACATCTAAGTGGCCCCTCAAAAGGACACACTGCTCAATTAAAACAGTGTCATCAATTGCCATATCACTACCAGCTGTATCGGTAGTGATATGAATTCACAGGTTCGCTTATATAACTTCCCAATTTGGAACAGTGTTCAGGGTCATCAAAGAAAAATGTTCTCTTATATTATTAAAGCAAGCAGTCCATGTGTCCAAATAATTACCACAGGTTTCATAGAATTGGTTCACTTCTGCCCGAAATTCAGTTATGTGAAGACTCGGATTAATTTGAGTTCCTTAAAATTTGTTTTACTTTAAGGCTCAAAAAAGAAATATTCTGCCTCTCTTCCAGAGAATTTCTAATTTCTTTTAGAAGATTGGCTACTTCTACAACTGATACTTTTTCCTTTTCGATCCTCAGGTTATTATTATTATTATTAACAAATATTTATATAGCGCCAGCAGTGTACCTGGCACTTTACAAAGTAATAATATAGACACGGTCCCTGCCCCTAGGGCTTACAATCTGAGAGACAGGAGCTGGGGGAGAGACTTAGGAAGGGGAACAGAGGGATAGACAAGGGGTCTAACATTCATGAAGATGCGAGGTCTCAAGTGCACGTACTTGGCTTGGTTACAATGAGAATGACAGCAGGTTGCCTTTCCTGGAATAGATTCATTTGAGAGTGTATAAACCATAAGTATGCTTCACCCAATGGATGCTTGAAAAAGTCCTTGATAACTTTAGGGCATATGTTTTGAGACAAGTAGGATTTCAGTCCTTCAAACATTAGCAGAACTCAGTTGCTGGAAAGAGGGTCAACCATCTAGTTTTAGAATGGCTTAAAAGGTCATGATATGTGACATTAATGAACTGACAAAATTCCTTTAGGCTATGAACTCTCATGGTTTATATACAAAAAAACTGTAAATCTTAAGAACGAGACACTGAACATCAAATTTCATCTGGTATGTCGGCTTCGGCCGTATGTATAGGACTCGGATCTGGCCACAATCGTCCATGCTTTTATTACCTCGAGACTGGACTACCGTAACACACACTACATGGGACTACTCTTGGTGCTGGTTCGGAGACTGCAGCTGGTGCAGAATGCATCACATTACACCAGTGCTTCACTCTCTGCACTGGCTGCCGATAGTCTTCTGGGCCCAGTTCAAGGTGTTGGTGTTGAGCTTTAAAGCCCTAAATGGCCTGGGCCCCACCTACCTGCAGGACCGCCTCACCCTCCGAATCCTAGATCGGCCCCTGCGGTTGACCAGGGGCGCCCTCCTCGAGGTCCCCCAGGTTTCCAAGGTGTGAACAATGAGGAGGGCGTTTTCCGTGACTGCACCGCGGCTGTGGAACTCCCTCCCATTGGAGGTCCGCTGGACCACCTTCCTCCCCTCTTTCCGTAGACAGTGTAAGACCTGGCTGTTCCGCTGGGCCTTTACCAAGGGAGATGGGGTGGGTGGGTTGGTTTAGGGAGGGTTTGGGTATGGGTTATTTTAATCTGGGGATTTTAGGTTATTTTAATTGTATTTTAGTTATGTATTTTAAAATGTTGTTAGCTGCCCCGAGATGCTTATAGCAGGGGAGGGGGGGAGGCGACATATAAATTTTAATAATAAATAAATAAATACATTTCAAGCAATCTGCTGCTGCTTGAACTCCGTTGTGCAGAATATGTGCAGGACAGCCAATACCAAGCAGGTCAGGGGTCAGTTGATGTTTCAGTTTAGTGAAAATGTTGTTCCCTTCCTTCCTATTAATTCCCCCCAAATTTGTGTTTGTATTGTCTCCTCCAAATTCTATCACTTTAGAAGTTATGCCAATTGATTCAATTGTGTCTGAACATTCATTTTCAAGTTCCTTCAGCTCCTAAGCTTTAGTTGAACACCTTTCTCTATGTCAAAATATTGTATCACAATGGAAAAGAGTTTGTGACGTTTGTGGTTGCTGGCATCAGTGGAAAGCCCCACAAATAATACATTTTCCAAATCCTTTTTTATTACTTCTAAAGTATGAGGGGACAAAATATTACAGACAATGACTTCTGTTTTAGTTTTACAACTGCCAAATTTACCAGCAATTGTGGAATCATCAAATATTTTGGCATTCAGTTTACTAGTACAACTGGCTTTATTAAGATCGGTGATGTTTTACCACATGGAATGCCAGTGTTGCCTCAGCTGCAGCAACTTTCTTTGCTTCCTGCTTGTCTTTTACGAAGTAAGATGAAACAGGGTGTGTGCTGGAGGCAGTTGAAACAGCTTTTCTGTGTTTGGTTGAATTAATGTGCTCTTTGATGTCACTTCTGCTACCATGACTCACCAGAAAGTAGGAACTAGAAATATTATAAAAAGTAGTATATTGTTGTTACTATGCTTCAGAAACCTGAGAAAAACCTACTGCTCTTCTATCCTGGAAGCCAATCACAGTTTTTCATGCCAAAACTTTTAAAATGTTTATTGTATAATGAACTAGAGGTGCCAAAGAGACTGTGGAACATTACTTGGAATAGGACATCAGAACACACTGGATGATTTCAGAAGTGACGTGGTGAATGCCCACCACAGTCAACCTCAGTCAAACGCGGGGGTGGAGGGGGTGGGGGTGAAAGCGCCGTGCATGTCTGTTTGCTCGCATCCAGATGTTCACCACAGTCAAATACGACCTGGGGTGAAGCTAACCACGCTTCGTGAGGTCGGGGCGGGAGGAGGTCCAGAAGTGTGGTTAATGGTCACCACGTCAGGGGTGAATGAAAAGTAACTTCTGAACGGAAACCCGCGGCCGCGGTGGAAGGAATTGACCCCAGCTGCAGTGCATTCTGGGGCTCGAACCGCGCGGTCCACGTCTCCACTGCATGTCTGTTGTGTTCCCCGGCCCATGTTCTCTCTGATTGCCCTCGGGCGGTGATCACAATCCTGTCACTTCTGTTGGGGCCGCACGTGTCATCACAGCCCACGGTGAATCCGTCACACCGGGGTGGGATTCACTGTGGTGAATTGGAACGCGTCACTTCTGAAATCACCCACCGTCAAATGTGAGATTCTTTTATTTTCGTGTTTAAATTAGTTAAGCTCAAGCCCTGTGAGAGCTTGCGTAGAGTATTAATAGACTGAACTGTAAATGAGACGCCCGTGGTTCAAATCTCACCTCTGCCATGAACCCACTAGGTGGCCTTTGGTAAGCTACCATCCTCAACTGCAATATGAGGATAATACTGACCTACCTTAGGCTGCTTTCCTACGAGCTTTTTTGCGGTGGGAGGAGCTTGCGCTAGTCAAATTTAGCACAGCTGCCGGCTTGTGGAAAATGAGGAAGTGTGGCGCTATGGCGGCTCTTGCGCCGGGAGACTTGCCCTCCCAGCCTGAGAGCTGCCATAGCTAAGACTGCAATTCTAAACATGCTTACGTGAGTAAGTAAGCCCCATTGAACATAATAGAACTTCCTTCCAAGTAAACATGCATACGGTCAGACTGGAAAAGAACGGTAAGAACTCTTTCTAAGTATAGTAAAGTAAGTAACCATCAACTCACTTGCACAGGCGGCAGTATCTTCATAATCTGTCCTTCCTTTTCTTATACTTGGAAATTCTTTGCTATATTCCTCACTGTATGTAGTTTAGTGGTGCTTTCTTTTTTGTCAGACTTAACAGGTGGCATTTTTAGCTCTGACTCTTACTACTGTAAAAAAAAATTAAGTTCCCTGACACAGAGCTTGCAAAAGAGGGGGCATTTAGTAGTACACAGAAAAGGAGGTTATTTGAAAACTCTAAAAAGGTACCAAGATGGAAAGGTAAGGAGAGCCTCAAAAAATTAGGGCTCTTCAGCTTCGATGAGGAATATAACAGATTTATAAAATCATTAATTGTAAGGAGAAGGGGATTAATAAGAACTTACTATATATTCTCTCTTACTAGAACTCAGACACAGTCAATGTTACAGTATCAGGGATGGAACAAAAATAAATTACTTTTTCACACCACACCCACACGTATCACAGGGCAAGAAATTCCACAAGTTAATGTTGTGAAAACCAGGAGCATAACTGGGTTCAGAAAAGGATTGGCTAAATTCATGAAGAATAAGTCAATCAATAGTAATTAGCCAAGATGGCCAGGGAATAAAACTTTGCTCCAAACAAAAGATGATCACGCCACATAAGATCAAGTTTTGTACACTTCCTCTGAAACATGCTGTCTTGGCCACTTTCAGAGGCACGCTGGCCACCTGGGCTAGATGGATCAGCATTATCTGACCCAGCATAACAAAGTATTAAGCATAACAAAACTTGCAATTGCAATCCAGACCTCACTGAAGCCAATTAATAGCTCAGCTCCCATTGATTTTAATGACTCATGTGGGTCTGACTCAGAATCTTCAGATCTATGACAACAGCACATTACACGAAGTATATTGTGGATTTACCTGCTGCTAGCTGAGGATGAGCCACAGCAAAAGTAGCCAGCTGCTCAGTTCACTCTCTGCTTGCTTGTCTGAAAACTAAGCTGAGGATTTTGAGAATCTCTGAATAGGAGTTGGTACAGCAATGAATGATATCTTCCTTCAGGAAATCATCTCCTTACTCCCATGCAATACACTCAGGTCATATTCCCTTCAACAGCCTGTAAAGCAAGCAGATTCCATCAGAGTGCTGGATCCAACCTGGGAATCTTCAAATGCAGATAGAAAGAAACCAGGCTGCAACTGTGACTGCATTAGCATTAATGCCCTGTGGATTGCCCAAGTCCCATAGTGCTGTTTTACAAGAGCACAGAACTACCCTCGGTCTGTCTGTCAAGAGGACAACAATCCACTTACAGGTTTATCAGATCTGATACAAACAAGAACCAGCACACTGCTGTTAAACCTTTTGGTTTTTGCAGAAATTCCCCCTATTACTAGTTCAAGCAAAATCGATGAGGATACTCTTGTTCTCAAAGTTGGATATGGTCTCAAGTCTCCACTTTCTGAATCAAGTCGTACAAAGCCAGACTCACCTCAATCATTTTTCTGGTTTTTTTAATAAGGGCTGGGGAGCGTGGCGCAAAAAGCAAGTGAAATACAACAGACTTTACATATAATACACTAAATAATAGGGATGGGCGAATGCGGTTCGGAAGTTCGGCGTTCAGACTGAACTTCACCAGTTTGGTCGACCGAACCAAACTTTCGAACCGAATTTGATTTTTGAACCGAATCGAATTTCTGAACTCGTCTCTGTTTGCCCATCTCTAAACGATAATATTCCATTTAGTTCAATGGGGTTTGAATTTCCGAATTCTGTTCGGAAGTTCGGAGTTCGGACCGAACTCGGATAGTTCGGTCGACTGAACCGAACTAGCGAACCGAATTTCCGAACTGAACTGAACCGAATTTTCGAACACGGTTCTGTTCGCCCATCACTACTAAATAAGAAAAACAAAACATACAGTTTCCCACTAGAAAATACTAACAACATACATAGAGTAATAATTAGGTTTAACAACCTAATAAGAAAGTTAGCCTCGCAGAGAGTTACTCACTGTAGTCCTGGCCTGGGGCAGCAGTAAAAAGGGAAGCAGATTTGAAGCTTCTGACTCTGCCCCCTTTCTCTCACCTTCTCCCCCATATTGGGCACAAGGCAGGCAGCACCCGGCAGTGAGGAGGGCAGCAACAGCAACAAGAAGGGTGGTCAGAACTGGGGAGGGCAAGCAGAGGGGATCTGACTCTTCTGCTCCCCCCCCGCCCCCCCGCTGGATCACAATGGTGGCATGAAAGGGGGGCAGCCCATGTCGCTGGCTGCGCTTGGGGAGAGAGGAGGGAAGTGTCAGCCCCCCCCCCCCCCCNNCCCCCCCCCCCCCAATAGCCACCTACCCCACCCCACCCCACCCCAGACACCTACCTGCCTGACCCAGGATTCTGAGCAGTTGGGTTATGTTCCTTCCTCTCCTCCTTCTGTCTGGAAAGGCAGCAAAAATCAGGACCCTTTCACAGACTCCTCTGGAATGTGCAGGGAAGGGAGGCGCCGATTGGATCACAGATATCTGGAGCCGGCTGCTTCTTCTCTCTGCTGCTGCAGCCTGCCTGCCTGCCTGCCTGCCTGCTCGCTCGACAGGGCTGGTCACCGGGTCAACAAGCGTTGCAGGGAGTGAGCTGCTCTCAGCAGCTGCTCTCCGCTCCTCGTGCATGCTGCCGCCACCTCACAGAGCTGCCTCGCTCACCCTCACGTGCCTTTTCTCCCTGTAAAGCTCTGTGCAGGCTCAAGCAGCACCAGCTCACCACGTGGTGCTGCTGGAGCAGGGATCAGTTGGGGCAGTCACGCACACACGCTGGGAAGTCTGCCTTGTTGCTTCCAAGTCAGTGATGACACCACACCACCAGCAGATGTGGTGAGAGTCTGACAGGCAAGGCAAGCAAGGCAAAGCATGGTTCAGGTCTGGCAGGGGTGATTCTGGGCCAGCTATGCAGCAAACGGGCACCGGGTGGAATGCCCACATTCCGGGCAGAACCCGGCCAACTGGGCAATATGGCAACCCTATATTCTTGCAACTTAGGAGTTGATTCCCTTATTTCTGCAGAAACCTGGGTAGCATATTATACAAGACAGTATACAGCTTCAGTGGGAGAAAGGGTTATGAGGAATTCCCCCACTTGATACACAACTACCTTGTACTAGCGCTCAGTATGTAGTAACAGAAGCAGTAGTTGAGGTTTTAATTAAAGTATAAAAGAAGGGTAAATCCCCTAGGCTAGATGGTTTGCCAGTGGAGCTCTTTCAATCCCATTTAGACTGGTGGGTACCAGTCCTCACTCTTTGGTTTAATACCATAATTTTTATTGGCTCTTTTCTGGAGTCATGGAAAGGGAACCTGTTAGTTTCTATCTACAAGAAAGGCCCGCATTATGCACCAAGTCTTTATAGGCTGCTTTCACTCATTAATGTTGTGACAAAATTATTTGGGAGGTATTTATTGTGACTGATCTTGACTTGGGTCCAGGAGCAGGATATTTTGAGGGAGGCGCAGGTAAGGATTAGGAAAGGGTACGCTACCATTAATCATACACTCCGCAGTATATTATTCATAAATATACCAGGATACTGAAATCTCATTTATATGTGGCTTTTTCTCTATTTGTTGTCTTGCCTTTGACACTGTTGATAGAGAATGTCTGTGTCTGAAGTTATATTTTATGGGCCTGGTCCTATACTATGGTCCTATACTATGCAGATACATGGGCCACCATATGATATAGAGGTGCTGGTGAATTGTCTCAATCATTTCCTACAAATAGGGGAGTTCGACAGGGGTGCATTTTGGCACCCTTATTATTTAACTTGTATGTTCATTATGTGATTGTAGAAATGCAGCAGTTTAATTTCCATCCACCCAAGATTCTAACTTCACACTTTGGTATATTGTTCTTTGCTGACGATGCTATTCTTTTGTCAAGGACTGCCATTGGTCTCCAGAGAGCTTTGACATATTTTTCAAAACTATGTGACTTGAATAAATAAATTATTAATTATACCAAAACCAAAGTGGTTAAATGGAACAGAAAGGTTAATAACAGTTTATGGTATATTAATAACCATAGGTTGGAAGTGTTGAAATCATTCAGATACTTGGGGTATTTTCAGACGTTATGGGAAGTTTGGCCCACCACGCTGAACCCTGGACATCTGCCTCGGATCCCGATCCGTGATCAGACCGGCTGTCCTTTAGACATGCTGGTCTGATCACTAATGGGGATCGGGGAGGGGCTGCACAGGGAGGGGTCGGGGCTGCGCAGTGCGATGTGCGGCTGCACAGCCCAGCGCTCCCTCGGCCACCTGCCCTCAGGGAGACGGGCGGGCGCAGCAGCCAATGTGGCCACTGCGCCCGATCCCTTACCGTGGTCAGGACCACGATCTGGGATGGGCCAAAGGTAACAGATGTTACTTTTGGCCCATCCCGGATTGTGGCCAATCTAACCATGGCTCTGGATCTGTGGCCGGCCGCAGATCCAGAACCGTGGTTAGCTGTGACCCCCGCCAGGGATTCACTGTGGTGAACATCTGGTGGGGGCCACAAAGACGTTCACGGGATTGGTGCCACCACATGGGATTCAGTGTGGTGAACAGCGATTTTGTTACATCTGAAATTACCCTTGGGTGTAACTGTCCCATGTAATCATGGGTGGAAAGACCATTTGTTGTATGTCAAACTTAAAGCCACACAGTCTTCGTATGCAATTAAAAAAAATCATAATACACATGCGAGGAGATCAGTACCAGACCAGCGGCATTAAAAGCATTCCAGGCTAAAGTGGTATCCCAGATAACTTATGGGGCGCAGGTATGGAGGTTTGTGGCAGACAATACCGTTGAGATTCCACAAAGTAAATTCCTCCAGGAGTTAGTGGGTTTACCTCCCTCAATATTGTCAGTTTTCTTGAGGGCTAAAACTGGACTAGAGTCGATATTGGTAATTATAGTGAAATGCTTTTTGGCCTATTGGTTTAAATTATTAACATTCTATATTCCCAAAATTTGCTATCTCACAGATTTGATGTGAATTAATTTGCAGCAATCACCATGGTTAAGAATTGTTAGAACTACACTGGACATGGTGGATTTTGGCTTTTATGCCAATAAAGAGATTAGATTTTTTTTCAAATTTAGAAAAGTCTATGATTTATCAAAGACTAGATGACATTGTTCAACAGAATGACTATGCTCCTATGAGAGAGAGTAAAATAGCTCCTTTGTATGTGCACTGGAGGCCTGAGAAAGGAATAGCAGAGTACTTAAAATTAAACCTGAAGCAAATTATATGTTTGCACTTGTCTAGATTGCGATTTCAACAAATGACTTCAGTGGTGGTGATAGATTGGAGACTGAGTATCCCTGCCAAGGGAAGAATTTGCCCGTATGGGATGGGAGCTAATTGAGGATTTAATCCATTATGTCTTAGTGTTACTTCTTTATAGATCTTAGGAATACTCCTTTAGTTCCTGTTCTGTGACAGGTTCAGTATTATTCAAAAAGGGAGAAATTAATATGTCTTTGCCAACATAAGGGACATGTCGTTATACAGCATTTGGTTGCTTTTGCTAGTAGAGCTGCTACTAGAAGAAATATTAATCCTATAATGTCTTTAAGATCTTGTTTTGTAATTTTTAAAATCTATTTTTATTATATTGTTTGGTTATTATTATATTACATTGTTCTATCATGTATAGTGCATGGCTATGGTGGAAGCTAATGCTAATAAATAAATTGATTGATTAATTGATTGGTTGGTCATTGAATAGGCAGTTGCTCTGCAGCTTCAGGGACACGTGGAAGTCATCAGATTCCTGGACCCATGCCAGCCTGGATTTCATCCTGGGTATAACATTGAGTCTATGCTTTTGGTTCTGGTTGATGATGTATGCCTGCCTGGAGAACAACAGAGAAAATTGTACTCCTTGATCTTAGTAGATCTTTTCAGTGGCCTTTGATACAGTTGATCATAGTGGTGTTGACACAGCCATGGGATCTGGCCAACATATGCGGGACAGCTTTTGAATGTTCCATCCATTCCTGTAAGCCCAGCTCCAGAGAGCAGTGATGGGCAATTGTTCATTGTTTCTTCAGGTCTTCCCCTGTGGAGTCTCATAGAATGTATTTATTTAATTTATTTATAACCACATTTATATGCCACCCCCTCCTACTACAATCATTTCGGGGCGTCTAACAACATTAAAAAACATACCATAAAATGAGGACTGCGCATGTGCCAATGCTAGAGGTTGCGGCTCCCGGGGCTCCGCTTCCCCCGTTCTCTAAAATCTTGCATATTAAAAAAGGTAGTGAACCAAATCAACAACCCTATCTAGGGGAACATGGGCAGAACAAAGGGGGCACAAGAAAACTGCCAAGCAGTAGCGGGAATGGACAAAGTTTGCCAAGTAAAATCAGCAGTACCCCCTCCCCCACCAGGGAAGTGGAGACAAAATGGCGACAACAGCGTGCCAAACAGAGGAAAGGCTTGGGTTGGAGTCTAACAGGGAGGATAAAATCCTCTTGGCTTTGGCAGAGATTAAAGTAGGGCTTGCGGCTGCAGACCAAGCCAGAGAACAATTGCTTACCGAAATTGGAAAGCTCCAACAAGCAGAACAGCAAGGAAGGCAAAAAACAGAAGCCCTAACAAAAAGGGTATGGGCAACAGAAAATAGAATCTCTGAGCTGGAGGACAGATCCCTAAATAGTCAAGACCAACAAGCAAGGATGATGGAGACTATTAACATACTTGAGACTAAATGCGAAGATCAGGAAAACAGAGCAAGAAGGTCCAATTTACAATTTGTAGGGGTCCCTGAAGGCTTGGAGTGAAAGGACATGATACAGTTGATATGGAAAATATTGGAAACGGCATTCCCAGAAAAGCCAAGCATCCACAAAGCAAAGATTGAAAGGGCTCATAGGGCTGCAAGACCTAAGCCCAAAGACGGGGATCCCCCCCACCCTCCCGAGCTATTATATTAAAATTTTTGAAGTATCAAAACAAAGAAAAGATCCTAAGACTGGCCAGAGGAAAGAACTCCTTAGACTTTCAGGAAAATAAAATCAGATTTTTCCCAGATTACGCCGGAGAAACAATGGCTAAAAGAAGAAGATGGGTAAAATATTTTGCAGAGTTAAAGCAGATGGAACTTAATCCCCAACTATGGTTTCCTGCGCGCATGACAATTCTATGGAGGGGAAAAAGAAAAATCTTCACAGAAACCACTGACTTTGAGGAATTCCTCCAAAAGCATAAGAGGCAACAAGCTGAGCCTAATTGAAGGGAAAATTATGATCCTGGTTCAGTTCATTAATGGAATGCAAGGAAAACATTTGTTGTTAAAGGTTTATGCATATGTCCCCATTTACCTTTGTTTTATTTTTACAATACATGCGCTACTTGTGTAGTTAGCTTGTCATAGTTGTTGGTGGATGGGGATTATACAAACGTCCCCCTCGGGGGATTAAAATTAGTAATATTGTAAAGGCATAATGGAAAGGGGGGAGGGAGGGGGAATATAGGAAAGTTATAGTTGATGGGATTGAACATGAGTGAGGTATGCACCATGAATGAGGAATTAGCTAATAACCACGACTTAGTCCTCAGGAGGGAGAAAGGTGATGTCAAACTCTGGGTGATTTCAGACGTGACGGGCGGCAGCATTGACCCTGGGCCGTGGGGTGGTTCGGACCACGGGCGGGGGTGAAGGGGTGCGTCAACAGACGTTTGCCCCTTTGCCCCCGGCTGTTGGGACCGCCGAACCATGACCCAGGGTCAATGATGCCACCCGTCATGTCTGTTGGGCAACCTCCTTCTCCCGAAGGGGGTGGGGCCAGGCAACGCAGCGTGCGGCCGCATGGCCCCGCCCCCTGCGCTCCCCGTCCGTCCGTCCTCCCCGAGACAGGCAGCCGCAGCAGCCTATCTGGCCACTGCCGCCGCCCACCACCAGGACTCCGGAACGCTTAAAATTTAGCAGCCTAGAAGACATGTGGAGGTACATGAATCCAAAGGGAAGAGACTATACCTTCTATTCCTCAGTGCACAATATCTACACACATATTGATTACTCCTTTTTGAACAAAAGTGATGTGAAGAACTGTAGAGCGTGTTTTATCAAGCACAACACATTATCAGACCATGATATGGTCATCACAGAACTACAATGGAATGAGAGTACGCAAAACACGCACAGAGACAATTGCCAACTATCACGTGGCTGGCTAAAAAATAAACTATTTTTAGAGCAAACCCAGTCAGAATTCAAGGATATAAATTATTAGCTCTGCCTATTCACCTGCCAGACTCCTTTTTTAAAGTCTGTGACAAGCTAACGAGAGACATAATCTGGAAGGGGCTTAAGCCATGGATTAATAGACAAACGCTAATGTGAACAAAAGAAAAGGGAGGAATATACCTCCTGGACATACGCCTGTATCACAAGGCAGCAACTCTTGGGGCCCTTAGTGTATGGTACCACCAGCCGGAATCAATTAAATGGGTAGGAATAGAACAAAACACATTGGCTAAGGACAAGTTAAAAAACCTAATAACAGATGAAGGAACCCCAAACAATAAGATACAGAAAAATCTTCCCTTCGCTTGGACTACATGACTTAATTGGCAGAAAATTATATTGAAAAAGTAAATTAGACAAGAACAGATTTCCATACTCACCTATAGATCTCCTTTCTCTTCGAAAACACCAACAGGCCAGAAACCTAAGAGAAAAATTAAAGGGAAAAGGGATAACAAGAATTAATTAATTATTTGATTAAGTATATGCATAATAGTGCATATTCCCTGGAAATTAAAGAATGTCAAATTAAATTGATCACTAGATATTACTTAACCCTGGTGCAATTTAGATATGACAACATTGGAGATAAAGGTTTGTGCTGGAGAAGCTGTGGGGAGGAAGGGACATATATTCACTGTTGGTGGGAATGTGACCGAATAAAACTGCTTTGGAGACACGTGTGGGAGAAAATGGAAGAAATGTAACCATACATTTTCGCCCAGAGATCACACTTCTTGGCCTGTTCCCAGAAGTAAAGGTTCTGCAGACCCATGAGGATTCATGCTCAGCGTTCATTCAAGCAGCAAAAAAACTTTATTGCACTGCACTGGAAAGACACTAAAGAATTATCAAAGGGTGAATGGATGAACAGACTGTGGTACCATTTAACAATGGAAAAAGTATCTGCGAATCTTCTGGATAAAAAAGAAGCATACACAGCCAAATGGAATCCATGTGTATGTATTGATTGTAAGCCCTCGGGCAGGGACCGTGTCTGTTCAATTACTTTGTAAAGTATCAGGTACGTTGCTGGCGCTATATAAATGTTTGCTAATAATAGTAATATAAATAATGCGGACCTACCGGAGATTGAACGAGCATTCCTGTTTGACTATTATATTTATATTGAGAAAGAAAAACAAAGCTCTTACCTGAATCCAGTTGTTTGTGTTAAAGATGTTCCTTGTTGTTGGAACAGTTTGCTTATAATTTTGTTATGTAAAAGTTATACTTATTAATAAAATAACGTTTTTTAAAAAACAACAAACCATACCATAAAATTACTAAAAACAAAATTTTTAACCCCTCATTAAAAATAACCTCACCATAACCCAACCCACCCATCCCGTCTCCCTCGGTAAAGGCCTGGCGGAACAGCCAGGTCTTACACTGTCTACGGAAAGAGGGGAGGTCAGCGACCAGGCAGACCTCCAACAGGAGGGAGTTCCACCGCTGTGGTGCAGCCACCGAGAATGCCCTCCTCATGGTCGACACCTGGGAAACACGGGGAACCTCAAGGAGGGCGCCCCCACTCAACCTCAGAGGCCGTTCCAGGATCCGGAGGGTGAGGCGGTCCTACAGGTAGGTGGGGCCCAGGCCGTGTAGGGCTTTAAAGGTTAAGACCAACACCTTGAAATGGACCAGGAAGACTATAGGCAGCCAGTGCAGAGAACGGAGCACTGGAGTAATGTGCTTGCGTTGGCCCATCCCCTTCAGGAGATGAGCCACTGCATTCTGCACCAGCTGCAGTCTCTGGACCATCACCAAGGGTAGCCCCACGTAGAGCGCGTTACAGTAGTCCAATTTTGAGGTAATAAAAGCATTCTTTCTCTTCTCCTGTTAAACGTGTATCTGAGGCCTCTGGGTGAGATCATTTGTGTATTTGGAGTGAAGTGCCATCAGTGTTCTAATGAAACCTATCTCAGTCTCTCTTTCATCTGTCCTGGGTCCTGTGCTCTTGGCACTTACCAAGTGTCTGGCTGGCATTGGAGTCTGGAGGCAGATGAACCATTTGAAACTGAATCCAGATAAGACTGAAGTGATGATAAGTCAGCCAGTCAATTGGCCTGTGGAGTGATAGGGACACCCATAATTGATGGGGTCCATACTCCCTTGGTTTTCTCAGGTTTTCAGCCATCAGCTCCATCCATTACTGTGGCTGTAGTTTCAGATTTTGGTGGTGACCAGGGATGCTTTTTGCCAACTCCATCTGGTGCAACGCTTCCTTTTGGAGTCATCCCTCATCACCGTCATCCATGCCTTCAAACCTTGAGACTTGACTTTACTGTAGTCACTCTTTAAGTGGGGCTGTTCTTGATGATCATTTGGACTCTGCAGTCTGGTGCAGAACATGGAGGCTTGCCTTCTGATGGGTTGAGTAACCAGAAACACACTACTCCTGTGCTTCAGAGTTGGCACGGGCTTCAAGTAGCTTTCTGGGCATAATTCAAGGTACTGTTTTGACCTATAAAGCCTTGAATGGTCTAGGCTGCACATATCTGAAAGACCGCCTCTTCACCTCTGCTCCATCGCAACCCTTGAGGTCAGCCAGGAACGCTGTCTTGCAAGTATCATCAGTGCACAAAGTTGTTACAGCAAAGGCATGTAGAGAGGCATTCTCAGTGGCTGCCCCATGCCTTTGGAACTCCCTTCCCGTGGTGGTTTGTCAAAGCCTGGGCCTGAGCATCTCCAGAGGCAATGCAAGACGATTTGCCCTGTGATTTAGCAGGTGGAGAAGGGATAGGGTTGTTTGTTTGCCATGATGGATTTTATCGGCTGAGAAGAGGTAAATGTTTTTCTATGTAGTCACCTGCCCTGAGCCTATGGGAATAAAGTGTGATATATATTTAATAAATAACTACCCTCAGGTGACTTGCATTTTAACCAGGATTAAGGACTCCTATCTATGTATATAAAACACACGAGTCTCCTTGGTCTCACCTTACTGCCATTCTGTCACCTTAAGTGGAAAGTTTTGTGGACAGTTGCTCAAGAAAGAAAGAAAGAAAGAAAGAAAGAAAGCTGCCTATGTTAAAGTAACCTTACATGACTTGCACTATTTTTCCTTCTTCCCCGCTATTCCAATAATTTAGTTCAGAAGTAACAAGGGAGCAGAGGGACAATCAGGGCCCATGTTGTTGTATATACATTAGAGGAGAGGGCTCAGAAATTCATTGTGCACATAGAGGTTTCAGCGGATACTGCTGTTGAAGTTATTTGTGAATTGCAAGGTTTGTGCATACCTTGAAAAGAGGGACATGTGGGGATCTTCCCTGGCTTTATGAGGTTGTAAAAAATTTATTCTAAATTTCTGAATGCCAGCTTCCACCACCACCCCCGCAGTTCAATTCTAAAGTGTCTCTAGAATTCACCATCTTGAGAATGTCATAGCTAGTGTGTGTGTGTGTTGGAGGATGTGGGGGGCTATATAGCTTCATAAGAGCAAAATGAAACTAGATTGAGAAAATAGAAAGTAACCAACAGAGAAGTGTTAAAGCAGGCTGTAGCATAGTGTGAGGGCCAGTCAGAACTAATATAAATTGACTGCTGATTTCATGTTAGGGAGGTCATAAGGTAAAACAGCCAATTAGCCTCCTCCTGCTGTTTGCCACCGGGTCTTGTAATTTGCCCGAGCTCCTTCTTATTTGTTTGCTTCTCTATAGCATATAGAGATTATATCTTTTTATTTGCTCTCATCAAGGGAAGATTGAATGTTAAAGCAAAGATTTAGTGTGATAGAAATACCTTTCGGAAACTCAAAAAGGCAGAGAAACAGAAACAACTTGTGTATGAACAAATCTTTCAAAACGGAAATGTTTTCAGAATTTTCTCTCGATGCAACAGTAGCACTTTCAATTTGGCATGAAAAGATCTATCGAGCCTCAGACCTGTAACAGGGTCAAACTAAGCACTTGGTCATAAATTGGGAAGAGCAGCAGAAACTGGGAGTCAGTCCAAGAGTGGTGTGAGTGCAGCAGAACCATGATCAATGAGCCAGGACTTGCATAGCTAGAGGGGCGGGGGGAAGAAGGGGGTCAATTTGAAGTGGGAGAAATGAAGACTGGGAAATGAATCAGGTGGCGCAGCAGGGCCTAGGCATGGGATAAGCAAAGCAACATAGATTAGCTGTCTCATTGCTCAGACCAGAGAGCAGGCACTGCATTAAACTATATACAAGACAGGAGCCAGGTGCAGGGAGGTATCCGTCAGGGTCCAGGCCTTGAATTGGGAAGTTTGGAGCAGTAAGGCTGTGGCTAACTTGCTAGCTCCACTGTCACTCCTTGGCTTGGGCCCTGGCTTTACTCGGTAGGCCTGTGTAGGCCTTGTGCTGTTTCAGCCATACCCCCTTCTCTCTTGATAGGCCTCTAAGTCATGCCTTCTTCTGTGCCCACAGGTTCTGGTTGGCTGTTGGCCTGAAGCCACAGGAAGCTGGGTGGATCTTCTGTTTAGGCCTTCCATCCTGATTTATGCTGGATTAGAGCTGACCATGTACCCTCCAAAAGGAGAATACCTGTCAAATATACACTACCCAGTCTGCCATTTCTGGATAGAGTAACAGGCGCTATTTAGATGCTAACCAATGAGCACTCATTTTGGATTAAAATGGGGAAAAGCAGGGGTGCGGATGTAAATGCTCACTAATTTTATAATCCAGCTGCTAGAAAGGGGTGTGAGCAGGCAAAGAACATAAACCCCTGGGCACAACTGCCCCAAAGCACAGCAGCTGAGCCATACTTGAAGGGCCCTTGTAAGCTCTATATATGACCAATCTGCAATTACCATCTCCATGACCAAAGTAGATACGGGGTGCCAGCAGTTGCTCTGTTGAGAGCTTTGAAAAGAATCCACCACACAGAGGGGAAAAAAGCCCCTTTGCTAGTGTCTTAGTTTTCAATAATGCACGAGCAGCTTCTAATTTCACAGTTCAGGTTGCATCTTACATCCATTAGGGTCAATTGGAGCTGAGACTTCATTTTGTTAAAAAAGATAATAGGAAGGAAACACAGGGCAGACATAGAATGCACCACCCCTGTGTCAGGGCGAATGCCGCCGGCAGCAGATCAGCGGCATGAGGGCTGTTGCTAGGCAACGGCCCAACAAGCGGAAGCCCCCAGAAGGGCTGTGAACGCCGTTGCAGGTGGGCGGAGCTGCCCTAGGCTTCAGGCACGCCCCTGGCTCCGCCCACAGCACAGGGAACGCGGCATGCAGCTCAGCTGCGGGTTGGGGCCCCGCCCTGAGCTCACCTGGCCCTGATTAGACCTTTTCCTATAAAAGGAATCGGCGGGGCCTGAGCTCCCCTCTGGTAATCATTCGTGAGAGACTGGCCCCCATTGCTTCCTTGAGAACCTCCTTGTCTAGCCTTGACCGAGAGCCTGGAATTGAGTGCCTGATCCTGTGTTTCCCTATCCCTGTGAGAGTGAGAGTTGGTGAGTGGGTGTTACTGTTTGTTTGTATCCTTCCTTCGTGAAAGAGAATATTGGTGTTGTGGGCTATGGGTCTCCTATTCCCTCCTCTCCATACCCGCTCTGCCCTCCCTGCATATTGCCAGCAAGTCCTTCCTTTGATAAGCAAGTCCTGCCCTCCACCTCTCCCTCCTCCCTTGCTTTCCTTGTTGTCCTCCCCCCTTCCCCTTCCCTTGGGCCCTTCCCTTCCCCTGTCGCTCCCCTTCACTTCTGTTTGCACGGTGCCCAGGATCCCGTTTATACCCCCGAGTGCCTGCCTCTTTCCCTCTACCCTTGTCTTTTCCCTTGGCCTCAGGGGCATTTGGCTACCTCTCCTTGCGTCCCGATGATGAAAAGGCTTGCCTTCTGAGAAAGGGGGAAAGCCCACACTCTACCCTGAGGGACATTATATCCTCCGAGAGAAGTTCCGTTGATAGAGGTAGCCGTTTCGTATACTTGGGCCTCTTGTCCCCTTCCCTAGTTTTCCTGCCTGATTGGACCCCAATCCCTGTCGTTCCCCCCTCCTTTCCCCCATCCCCTGTGACACCCTGGCATAGCAACCACAAAACTTACCCACCAAGCAACTGTACATGTAACACCCTTACAAACCACTATTTAGCATCTTGGGCCCTATGCCCAGTCCTTCCTCTGCTGCCTGACCATGTGGTAAGCTGAAGGTGTGATTTCTTGCATTTGTAAGTTTACTTTGGGAAACAATGATATAGGTTTTTCCTCCTGTGTGGTGGAGTCTTTGATGTCCAGGTACTATTTCTTTACTCGATGTAGTCTTGAACAGATGACTTTCCAATATCCTTTGCTTGGTTCTACTACCAGAGCTACCGTTAACTGTCTCTTTTGTTAATGCAAAAGATCTTTGCCTTTTGTTAACAGTTAGCTCCACAAATATTTGTATTTATCACCAATCATTCAGTAATGTTTTATAAATACTTAACATCAAAATCTGTTATTGCAGAATTCATATTTAATAAGAAAGTTATGTTGATTATACTGACTGAATATTTTAATGTCTCTTAGTAACTACAGGTGTCACTATGGGTATTTTCAGACGTTACGAGATCACAGTCAACCACAGTGAACCACGGTCAATCCCGCGGCGGGGCCAAAGCACCCTGAACATCTGTTTCGCGGGCGCCAGATGTTCACCACATTCAATCCCCACCAGGGGTCAAAATTAACCACACTTCCGGAGCTCTGGCCCGGACCATCTCCGAAAGCATGGTCAAAGTGATTCCCACCGGGGAAAAAAAAAAAGTAACGTCTGAACGGCAACCACCGGCCGGAATCAAGCAGAATGATTCCCAGCTGGGGACAAAGCACACAGCGTCGCTGCCAGGCAACGAGCAACAACACGGCCCAGGGAGGGAGATTTAAAGGGTACTTGGCAGCAGGGGGACATGGCGGGATGGAGTGAGGTGGAAGGGAGAGGAGAGCGGAGGGCGAGCGAGCAAGGGAGGAGGTGGCGGAGGTGGCGGTGGTTGTGCTGAACATGGAGGCGGTGGGGGGACAGCAGCAGCAGCAGCTGGGACGGACTGCCCCGGTGCCTTCTGGGTTGTTTTGACCACGGCCCGGGATCTGTGTAACGTCTGTTGTGCTGCCCCTGGCCTTGGTCTGCCGGTCCGATTCCCTGCCGTGGTCCCGCTCCCATCACGTCTGTTTGGGGCCTTTCTTGTCCACAGGGGGTGGTTAGCCAGGTCACCACCGCTGGGAATCCACTGTGGTGAATCGAGCGCCTGTAACGTCTGAAATCACCCTATGTCTAGATAAGTCATCCTGGACTTGCCCTTTTAATTGGGTTTTTGTGAGTTTTAATAATAGAATAAGCTGGAAAGTCCTGATGTTAAAATCTATGATCTTCTATAATGACATATTCAAATTAAGCCTAAAATGGTATCTTAACAAGTATATATGACAATATTGTACTAATTGCTTGTTATATTTTGAATAAAATATGGGGTAAATGTCAATTTGTCATAGATTTTTCACATTAACGTTATGGTGCATATCATTATACTTCTAATTGGGAAATGAAAGTGAAAGAACTACATAAAAGTGTACTGATATATAGCTGTTAAAATGAGGGTGTAGAAGCATCTAGGGAATTAATGTTGCCCACAGATGATTTGTTCATAGTTGGATTTTTTGCAGATCATTTCCACTTCCTAGTCTGAATGCCTTTAAAAAAAGAACAAAACATTTGCAATATTTACATTTAAAATAATTCAAGTATAAGCAGGGGGCTGTGTTCATTGCATTCTCCCCATTGGGGAAGACGCAGTGAACATAGGTCCCTGAATAAGATTGTACACAAGGCATTTTATTTATATATTTAAATTTCTACCCCGTCCTTCCCCTAAGGCTCAGGGGAAGAAGTAATATCTTAAGAGGGTAAAACTGTAGTCTGTGATGGAGAGTTGCTAGGAGAAGCACTCCTTTATTATGAGAGCCCTGGAACAGAGGTGGGCACATAGGCAATTCCTTCTTTTAATAATCTCAGTTGCTGTTTCTCTGAAAGCATCTCTGTCTCAAGAATTAACTCTAACCAGTGAGACTAAGGCAGGAAACAGACTTTCATGTGGTTCTCCTATCCCCCTCTCTCTAAATCGTGCAAAGCCAAACTTAAAGAATAAAGCAGAGAGTAAATATCTCAACTCTTCTCCCAGATGAATCTTACTGTAACCAAAGCCAATACTAGTGTAAAATATCTCCAACATTTTGTTTCTATGCTAAATTAAATAAATTAGCAGATTACGTGTAACAGTTTTAGTGTATTTCAGAGCTATGTACAATGGTTGTGATATATTGTACAATCTTTCAAAAATCTAGCTTATTGCTTCCTCACTGAGGAAAGGCTATGAGAATGGTGATGGTGCTTAGGGCAGCAGAACTTCTGGGGGTTAGCTCACAAATACAGCAATGCATTTTCCCCCCAGAAATAACTACCTCCTAACTCACTTTAACCTTTTCTATGTTCACATGAGCACAGGGGTTAAAGTGAGCATAAAGATGAGAGGGTACTTACCTCTACAAACAAGTAGAGTTAACGTAGGTAGGGAGGGATGTTTCAGCAAACCTTGGACTCCTGTTTTCTGTGTTTCTCATGCAGTGTCTGTCGCACTGGTTGCCACCCTTCACACAGGAAAATGCCTGGAATTTCTAAATGACGGAGATCAGAAGAGAGGAGGAGGGTTTTAGTCCATGGTTCCCACTGATTGTGAGCACAGAGCCAGAGGGAGATAATTACTCCACAGTAACTCATTTGGAATGAAAACCCTAGATCTGGTATTCTCCTTTCCTTACACCCTAAGTAAGTAGTTTGTAAGAACGAGGGGTGAAACGAGACTGAAACAGCAGTCTCGTGAGAATGCATGAGATTCTTGCAGCCTCTGTGAAAACTCTCATTTTCTGGCTGAGGTTTTCGAGAATCTCATGGGATTCTCGAGAACCTCAAAAAAACACTGCGTGCATGTGCAAAATGGCCATGCGGCCATTCTTCACGTGTGCAGCCCCCTGAGGCTATTTTGTGTACACACACAGCAGTTTTGAGGTTTGTCAAAAATTGTGTGAAATTTTCGGAAACCCCATAAACACTGTGCACATGCACAAAATGGCCACCAAGGCCATTCTGTCCATGCACAGCTGCCCAGCAGCCATTTTCGAGAATCTCGCAAGAATGGCGGTGAGAAGCTCTCGATTCTCACGATATTCTTGGCCTTGGAAATCTCTTTGAGAAGCTGATTCTCAACTAGATTTTTGAGAAGGTCAAAATCAAGCTTCAACCCTAAGTAGTAGTATCCTAATAATACATATAGAGAGGCAGGCTTCTGCATGATTGCCTTGACATCTAGAGTTTAGAGGGGAGAATTTTCAAAGAATCCTCACATATGCTTTAGTTAGCATGTCACATGCCCTTCTTCCAAATTCCTTCTTTAATCTCCTAGGGAGCAATTGCTAGAAAGATTTCCTATGTGTAGATTTATCCAAAGGAGGAAATGTTAGTTCCTCTGACTCCCTGCCCCACCCTTTTTTTTTTTTTTCAAATGGCATTTTAAAGCATTGAACTTTAACATACTCATTCTTTCCCCTGAAGTGTGTGTAACCTGGGGTTTTGTTTGGTTAGGGTGAGTAACCTTCATTGGAACGAGAAGCAATGCACCCTGGGTTATTTGCATAATCACCTAAATTTGTATACATGTCAAAGTTGATTTATTTATTTAATAATTTTTACCCTGCGCCATCCAGCCGTGAGCTCAGGGAGGTATCTGAGAGCAGATAAGGAGCAATTTGCAACCGCTGGACACTTGGGGGGGGGGGGGGCAGTTTCCTTGGACAACAATGTGCCCCCAGACAATAACAGATATAGACAGACCCTGGGGCTGGGTTCAAATGTGGTCACTATACACTAGAACTGTATTGGAAGGATACCGACTGGCCATTGGCGAACAAAAGAAACAGGCTGGGCAAGAGAAAAGTTTGCACATTCTAGTCCTAGTGCTGGGATCTTTCTCCCCTGAAGGTGTGCTGTGATGGCACACAAGCTATGATTCTGCTAAGAACTGCTACTTGGCATTACTTTACACCTAGAAAGCTCCTCTAAACCATCTCCCTACTGAAATCAGGGAGGAAATGGCTGGGTCAGCATGTAGCTTCTGGGACTCCCAGAAGAAAACATTAGAGAGCTACAGCCAGCGTCGGATGGCTTGACCTGGCAAGCCTCTCTGATTTGGCTCCTTGATTAAACCAATTGGCTGGATAGGAGGTGGCTCCCAGTGCTCCAGAAGAGGATGTCGGAGAGCTGCAGTCAGTGTTGATGGCTGGACCCAGTAAGCCTCTCTGATACAGCCCTGCTGGAATCACTTAGCTGGATCTGGATCAGGATGTGGCATTCTGGAGGAGAACATCAGAGAGCTTCAGTTGGCGTGTGACAGCTAGACCTGGTAAGCCTCTCTGATCCAGCTCCCTGCTGGAGTCATTTGACTGGATCAGGAGGTGACTCCTGGGACATTCTGGAGGAGGACATCGGAGAGCTGTGGTATCCTAGGGCTTCTCGGGATGGGTTGTGGCCAATACCTTGTTTGCTTATGCTGTTTAATAAAGTTCCTTTGTCTGCATCCTAACCTGTGTGCTTGCAAGTGGGAAAGGTAACAGTCTGCCAGGTCACTCAGTGGAAATTTAGTGTTCCAGGTTTCTGGATGGAGACGCAAGCCAGACTTTTAGGTGTGCAAATCCCTAAAAAGGTAACCTGGCCTTTCTTGCCACTGGTGTCATTGGCACAAGGATTATATGTGCAACTGAAAAATTGATGGATCAAAACAGTTTAAATATATATCCTTTTAAAAAACTGACTTAGGTTCTATACATCAAATTTCATTCTAAACCAAATTTGATGGCTGTTCCTTGTGTCCTTGAAATTTGCACTGGGTAATTGAAATATCAGATTTTTATTTAAGTAATGAGTTTAACATGTCCCTATAGAAACGTAGTCAGCATAAGCACAACTGCGGAAAACAGATACTGTGTTCTTTTAAATATTTTATGGGACTTCCCTTATTAACAAAACACTTTCAGGAGGTGACCTCTGTGTAGACATTTTAAAGAAAATGTGAAATGTCATACATATGTGATCAATACAAGTTAGAATAAACTTCAGAATTTTAAAAGAAGTCTATAAAAAGTGTATTGATAAACAGTTTTTTTCAAACAAATTTTGGTAACCCTTCTGCTCAAAAGAAATCCAAGAAACACATGAGTAAAACTTTCATTCTGAAAAACAAAACGTGAAATTGAAAAGAAAATCCTGTTTTAGCTTGTAAATTATGATGCTGATGATGCCTTTTAAAAAAACAGCCTAAAATACAAACAAAACAGAGGAGTTGTTCACTTTTAGCCTTTTTATTATTTTTTAACCAAACATTTATTACATGCATACATAGGTAGGGACCCAACATTTTGTAATAATGAATGAACCTGGAGGAAAGATGTGGCCCCTTTTCTTGTTAAGGGAAAAACAACCAAATCCCAAAAAACTATTGACGTACATTACGCATTTTCCATTCTTAGGAACCCAGGCTTCATTGGTTTGGATGCAAAGAACTACTTGTTTAATCTGTTTTTTTGTTTTTGTAATGAAATGAATTAAGGTCTCTTTTGTGTTCTGAAATGCGTAGGATGCATTCTGATCATTTGGTGTTCTAAAATGGCATGTCTACTGTATATGTACAGAGAAAAATACTTTTATTTCGTAAAGCTTCACCTGCATTGATGAGACTATATAAATAACAATAGTAATATTTTTTGGATCTTATCCAAACCCATTAAAGAAAATTGAAAGTGCATACTGAATACTATAGTTCCCCAAGATCATTATTGTATATTTGCACGTTAATATTTTTAAATGATGTTGCTTTTAACTTTTTTTGTGAATCTATGTATCCATTGGATACACGGGGCACAGCCTCGCCCCGTGCTTCCTCAGCGGCCCTCCCCCTGCCAGACGGGCAGCGAGAGCGGCCAATGCAGCCGCACTCGCCACTGCGTTCGGGGGGGAACGGGTTCCACCACCGGCATGGGTGAGTAAACAGACGAAATGATTGGTTCACTCCTGCCGTGGTGGCCATTCACCACACTTCTGAACCCGCTCGCGTCCTCGGGTCCAGAAGTGTGGTGAATGCAAACTCGTTCCGCCTTTGACTGTGGTGAACATCTGGCTAGTAGCAAACAGACGTTCACCTCAATCAAACGTGGGCCGCATTTGAGTGTGGTTCAGGCGTGGTGAATCTTGGATTCGTCACATCTGAAATCACGCAATGTCACGGTGAACCATGTGAAGAAGCAGCCATACCAGCGGTTTCTTTCTTCCACGCTGTTACGACTCCAGGAGGCAGTCCAGCACCCACTATTCCCATCCACCGACAGAGATTCATACCTGGGTTTATACCCGCCAGTGCTTGGCAGCAACTGGAATTAACCTTTTGCTGTGAACAGAATTCTGAGTTTATTCAGCAAATCACATACTTTATTGCGCACCTACAGTGAAAATTGAAAGTGAAAGTAAACATTGAAAGTGAAAGCAATCAGTCTTTGCATCTTTTATCACTGTAGCAGGGACAGAATAGAAATAGAAAATAGAAAAAAAATTAAGAAACACAGATGAGAGCTAAGGGGCTAATGGCAGAGCCATCCCAAAACCCAAGAAGGTTGAGTCAGAGGAAGGTCATTGAGGAAGCAGGAGCTGAAGGGAAGCTCTGCTCAGGGACTAAGCCGTCGAGGAATGAGGGCTGGACTTGGTAGAGAGCCAGAAGGGATGTGCCTAGCTATGACTGTGGTATTTAACCCTGTATGTATGGTGGAGGATTGAACACTTGGGTGTAATAAAGGACACTGTGGAGCTGACTCCTGTGAGGAACTGGGTTTGGGCTGCTGAATCCTGAAAAGACTTACTCCAGGGGCCAGATGCTATTACAGTTGCCACCTGGTTTCTCCAATTCACAGTTCATAGTGATGTACTGGCAGATAGCAGCACACAGTTTTATTGGGGTCTCGCCTGCTGTGGTGTTGGAAATCCCTCTCGGTTTATAAAACCCCGTCAAACATGCGCTTCTTGTCCCCCTCTCTATCTTCTTCTGCATTACCCTACAGTTGGGACAGAAAACATCGTTGCTTGCGAGGCTGATCTGCACATCTCCCAGTATCCAAATCTCATATAGGGCAACAAGTTCTCCTTCAGTTGATTCATATTTCCTGTACCCCAAGACAGTTGTTTCCCAGAAGAGATTCAGCTCTGCCATCTGATCGAGGTACTCCTGGTGACCCCACGGATATCCTCTTGCTGTCATCAAAGCAGTGATGAGAAAAAACAGCAGGGAAGGTTCAGCCTCCTATAGCGACAGCCCTACTCCTGGAAGTGCACAAATGTCCAGAAAAGTTGTGATCTCATTTCATCAGGGGCTCCCACTCTTCCATTCTCCTAAACTTGGAACTGCAGCAGGGTTGTACGCTCAATCATGCTTACAGAGAACCCCATTGTGTGCATGTGCCACCATGTAAGTGCATAGGCTGTCTAGGAAGATGGGTCTGACAGTTCTTTATTTACTTTAGGCCTTACCCAAACGTCAGCAAAGGCCAGGATATCCATCATCCCACAACTTCTCTGGACCTCGTACTCCAGGCAGCCACAGCACCCAGAGACAGAAGCTGAAGCTATTTGGCTTTCCCAGGCAAACAACATGCATCCATAGTTTTCTAAGGCATTATGACCCCTCATGCTAGTTGTAAGCAAAAGCTGTTACTTTCAAAAGATAAGAAAACATATGAGTATGTTTTAAACAGTGGACAGCTCTGTTCCCACAGTCACACACGTTCCAAGCACAGTGACCATCACTGCCTTGCTGATTCCGCACCTGCCCTTTTCTTAACGTTCAGTGGTCCCCCCAATTAAAAAAAAAAATGTTTCTGTGCTGCTAACATCTGTAACATAATGTTTTTAGACGAGTTGGCATGTGCACCGATGTGCTTGTGACAGAAATGTCTATGCAGTTTAATAGCCACCTGGGTTAGCAGTGCTGGTGCAGCAACACACACATATCCAGCATAAACTTTGCAAAAATCTTTTCAACCAGTAGCCGGCCTGTAACCAATAGGAGCCAACAGCAGCTTCTGGTCGGTGCACAGCCACTCCTGTAAGGACGCATAACCAATAGTGACCAGTAGCTGCTCATATGCAGCGCGCAGCCAGTCCTATCTAGGCAGCCACCCAGCTCTTTAAGCTGTTCAAAATATTTGGCATGTGGTCTGCGGAGTTCATGGACGCTGTCCCCACAGACATGGAGATTCATGGCGAGAACTTCCTTCTGTTTGAACTTTTGCATTTCCTATTGGCATTCGCAAGCTGGCCAGGTCTGGGAATGACAATAGGAAATCCAAAGGCACAGGCGTGCAGCCATCTACGCTGTGACTAACCAGCACCTAGCGTTTGCCTGTGGCTTTTCCACAGTAGTTCCCTTTGCACCCAGGCTTTTCCCGATTGGGCTACTATGGGCCCTCTCTCATCCTCAAGTGGAAGTTCATGGCCAGCAGACTCCTTACCCCCCATTTTTGGTCACCCACCACCTGCCATACCGCTATTCTGCAAGGCCCCCTCTCCCAAACTTGCCTTTCCCCCCAGAAGCACAGAACCATGGATTATGAAAAATTAAAGAACTTTATTAAAATAAAATGAAAACTGATTATTTGTCCACATGCCCCTTTTGGGGATAGCTTATTGCACTCGCTTGGGTGGTAGAACTGGCAAGGAGGCATTTTCCTGATCCTTCTCTTGCAGATGTGACTGTGGAGGAGTGTTTGCGAGAGGCATGCAGAAATGATTGATGGGGTTTGGAAGGTGTGCCTGGCCCAGGAATAGTTTCCTGGCATGAGCGCAGTGTGGAGAGGGCTCAGATGCTTTCCCTGGGGGATCTATTGCTGGAAGAACTCAGGTGGGTGGTTGGGTTCCATGTATGGGGCGTGAACTGCTGATGAAGGATAGGAAATGGCACCACCGCCTGCCCCTGAGTAGCAATGCTCGTGGTCTCAGCAGCAACATGCTCAACATGCTCATGCAGGGAACTCTGGAGCGGAATGGACTGGAACAGGCTGCTTTGTGTCTGTGCCTACGTCTCATTCATCTCCTTGCTCACCTTCTTGATCATGCTGTTTGATCACTTAAACTGCTGCCAGAGTTGGATCCAGTGCCTATCCTCCTGTTGGCAGTCCAGGTGGGCCTCAGCAACTAAGGCCTGGATCTGTGTCATTCTGCCTCACCAGCTGACTGTGCTCCCAGACCATGCCATGCCATTAATGGCGTCTCTCAAAGCAGCTCCCTTGCCAAATCCTCCTTGTGCCACCAGTTGTGGACCTGCAGGTCCTGGTTCTGCTGATTGCTTGTGGTAGGGGGTTCTATCTATGCCCATTGCACTAGGAGACCTGTAGCAAGGCAACAAGGAAAGCCATTAGGTCAGACTGTCCCACCCACTTTAGCACCCTGGTGTTTCAGGTCCCCACCAGCCCAATTTTCAGCCCTCTGCTCACCCAGAAGGAAGCGGGAATAAGTACCTGGGGTATTTGGCTGCTGGGGCAGTTGCTGTGGCAAGATCCCAGCGCTTCACAGTTCTCCTCCCACAGTCACTGAAGGAGTGAAGAATATACAGAAGTCAGCTACTGCCATTTGTGCTATCTCCCTCCCTACAGCTGTCATTTTAACTTCCCCTCTGGCTGCCATTTTGGCTTCCACTCCCACACCAGCTCAATGTCCCACCATAGTTCCTCCCCCCGCTCCCGGCCAGCCTACTGGCCTACCATAGTGCCTTCCCATCCACTTATCAGGTCTGCTGTTCTTGTTCTGTGCTTATGACTCACTTCTTGATGCTCCTCCATGTTCTCCTGGCCACTTGTCAACACAGTAAACAGTAAAAAACATAATTAGATAACAATAAATGGGAGCCTTTATCATGCACCTGTGTAAACCCAAACATCTATCCAGATTCATTAACTTATCATTTTCCTCCGCCTCCACTTCCTCTTCTAGAAAGGTGACATCTGGGTCCTTCATGCCCTTGATCAGAACCTCAGATGGCTCCTCAAACAAGAGATGCCGTTTGAGTTTGAGGGGATATACCACATGAAGTCACGGTGTCCATGTCCCTGGTGACCCATGCTGGCTCCAGGGCAGAGATGGGATGGGCATGGAGGGATGTCTGCTGGCAGTTGCGGCTTCCACGGTGGGACTGGAAGCAGTTGCATTGGGAGTGTGCAGTGGCGGGGGGGAAACCATATCCACATGTGTCTGGCCCCTCGCGAAGGTGCAGCCATAAAGGGGGGATGCAACAATGGCTCCTTCTACGCAGAGGAACTGGTCAAGGAACTCGTGATAGGGTGATTTTTTTTACTCCCATGTCTGCAGGCAAAGTTGTTGTTCCAGATCTTTTAATCTGTGCCTCAAATCCTTGGTCCACTACCAGCACTGTTCCATGTCCTGGGTGTAGACCTGCTGCACCATTTGGACTGAAATCTCTTGGAACACCTCCTTGTTCCTGAGGCACTTCACCAGGACGTATTGGATCTTCTGCTCCTCCCACAGAGCAATAAAGACCTTGATCTCTTCCTCGGTCCAGGGAATGTAGCATTGGCGGGCGGATCTGTGGGTAGCGAGTGACTGCAATTGATCAGCGGAGGTAGCGATGCTGGTTGTTGCCTGTCTGTCGGTATTAGCAATAGCCCTGGTGATAGTAATCTTCTGCAAGTCGTTCCTGAGAATGCAGCAGCTGAGAAACAGCAAGCGCCAAGAACATACTGCCACCTGTGAAGATCTGGGAGAATACATGTTTGAAAATGGTACAGTGGGCTTTTAAGGTGGATGTTACATGAATGCCAATGAAAGTGGAGAGAGGGGCTGGAAGTGGTCACTTCTCAGAACTCTCTAGGCTCTTCACCCATGACTCAATGGTGCTGGAGGACCAGTATGCATGGAGGCACTGCACACAGCCTAATTGACAGGATGGAGACATTTGGATACCCATTAGCCCACATTCTTCAGGATCCCACCATGAGTGGGGGTTTCATGTCCAATGGGTGGTGGCCACATGGCCAGTGGGAGTGAACACCTAATAAACAGGAAGGTGGAAACCCACCTGATGTGTGCTACCATCTCATTTGTTAACATCAAAAGAGAGTTATTGTGATCTTGCAGAGGGCTTGCAAGGGAGAAGTGAGAGAACTTCCTTGCTGATCAGCTATAAAGCAGAATCCCCAAAAGCAGATTCCTCTCTTCTCACCTGGCCTGCAGACCCTGCTAAATGCTAAGAGTCTGTTAAGCGGCAGACTGTTTTTCTTCCTGCACATGATAGCTTAGTAGTTGAAATCCAGCCTTCATTCCTTAAAGGAAAAGTACTGGTTTGGGGATGGAGAGTTTCCTGGGAATCCTTGCAACTGAAGCAGTTCTTATGGCTGTGGCATCAGTTAGGGCTTCAGCCTGGAGTAATTATAGCAGAGGATTCCCCTGCAAATTTCCTTCCCCAGAATTCTAGAGATATAGGGTTGGAGCTTATGTGGGTCAGCATCCCCGCAAATGTTAGTCCAAATACCCTTCAGGGTTGTGACAGTAGTGAAGGAGGCTCTGTGCACACTGTGGGACAGTTGCCTATGGGCTGTATGGTAATATTCCTGCTGTAAGTGGTGTTTGTTAACAACCAGTATACTGATTTGGCTTGATAACTGAAAATCATTTATTTTTTGCTTGGTTGATTTACCAAATTTGATTCCCTATTTAATTTAAGGGACTAATTTCATCAGTAATTATGGTTATAAGAATACTGTAGTCATTAAAATAGGATTGATTCTCAATTACTATGATATGTTGAATTATGAAAAAGGCTAATCAGACTTACTACAATTCTTTTAATTAAACTTATTTGATTTTTAAAATGCTGCAAATCTTTAGATTTCTTTGTAGTTTGGAAAATATTTAAATGAATAATTTTTTAAAGAAATGATCTTGCCTTACATTTTTGTCTATCATAACTTGCGTTCTTTGAGAAATAATTGTTATAAAAGCAAAGTAAAATTTTCTTTCTAGTTTTAAAAGACTAATCACACCACCACTCTTATAGATGTACTGAAATGTTTTAAAAAGTGAAATTGACCTCAGTGCAGATGTCCTATTGAATTTTTGTGCACCATTCAAGCCCCATACTAAGGGGCTTGTATATAAGTGATGCAGCATCCTAGAGTAGGTTCTATGTAATTAGTTGAAATTCACCTTATACACAGTAGGTTTTCTTTTCATTGCAGAAGAGAAAAGTCTTCTAAGACTCTTAACTATCTCTAATTGTCTCTCCCCTTTACTTAAAAAGAGGGTTTATAATTTGCATATCTATCAATTGGTAATAAAGGTGTATATACAAAAATTGTCCAAACATTTCAATAAATGTTCAGCATACTTGTGGATACTTTGAAGGTCGCTGATATCTTGTGTGTTTAATTTTTTTAAATGTTTCTGTTGCTTATAGAATTGGCACTGTTTATCCTTTTTGTCTGAGATTTGGCAGGGAGGGTCACTTTGGTGTGGGGTACAAGCTGTTCAGATTCCATGCAGGTTGGACAAAAAACCAAAAAGTTTATAGCAGTTGAAAAATTGGAGGAAAAAATGCTTTTTATTTCTGGTTTCAGATGTTTTTAGGGAGGATGCCAGTACTTAACATTGAAATATTGCATTGGTATTTACTGTTGTTATGTAATTAAGGGGCGTTTGCTAGCAGGTTCTGGTTTTTGAATTTTTAAAAACCATCCCAGGGTTTCAGAGTTTGAAAAATCATTGAAGTCAGTTGGAGTCTCCCTAACATCATGCTTGCCCAGTGAGGAATAGGATGCTGTCATGCACAGTGAGGAACAGTATGAGAGAGGATTTCGAACATGGCTGATGAGATGGGGGTGGGGCAGGGGTGAGATCGGATGGGAGTTTTCCACAGCTGTTTGCCTCTTGCAGTCTATGGGAAAGTCAGTAAACTCAGAGGCATGCACAGTAGAGAACCATCAGAGGGCACCATGTGTAAGCAGCAGAGAGACTGAGAGAGGAAAGACAGAAGATGGCTTCCAACTGGACTTGGCTTCCAACTGGACTACAGGAGTTTCTAAAATGCAGGTTCTGGTGTGAAGGGTAGGAGAACTCCAGTAGGATTATGGCAGATCAGAATGTAGCTTTTTGACTGGGGAGTTTTAGAAATGGAGAAAGTTTCACCCTGTTTGAAAGCAGCAGCTATGTCTGCATAGGCGGACAATGATGGTGGATCTGACAGACTAAGATTCAGTGCCAAACTGTGATAAAAAGCAAGCAGATAATTTATTTATATTTTATTTATTTTAAACATTCATTAGTCGCCCCATATGCCTACGGCATCCCGGGGCGCCATATAATTTTCCAGATAAGGAAAATCTAGAAACGCAATTTAAAGTAGCACCCTTGGGGCTCCCAAAAAATCCAAGGTTTGATTTTATTTTTTTCCTGAACCCCTCCCCCACCAGTGGGTTAGAGAAGGGGGGGACTGGAAGCCAGGACTTCGAAGAGACACCCCTGCCCCCAAATATGCTTTTTTGCTGCAGCTGGACCCTACCAAGCCATTAGGGGCCAAAAACCCCAATTGTCCAGCACTCAGAAAAAGCCCACCCACAGACAAACCAATGGTTGGGATACGTAGAGGCAACCCTCCCCGCCCCCCCATGGCACCAGTAATCAGGGGAGTCTAGCCTCCCCTGCCCCAAAACGTTATTAGCAATTAATGTTGATGACACACCCTCAGAATGGTGGTGGGGAGGGAACTGATGGTGCAGTCTGATCCAGGGAGATCCCAAAAAGTGTGGTGCCAGAAAGAACTGGGTTTCTGGTCCCTATGGAAACAGAGATCTTAAAGGAAAGGCCTAGAGGCCTAGTTCTGTCTTCTGAGGCCGCTTTTAGACGAGCGGCGCTCCGTTTCGCGTCGGCGGCGCGCATATTTTGAAACCTCCGCCTGGTCTAATTAGACGAGACGGAAGTGGCTTAATATGCACATATTACGGCGGAGGCGCATTTTTTAAGTGCGCGAATTAAATACCTCATAATTGAGGTATTTAACTGGCGCACTTAAAAAATGCGCCTTCGCCGTAATATGCGCATATTAAGCCACTTCCGTCTCGTCTAATTAGACCAGGCGGAGGTTTCAAAATATGCGCGCCGCCGACGCGAAACGGAGCGCCGCTCGTCTAAAAGCGGCCTCAGAAGACAGAACTAGGCCTCTAGGCCTTTCCTTTA
>QEPC01003909.1:556390-572754 GCA_003113815.1 Sphenodon punctatus | reverse complement strand
GGGGGGGGGGGGGGGGGGGGGGACTGGGTTAGAGCCGAGGGGTTGGGAGCCAGGATTCCTGTCTCGGAGGGGAGTGAGGGCTTGTGGGTTACAGTGGGGGCAGGGAGACTAGGAGCCAGGACTCCTGGGTTCTCTGGGAGGAGTGTGGTGGCTGCTGGGTTAGAACAGTGGAGCTGGGAGCCAGGACTCCTGGGTTCTTCTCGGGGAAGGGAGTTGGGGCTAGTGGGTTAGAGCTGAGGAGCTGGGAGCCAGTAGGTTAGAGCAGGGCGGGGCTGGGAACTAGCACTCCTGGCTGTTCTGGAACAGGAGTGGGCTCAGTATGCAGTATGTATTATCATCTTCATTCTGTCCAAGTACAATTGTTTAATTTTGTAAAACTCCTTTATTATATATAAAAATCTTTAATTATAAATACTTGACTGTAAAAATCCTTTAATCCTTTTCTTGTGAATAAAATCCTTTCACGCTGCTATCCTCTGAGCTGGAGGTAGCAGGGAGCTCCTTAACCCTTGCTTCACTGGAGCAACACGCACTATTCTCTAGCTTCTGGGTGGGGGGGCAGGGTCAGTTCCAGTTATTCTAACAATCTGGACAAGTGCATTTACCACCTCGTTACCTGGCAAACAAACATGTTGGTCACCTGCATAGCCCTTGGCCTGGAATGTGTGTCCACAATCTTTTGGGAGATGCATTCTGGTAGGGTGGCCATACCTCCCCTTTAACAGAGGACACATGAAAAATACATGGTGCAGGGCTGCACTGGAACCAATGCAGCCCTGCAACATGCATTTTTCATTAGTGCCCTCTTTTAAAGGGGTGGTATGGCCACCCTATATTCTGGGCCAGCTGGCCTGGCCCGGGATGCTAGCCAGCCAAAATTTGGCAGCCGGGGAACAGATATGTGACTGAGTCCCCGGCCCAGGCAGGCTATACGGACCCACTTCACGTCTGTTTTTACTCTATGGTTGAAAACAGAGATAACGCTAACTCCATTTCAACACTGCTTTAACAGTTCTTATGAATGTTTCAGGGCTGCATAGGACATCAATACAGCCCTGCAACATGCATAAGAAATGTGTGGTAAGATCCACCCCCCTAATCCAGGGGGAACAGTACAATTGTACTATCTCCCTCTTGTCAGGCCAGGATAGCCATGCAAAAACTCTTGAATCTGTAATATTTAGCTCCCTTTAGTATTCCTAACAGTGAGATGGATCTGTTTCTTTCTCTTTGAGAGGTTCCAGGGCAACTGCTGTGCTTGTCCTTAGGCATCTTTTTATACAGATTCCTATTATGTCACGTCTCTTGCTCAATATATCAATAAAGCAATTGTGGAATTAGTTTTGAAGTGTCTTTCTTGCTTTACTATCGCACCTGACAACAGATTTCTTTTCCCTCTGGTTCAGAAAATTGTTTATTGTTGCATTCTGTTTATGATAGCTATACAGGTTGTGACTCTAACTTATATACTAGCTAATTTGAATTGTTTCAAGATTCTGTGAGAGATAGCAGACAAGACTGTTAGGATGATCATTTTCGTTGAGTGTTTGTCCTTATGAAATCTACATACCTGGACCAGGTAATATGAGGACTATTTGTAACGATTAGGTACTCAATTTACAATCCTGAAACTGCTTATTTCCTTCAGTGTGAATAAGTATTTAGAATTGCAGCCTAATTTTCTTGTGGAGGGAGGAGATTTATCTAAAGTCTAGTTATCTCACTTTCCCAGTACCCCCTGCAAGTTAATACAAAGGAGCAGCATTTGGCTTCAAAGTGAATGGCATATATATCCTGGGTAATTAAAATGAAAATAAGACCAAAATGTCTTTTATGTTGTTTTAAATATTTAATAAAATAGTTTCTAAGCTTCTCTGTGAAGTGAATACCAAAGGGGGTTCTGATTAGATCCACCAATCCCCACTTATTCTCCTAACATTTCACCAAAATGATAGCATCTTTTTGGCACTACTACAGTTTCCATTATTATTGTTGGTATTATATTCAGTAGTCATAGTTATTTTTGATGCTTCCTGTAATCCAGAGCAGGTTGTGCTGACCTACTTATACCACTCTGTTCCTGAGAATAAGCTGGAATGTTGAAGTATTTAAGTTTAAATGAGATACGAAATGGTATTCATAATGAAAACGCTGAGCTTTTTTCTTTTTCTTTTTTATAAAACAAATCTCTAAAATAATTGGAATAGAGGTGGAATTTTACCAGCATTTTACTAAAATTATAGAGTATTGAACCAAGTCCTTGTAGTTCACATTACAATTTAATGAATTTTGATGGTGTAGCCATATCACATTGTTTTTATAGTGTAACATCCTAATGTTAATAGTTCTAATGCAGTCCATCTATTTGCCTCCTCTCTACCTCACATTTCTCAGTGCTTAAAACGGTCTACAAAATCTTATTCCTATAGACTTTGCTGAGACATATTGAAGCTCATATTAATTTTGTAGCACAATATTGTAGTTACAGTCAATTCTATTTGCACTATTAGAACAATAGTAGAAAAATATTCTGACATAAATAGTTAAGCTGTACATTTCCAAACCTTAACTGCCTTGAAAATTGAAGTATGCTGCAGAATTGGTTCTCTAGATTTAATTATAATCACATTCATTTGATGAATCCAAACACATTGGGTGTTTTCATACAGGCAACACCCATACCTCTGCCCTGCCTCACTCCCGTTTAAAGGCAGTCCACCAGATGTGCAGGCGGAGCAGAGGTGGTGCTCTGGAACACCCAGTAGCAGCGCCAGTGGAGCGAGCAGCCCAAATTTGGGGCACCAGCTGGAGGAAGGGGCTGCTATCCACTCTTGGCCGGGGGTTGCCTGTCAGGCTTGTAGGGGCAGCTTGGAGCATTGGGTGATCTGCCCCCAACTCTATAGTGGATGGGTATGTGGGTGGACTGTGGGCTGCACTAGCCTCTGGTTTCATTTAAAATGGACCTAGGCGGGATTACAAGTGAGCAGATGTGGGGTGTACCCCCGGAGCAGGTCCAGGAGTGAGCACCCACTGCATCCGTGTGAAAACACCCATTGTGGATTTCTTACTATGCCACATGTAAATCATATAGAAAATAATCAAACTTTAAACTTCTCTTTTAAAGAAAATTGTTACATCACAGTATTTCAGGTTAAGCTTCTTAAAAATAGTTGTACATGTCAATTTTCTGATACATGAAAAGCTGCTTTATTACGACACATTGGCCACCAACACTATCCATAACAGAGGCTACCTAGTAGCATCCATAGCAGTTATAGGTTGAAAGTATTTTCACATGTTCACAATATTTTGACGTGCTTAAAGGTATGGTTTAATATTTTGCAAACTTGAAATTTTAACCAAAATATAGTCATAGGATTCAACCTTCACTTTATCATTCTCACTGCCCTTCTGTGCACCTTTTCTATTTCACCTATGTCTTTTTTAAGATGGGGTGACCAGAACTGTATACAGTATTCCAGGTGCGGTCGCACCATCGATTTGTGTAGAGGCATTATGACATAATCAGTTTTATTCTCTATCCCTTTGAGAATAACTCCTAACATTCTGTTTGCTTTTTTGACTGCTGCTGCACACTGGGCTGAGGATTTCAGTGTATTGTCCACAATCACTCCCAGATCCTTTTTCTGAGTGGTAACTCCTAGCTTAGTACCCAGCATTGTGTACTCATAGTTTGGGTTATTTTTCCCTATGTGCATCACTTTGCAGATGTCCACATTAAATCTCATCTACCATTTAGATGCCCAGGCACCCAGTCTAGTAAGAACCTGTTGCAGTTCTTCACAGTCTGCTTGTGTTTTAACTACCTTGAATAACTTTGTGTCATCTGCAAATTTGATCACTTCACTCTTAACACCCTTTTCCAGATCATTAACGAATACCTTAAACAGCACTGGTTCCAATACAGATCTCTGGGGCGCACCACTTTTTACATCTTTTCATTATTATTATTTTGTCAATTTTGTTATTACAATAACGAAAAAGAAAGTCAAAAATTTAGTTTTTGTTAATAACGAAAACGAACTACACACCTCTATAATGGCATTAACCTTCTTTGCAACAGCATCAAACTGCTGATTCATGTTCAGTTGGTGATCCACAACTGCTCCTGGATCTTTCTGTGCCGTACTACTCTCGATCCAGGTAGTCCCTATTTTGTAATCATGCATTTACTGTGTTTGGCCTATGTGTATAGCCTTGCATATGAAAAGCTTTTGCCATTTAAAAAAAAAAAAATACAACTACAAAAATGAAATTTGAAAGTTGTAATCTGAAATTCTGCTAATCACCATTAAAAATTATAGTAGAGTCTGCTTAAGTTGAATTTAGCAGGCCATCTAAAACAGTTCAGCTTAACAGAACATGAACCTAAGCAGACGTTGGACCTGTCTTTGGTACTGTATCCTGCCCAATGTTGAAAACAAGCAAACAATACTGAAAATATTGCTAAGAATGTTCATTAAAGCTATAAACAATACTCAGTCCAATAGAGTGGTGAGTCTCATTTTTAGCATTCAATGGATGCTTTTAAACATGATAGCTGCTGCTGCCATGGACTTGTGTAGCTGGTGGAGGTAGCCATTACTCTAGCCGGGATCTGCTGGGCCGCCAAAGAAGTTTTACGGTGGCCTGGGCCAGGCAGGGGGCAGGGTGACACACAGACATGGGTCTGCATATCCCTGCCCCCGCCGCTTTGGCACCCACCACCACCACACCGGCCCATGGTAGATGAAGCGGGCTATGAGATGTGATAGCCCACTTTACTCCAGGTCCACTGGCTGGTTCCCGAGCATGGTGGAGTTTAGCCCAGGTTGTCGCTTGGGGATTTCCCTGAGTGAAAACAGCCTGGGCTAAACTCCATCTGGTTGGGAGCTAGACAGTGGTAACGTCTGGCAGCTGTTTTCATATCAGATAGTGGCACCCAGATTAATCCACAGTAAAGCAGATTAATCCATGCCACCATCACATCTGAGAGCACCCAATGACAAGAGATTAAATTTGACAACAAAGTATTGTGATCTTCCAAGACAGAGGAAGGGGGAGAGCCTCCCTACTGATCAGCTAAAACACCGAATCCTGAAAAACAGGATTCCCCCTCTGCTCCCACTTGCTCTGCAAACCCTGTTAAGTGACAGCCAAGACATTTGTTTTTCATCCTGTATCCTACAGCTTAATGATTCAAATTCAGCCCTCAGTGCTAAGTATCCCCCCGCTAAGCGCCCTGTGCGCTGCAGGGGAAGTTTGGGCCCGCCTCTTAAGGAATGAGGCACCAGGGAGTGCTTCCTGTCCTTTCCCGCTGGCGTGGGGGCGGAGCAAGCTGGCCGCACGAGGAGCAAGCTGCAATCCGTCTGGATTGCAGTTTGCAGCGGCGGGGGTTTGTGGCGCGAAAATGCTCTCTTTTGATTGGCCGGTTAAGGCCACGTGGTGCAGCGCGCCGGGCAGCCCCTCACTTGGTTGGCGGCACGCTGCTGAAGCCCGCCCACCCACCCCTGGACTAGTGCCGTGGATTTAATCCGGTCACCTATTTATTGTGGGATCAGGAAGGAATTTTTTCCCTTATATAAAAAGGGTTTTTTCGACTTCCTCTTGGCACTGTTGGGTTTGGAAACGTCGGGGGTGCATGGGTGGTTAGGTTGTTTTTTATATTGTCGCGGCTGTCGCGGTGTTCAGTACCATAGGTTTAAAAATGGAAAGGGCTCTAGGGCCTTGGGTGTATGGGCAGATGATTGGGATCATTCTGCAATGGGTACCTGGTGAGTAATTTAGGGGAGGGGCGCCCCAAATTATCACAGGACGGAAGGCCAGGCGTTGTGTGCATACGGGTAGGATTTAAGCGGTCCCGAAGTTTGCAGCAGCAACGTCTGTCCTTCTGAAGAATGGATCAAGTCGGTCCATTGGAGGGGGATTGGACTGGTATCTCCAATCCAGAAGGTTGGTAGTATGGTACTGAACGCGGGTGGGGGTGAGAGATAGTTTAAGGTTTGAGTTATGTCATCTCTTCACCCCTTCCCCCCTTTATTGTTATTCACCCAAGTTAATTTGGTTAATTGGGTCTAATTTTAAGCAGGATCTAATTGGCATTCTAATTGCCTCACAATTCGGCATGGGAAACAATTTGAAGCAGGGTAATTGGTTTTAACTCTATCCACCGTTATTCATCAGTTCAATTGGCGTAATTGGTTGTCTTGTTTCTTAACAGGTTATTAATTAAATTCGGATTCAATAAAACAGCTGCGGCCAGTTTTACCCATATCCTTTGTGTCTGAGTCTTATTCCTAGTGCGGGGGCAAAAAAGTGTACTGGGGTAGGGTGGGAGGAAAAAGGGAATCCTGTTAAGTCCCAGAGCCAGTGTAGTTTTCACGTAGGACAGAGAGCTGAATTTGAGCCATTAAACTGTGGTATACAGGATGAAAAGCAAATGTGGTAACTGCTCCTTAACAGACTCTTATTTACTTAATAGGGTTTTCAGAGAAGGAACTTCAAGATATCAAGAAACTGGAGTAGGGAAGAGGGAGTTATTTCTTACAAAATGTTGCACATTTAATTGGCTTAGGGCAGGGTTGGGAGAACAGATCAATTTAAAAGAAAATTCACTGTGAATTCCAGTGAAGTGTATTGTTGTTGGGGGTATGGGGTTGGGAGAAATTGTATATTTGTTGTATACAGAAGTTCATTAAGTGTGTACAATCAGGCATATGTTTAAATGTTGGGTTTCAGAACAAACTGGCCAGTACATTATTTTCCAGAACAGATAAATGTTTTGAGGAATCTACTGAAGCCAATCAACCACAATGTTCTCTCTTGTCTAAAGAATTTAAGGACAGGGAATCAGGAAGTCTGTTTCTTCTTCTTCTAATCGTTAATGTTTTTCCTTTAACAAATGTTATTACAATACAGGAAAATAGCACAATCTCAGTTTTGCACATAGGTTAGCTGTGGCACTGGGTCATCCTACCCTAAGCTGCAGAGAAAATACATTGAAGATACTAAAAATAAAGATAAATACTTTATTGAGTACTAGCTTCCGCCATGACTCAGACAAACAAATTAATATACAATACCAATTCAAATAGCAAAGTACTATACACACACAATCAAGAAAATAGGACCAAAATTGCTGCAAGATTAGGACCTGTTAACTATAATTTAGTAATCAAATAAAATTTAAGCTACCCAAAAACCTCCTACTGGGTACCATAATATGGCAACTAAGAGCCCTATGGTTAAAATTAGAATTTAAATGGACTGAGAAAAAGAAGAACTCTTAATAGTCTCCACTTTTAAAGCAAAAAGTGCCAGATTTCTTATAATATTGCTCTCCTTTTGAGAGAACAACCAAATGAGTTTTTTGCATTTTGTTAAATATCTGGACTTTAATTGATCGAAGGGAAGATATATTTCCCTGATCTGTTTAAATCGGGGACAATCAAACACGTAGTGTAAGATGTCCTCAGCTACACCAGGTTCACATGGACATAATCTCAAATCCCTAGGGATATGATTCCTCCTTCCTTCCAAAATAACTGATGGCATTTGCTCCATATGGAGTCTGCTTAAAGCTGTTACCAATTTATGGCTTAGATTCATTGAAAGATATTTCTCTATTCCTAGATCAAGTTTCCATAGATTATAAAGAGGCGCAATTCTCCTGAAATGGGTTGCAGCAAAATCATCCTGCAAAGAAACATCAAAGAGTCTTTGTAAGGCCAAAGCCTTCTCTGCTAGTGTAAAAATTCTACAATTATCACTGATGTAATAGCCCAGCCCAAGTAGTTTAAATGTAAGTGTTACAAACTTTAACCATGGTGTTTGATTACTTCTAGAATAATTGAGATCCTCTAGGTAACACATTTTAGCATAACTTAGTGGAGAATAAGATAGCAATTTAAACCAGTATCCGAAGTCTTTTGACGTTGCTTTAATTGTTAAATTATCCAATCCAGTTTCAAGCCTTAAAAAGGCTGCTGGCATAGAGGGGGGAAGCCCAAGCAGACCCCGCAGAAATTTGTTTGCAGAATTTGGGAGACCACTGTAGCCTGATACACTTGTAAGGTAATTGAAACAGATCTCCCTGCATATGTATCCTGAAACTTTTTTATGGCAATAGCTGATTGCATAGCTCTGATCTTAGTTGCCTGGATGTGATCTTTCCATGCTGACGATGCTGATAACAGCAACCCCAAATACTGGAAGTCTTTTACTACTTCAAGTCTATGGTTATCCATGTGCCAGGGATATTTCTTATTTCTGCCCCCAAAAGTTATATTTGGTTTTAGAATAATTGACGTAAAGTTTGTTCATAGCACATAATTGAGAGAATTTGGTAAGAGTTCTTTGCAAACCTATCAGGATTCAAGTAATTCAAGTAATCATCACATCATCTGCAAATACTAACATCCCTACCGGTGTTTCTAAAAGTTTGGGAGGATGAAAATCGGTCATCGGGGAGTGCCCTCCTGTGGGTCCCCCAAGTGTCTCGGGTGTCGACCATGCGGAGGGCATTCTCGGTGGCTGCACCATGGCTGTGGAATGCCCTCCTGCAGGAGGTCTGTCTGTCTGTCTGCAGACCTCCCCCTCTTTTTGTAGACAATGTAAGACCTGGCTGTTCTGCCTGGCCAAGGGTGAGGGTGGGGGGTGTTGTTAGATGGGGTATTATTGCTGCTTTTATGTATTATTGTTTTAAATCGTTTTTAGATGTTTTATGTGTTTTGTTGTTGTACGCCGCCCCGAGTTGCTGTGGCAGGAGGGGGCTGCATAAAAGTTTAAGAATAATATAATAGTAAAATCTGGATCACACGTTTTGTCAATCATCTCGTTAATATAAAGGTAGAACAAAAGGGGTGCAAGGACACAGCTCTGTCAGACTCCCTTGGACGTGCTAAATTTTCCGTTAATTCTCCCCGTAAACCATACTGTAAACCATACTGGACCTGTTCCCATGTGTCCTCATGGTATGCTGCTATGAGTTTCAGGAGAGAAGAATCTAGTCAATAAATCCTGCTTGGGATTCCAACAAGTGACCCTCTGCTCAAATGGTCAGATGATAAAGCCAATGTCTCCTGAATATTTGAGCAGAAATTTTAATTAAGCTAATTGGTCTATAAGGTTCTGGTTTGTCTTTCTGCCTTTCTTATAAATTGGGATGACTATATTACCCTTTCAGGTGTCAGAGATCTGGTAAGTACTGACTATAGAATTAAACCAGACTACTAGACTGGGGACCCACCAATCTAAATTAGACCGGTATACCTCAGCAGGTATTCTGTCCGGCCCTGGCACTTTGTTGTTTTTTTGTTGCAGAATCAGATATTTAATCTGGTCTTCGTCTACTAAATACCGGGAATTATCCATAGGGAAATCAATCAATTACTTCCTGACCTGGAAAAGAAGCTTTGGAACCTTCTGATCAGCACATGGGGAGGATCTGTTTGTAAACAAACAGCTTTATCTCCCAGTCCCATCGCAGCGTGAGCCCGGCAGCGGAGGCGGCAGAGGGGAGGAGGGGCCATGTGTCAGTCGGTAGGGGGGGCCCAGGGCGGGGAGGTGGGGGAACCAAGCCAGGACAGGTGACCGCCGGGGCTTTGCTACCAATGGGGGGGGGGGGGGAAATTTAAACTGCGGGGCCTGATTCCATCTCCGCGGTGCGGGGCTCCTCCCTCGGAGGCTGCTGCGGGGCCATGTGCCTGGGCACCGGTGGCACATGCCTCGGGCCGGCCCTGCTAGACTCACAGTTACATCTCGGGATCTCAAAAGCACCCCATTTCCAGCATTGTGAACACACAGCAAAAGCTCTCCAGACTCACAGGTACATCTCGGGATCTCAAAAGCACCCCATTTCCAGCATTGTGAACACACAGCAAAAGCTCTCCAGACTCACAGTTACATCTCGGGATCTCAAAAGCACCCCATTTCCAGCATTGTGAACACACAGCAAAAGCTCTCCAGACTCACAGTTACATCTCGGGATCTCAAAAGCACCCCATTTCCAGCATTGTGAACACACAGCAAAAGCTCTCCAGACTTACAGGTACATCTCGGGATCTCAAAAGCACCCCATTTCCAGCATTGTGAACACACAGCAAAAGCTCTCCAGACTTACAGGTACATCTCGGGATCTCAAAAGCACCCCATTTCCAGCATTAATGTGAACACACAGCTAAAGATCCCACCCTTGGGGGGGGAGCAACATGGGGGGACCCTCGGGGTGGGAGCAGAGTGGGGGGAGGGATCACTTACTTGACTGCTGCTCTGGCGGTCCCTGGCGGCCCGAGATGCAGGCAGGAGGGGGCGGGGGGACGGGACACACTTGCTTTAAATTGCCTGCGTGTCCTGCTCCTCCAGAGCCAGGACGCGCGGGCAATTTAAAACAAAACAAAACAAAGTTCCCAGGCTCCTGCCTTGCTGCTCCACCCCACCACCCCCCCGCGGCTCTGAGCGGCAGATTGGGGGGAAGAGCGGCAGCGCAAGGTCCAGGAAGCAGGCTGACTGGAGGCGCGCTGTTGAGCGCGCACCTCCAGCCATGTCCCTGAGTGACCCACGAGGCAGTCGAGCAGCGCGCATGCGCCCTGGTCCCTGCCTCAGCCGCCTGGTACCAAGCTTCTCGCCTGGGCATTTGTAACAAGCGCCCAGGTGAGAAGCTCCATTGTGCCCATTAGGCTCAATGGAAAGGCTAACCCCTCCCTCCACAGCACGCCCTATGCGTGCTGTGGACTGAGGGGCTCAGCTGCCCAAATCGCATTTTCAATAAGAAACGCAGTTTGGGCGCTGAGCCAGCTCAGCCTTTTTGTCCCCGGGACCCACTCTCAGAGCGGCTATGAGAGTGGGTCCCAGAAGGAAGATAAAGTCTGACAGCCACAGCAGCCTCTGAAGCTGGTCAGAGGCTGCTGTGGCTGTCAGAACCGGCGGCGTTTTTGTGTGTTTTTTTTGACAGCGTGGTGGGGGTCCCCCAGGGCGCGCTAGGGGGGCAGTGCTTGGCCCAAGGTATTCCCTTACGTCAAAATCAAAGGAGGAGCCGGCAAGCCTTCTACCACAATAGGAGCACTTCTCCCATCATTGTGGGGGCGAGTTACCTGGACCCTAGGATCCAAGGGCACAGTCAGAACACTATCCCTGATATCAACTAGCATAACTTGAAGTGACCCTAGTTACTCAGTGATATCACTCTATTCTTCGATGGGCAATAGCTCCAAGACAGATACTAATGCCATCTCCTTGGCATCATTTTCTTCTACCTCAACCTGTGACACTAGCCCTGTTCTCTGAACACCTGTTAGGCAGAGGAAATTCATGTTATTTGAACAACCATTTTCTACGTCATCTGGTTTATCAATTATGACCAAATTCGTTGTTAAATTTGCAGAATTTGGTTCCTCCTCTGGGACCTTATTCTCTGGGCCTCGTATCCCATTGTTGCCTGAGGATCTTGCCATACTAAATGACCTTTCTAGATTACAGTTCTCAATATCAAAATTGATTAAATCGAGTGAAGCAGGGTTTGGGGCAATTTTACCCTCAGCTGGTTTATCGCTAGTCTGGACAAGAGAAAGAGGAATCAGATTCTGGTAACATCTGCTCATTTGTATGCCCAATCTCTCAAACCAGGGTACAAGACTATAAATCTGCTGGGCAACATAATTGGTCTTGAAGGTAACCATGGCCTTGGATCTAGACTAATTATAAAATAAATATTCAACACATTGAATGTCTGTGGGAAAAATTAAAATGTCACCTTTTTAATGATCCATAAAAGATGTTTAATACACTATGGTTGTTTTTGAACATCCCTTAGGTTTGGGGAAATTTAAAAAGGCTTGTTGTGTTCGAATCAGTTGAAGTTTCCAACTGTTAGGTGGCTGTACACTGGCCTTAGCATAGGGAAGATAATCCTTCCTTAGTTGCTTTTGTAGAATTACATGAGCTCAGGGATCCTTTGTAGTGGGATCACAACCCTGGGTGGTTTGAATTGAATCTCAACTTCTGTTTTTCCCAAATAGGTGATTCTGGGGTTCCCTGTACCTCACTGTCCACTGGGGATCCAGTGGTATCATTTCTTCCCTTCCTTGGCTTGGGTCTCTTTCTCAGTTTGATTTCATAATAACTGGAATAATTTCCAGAAGTTTATTCACCTCTCGGCACGAGACCCTTTCCTTTGGCCTAGCCTTCCAGTTTTAACATTTTTACTTTTCTTGTCCATACTATATTTCCCTTTCTGTCTTTTCCTTTTCTGGGGAGGGGATCCCTTAGAGTCAGGCTAGTGATCTGATCCCTCCCTTGCTCTTTGGTTGATAATATATGTCCTTGGGATTACCTTATCAGACTCCCCCCTACTTCCTTATTACCCATAGATTCCCCCGTGGGTATCGCAGAATTAACCAAGGTCAATAATATAGTGTTAATATCTAATAGGAGATTATGCAATGTCTTAATATCCTGAAAAATGCCCACTATAAGATGACTTGTCATAACACATGGGGTTCTCCACAGTTCCCATACTTGGAGGAAAATGGTCCAGAGAGCACTGGATCACATTCATCCTTCTGTTCTAGGGAGGTTAAATACAGTGGAGGACCTACCCCATCATCTATCTTTATCAATGAAGAATCCTCTAAAATGGAGTCCTTAGTTTTTAACTGCATCTGTGGCATATTAAAAGTTTCTTTGGGGCTATCATCTGGTTCCTCTACGTCCCCAGAAGCTCATATGTGATTCAGAACATCATCCTCCCATACCTTTTTCGCCTCAAGTTTAGCAGGGAAATAATTTGTAATCTTGGGTTGATCCATCACCAGGGCAGGGGTTGATTTTCTAGGATCCAGCATACCTAATTGCTTGGTAGTACTCCTAGTAAGAACCATTTCTCCTATAATATATTCAATCAGATCCACAAAAAGATAGGATACCTGACAATAACAATCCCTTAGGATATAAACAAAATATTCTTAACCCAAACTAAGTCCAGATAATAGAGTTCAATAAAACTCAACAATGGGAGTCTTCCACACAAAAGATATCTAAACAGAGTAATGTTCCCTGCAAAAAAAAACTTGCTTAATAAATGCAGTGATACACAAAACCTGAACCCCGGGGTCAGCTGATTTGTCTTGCTCTTCTTGGAGCGTAGCCGAGCAGATCTTGACTCCTGGGTTGAAAATAGAAAACCCCTATGTCAGTTAATTTGCCTTGCTATTCTCGGAGCGTGACTGGGCAGATCTTGACTCCTGAGTTGAAAATGGAGAACCCCTGTATCAGTTAGTTAGCCTTGGTCTTCTTGGAGCTTGACTGGGCATATCTTGACTCCTGAAAAATGGAAAACAGAACCCATGGAGCTAGCTACGCTGGCCACTGTATACTTAGTCCACGTCAGGCCATGGAGTAAAAGTACTAGCTCTTCTATGGAGCTTGTCTGCGGAAGACTTGAGTTCTTTTTGCTTCCTATATTTGTGAATACTTTGAATTCTCTAGCTGAAGAAGTGTTATGTAAGAGCAAAGTAGTGTATTGGTTTTCTTCCAATTTGGTGTACGCTCTGTCTCTTTACTACTTACTATTCTTTCTAGAGGAGGCAATATTGATGTCTACAAGTTCAGCTAGCATCTTCAGATTATCTTTGGGTTTGTTTTTTTAAATTTCAGCAGCTGTCTTCATTACAGATTGATCAATAATGTATGGAGAAAGCATTGTGAATCAATATGAAAACATCAAGTATATATAATATATTTTAAATAATTTTAGCTATATTATTAAAAAACATTGTACCATTTGGAATGATTTGACTGAATGGGTTAGCAGTCAAGCAGTACAATAAGGAAAGATTGAGCAGGAACCTTTAAACCAGGACAGGCCACACCAAGCCCACAGCTGTTTATTTGGTCACTTTTTAATTCCTGGATGCAGTCCATGGATTGTGTCTTTATCCACAAAGGCTGATCAAGTGAGCTCAGGGCAAGGAAACAGAAGTGAAGGCAGGCACGCAAGAATAGGTGATAGATCCATGCCATAGATCCCTCCCCTTCCTGGATCATGAGAACACTTTAACAAGGACAGGCTCTTTGAATGGGCCTGGCCCTTTAAGAGGCAATAGCACCAGCAGAGAGCAGGCACTAAGAGAAGTACTGGCTCTAGTATCTTGCGGAATACCCCTAAATACTACTCAGCTGAAGGCTTAAGTAGAGCCAGCTGAGCTGGACATGGCAGACATAGTCCTTGGGCTTAAAAGAGAGATGTAGAGTTCAGTTCGAGGGAGAGAGCTCCAGAGGGACTAGGTCTGACCAGGATAGGGTTGGGTTGCTAGATATGCAGATTTTTTTAGGACACTTATAAAAAAAATACATGTTGCAGAGCCTTCATTGGAGCCAAATGCAGGGCCTGCAATATGTATTTTTCATAAGTGTCCTGAAAAAAATTGCATAGCTGACAACCCTAGACCAGGAGAGCTGCAACTTGAAGGTAGCTGAAAGACTGTGAGGGCTTGGATAGCTGGCTCCAGGAGGGGACTGTACCTGTCCAGCAAGGGGAAATTTATTGTATAGGCACCCAAGCCTGAGTAAAAGGGCTATGGGCTATTTATGTTTATGCTTAATGAAGGATATGAATAAAGGTGGCTGACAGAGACCATTGATCAGATAGCTCCGAGGCATCCGCTTCCCAGGTGGCAGCACTGCAAGCCTCCCTTGTTTTCGGAAGGGCTGCGGGTGCTGAAGCAGGAGGGAAGGCAGTTGGAGCGACGGTGACGTTGTTCATGTGCTGAAGCCGACAAGTTGCGGCACAGAGCGAGTTTACCAGCTGCCCTTATAGCGTCCGCTAAATCCCGTCCAGCAGAGCTGTTCCAGGTGGTGCGGGGGCTGGTCAGTCCGACTTCCCTCCACCTTGGAGTGGAGTCATCGCCTGCTGTGTCTTGTGGATTATTTTGTGGATAAAATCGCTCAGATTTACCATGGTTTTGATACTGCATTTTCTGTAGTAGGGCAATTGGAGGTTATGGAGGCCCCGCCTTGTGCTTGTTTGTGGGATCAGTTTCAGTTGGTGACCCCTGACGATGCAGAGGATGCTTTTGGGGCTGTCAGGGCCACCTGTTGTGAACTGGACCCTTGCCCGTCCTGGCTGGTTAAGGCCTGCCGGGAGACGATGGGGCCATTGCTGGCGGGGGTGGTCAGTGCCTCCTTTAGGGAGGGCAGGGTACTGGGCTGCCTTAAAGAGGCAGTGGTGCGACCCCTGCTCAAGAAACCATAGCTTGACATTGACTCCCTTCCCAGTTATCGGCCGGTCTCTAACCTTCTCTTTTTATTATTTTTATTTATTTTTATTTTATTTTATCAATTTATATCCCGCCCCTCCTGAAAACAAGCTCAAGGCATACAATTTCAAAAACATAAAAAGTACAATAATATAACATTTAAAACACTCATAAAAATATAAACAGATAAAACAGGGCTAGGACAAAAAAACAATAAATAAGGGTAGGACAGAGATAAAAACCCTAACCCACCCTCCCCAAAGGCCTGGGCGAACAGCCAGGTTTTACAAACTCGCCGGAATGTTAAAAGGCGTGGGACCAGGTGAGCTTCCTCCGGGAGGGAATTCCAAAGGCGCAGCCCGGCCACTGAGAATGCCCTCTCCATTGTGGCCCCCTGACTTCCAAGAAGGCACCCCCGGCAGACTGAAGGAGCCGCTCTGGGGTGCGGAGGGCAAGGCGGTCCCTGACCTGTGACAGGCCCAGAACGTGGAGGGCCTTATAGATTAACACCAATACCTTGAAACTGGCTCGGCACGCTATTGGAAACCAGTGCAGAGTTCGGAGCACAGGTGTTATGTGCTCCCGACGACCTATCCCCAACATGAGCCGGGCCGCCGCATTCTGCACTAGCTGCAGCCTCCGAACCAGGAACAAGGGCAGCCCCACGTAGAGCTCATTGCAGTAGTCCAGCCTCGAGGTGACGAAGGCATGGATGAGGGAGGCCAGGTCCGAGCTGGAGATGTATGGGCGCAGCCTCCACACTAGATATAACTGGCGGAAGGCGACCTTCGCCACCACCTCCACCTGTTGATCCAGGCAGAGCTCTGCGTCCAATATCACCCCCAGACTCCGAACCTGCTGAGCTATAGGAGGGTGACCCCCCCCAATCGGGGGCCAACACCTCCCTCGCTCTCCCCACCACCATCACCTCCGTCTTATCAGGGTTGAGCTTCAGTCTGCTCTGCCACATCCATTCCGCCATGGCCTCTAGACACTGGGATAGAAACGATACAGCAGGGTCTGGGTCAGCTGAAAAAGAGAGGTACAGCTGAGTATCATCAGCATATTGGTGACATCACACCCCAAACCCTCTCACGACCTCCCCCATGGGCT
>QEPC01003909.1:527958-555843 GCA_003113815.1 Sphenodon punctatus | reverse complement strand
TTCACTACCCTCGCCAGCACCGTCCCCAACGTCTCTCTGGAGGCTTTCACCAACCAGGACGGGCACGGATCCAGTTCACAACTGATGGCTCTCACAGACCCCAAGACATCCACCGCATCGACTGGCGTCACTTTCTGAAACTCCCCCCACAAAGTTGGACCATCACCTCGCGCTCTCCAGCCACTGCCTCCAACCCAGTGTCAAAGTCGCTCTGAATCCGAGCGATCTTGTCTGCGAAGTAGGTGACAAACTCCTCACAGCGGGACTGGGACATGTCCCCATGCAGGCGGTGGAAGGCCGGACTGACCAGCCCCCGCACCACCTGAAACAGCTCCACCGGGCGTGACTTCGCAGATGCTATGAGGGCAGCAAGGAATTCCTTCCTTGCTGTCCTCACAGCCTCAACATAGGACCGCAAATGGGCCCTATGGAGAAGTCGGTCAGAGTCTGATCGAATCCGACGCCAGCATCGCTCCAGTCTCCTGCCTGCTTGTTTCATATACCGCAGCCCCTCAGTAAACCAAGGGGCTCTATGGTGACGAGACAGGGGGCGTCTCGGAGCCACCCTGTTTTTAGGGAAGGTTATTGAGCGGGTGGTGGCCTGGGAGTTGCAGGAGCATCTGGATCGTGTCAGTTTTCTTGATCCCTCACAGTTTTCCCTGGGAGGTTTTGCCCGGGATATGGCACTAAGACTCGAGGTTTTGCCTGGGATATGGCACTAAGACTGTGCTTGTGCCATTGGTTGATGATCTTCTCAGAGAATTATACCAGGGCCCTGTTGATTCTATTAGATCTGTCGGTGGTGTTTGATACCACTGATCATGAGATGTTGGTGACGCGCCTGCAGGACAGTGCAGGGGTGGGTGGCACGGTTCTTGACTGGTTCCGCTCCTTCTTGGCCGGAAGAACTCAGAGATGGTACTCAGTGATTATTTTTCATTACACCGAGACCTCTTGTGTGGAGTCCCGCAGGGTTCTGTTTTGTCCCCTCTCCTGTTCAACGTGTATATGCAGTCGCTTGGCAAGGTGGTCAGGAGGTTTGATGTGCGGTGTCATCAATATGCCGATGACACCCAGCTCTACCTCTCTTTTTCATCAGTCCCAGGCCTGGAAGTCTTGGTGCTTAACGGGTGCCTTGTGGCTGTGAGGGATTGGATGAGGGTAAACTGACTGAAACTGAATCCTGACAAGATGGAGGTGATGCTGGTGGGTAAGGCAGCAGGGATAACAGCCCCCATCATTGATGGGGTCTGCCCTATGCTGGTTCCCCAGGCACGGAGTCTGGGGGTGCTCCTTGACTCGTAACTCCACTTGGATGCTCAGGTGGAGGCTGTGGCAATGAATGCTTTCCGCCAATTACATCTGGTACGTCGGCTTCGGCCGTATGTTTCGGACTCTGACCTGGCCACCGTCATCCACGCCTTCATCATTTCTAGTCTTGACTCCTGTAACGCGCTTTACGTGAGGCTACCTTTAGTGACAGTATGGAGACTGCAGCTGGTGCAGAACGCGGCGGCCTGTCTCCTGGTGGGATTGGGCTGCCGGGAACATATTACACCTGTTCTTCGGTCTCTGCACTGGCTGCCTGTAGTCTTCCGGGCCCGATTCAAGGTGTTGGTACTCACCTATAAAGCCCTAAACGACTTTGGCCCAACCTATTTGCGGGACCGCCTCACCCCCTGGGTTCTGGATCGACCTCTGCGGTCATTGGGGGGGGTGTGCTCTCCTGGAGGTCCCCCGAGTCTGCCGGGGGGCCAGAATGGAGAGGGCCTTCTCTGTGGCCGCCCCGTGGCTGTGGAACTCCCTACCGGTGGAGGCCTGTTTGGCCCCGGATCTCCCCTTGTTTCGACACTGTTGTAAGACATGGCTGTTCCGCCTTGCTTTTGGGCGGGAGGATGGGTAGGGTGGAGGGGAATGGGTTAGGGTGGGGGTGGGGTTGGGGATACTTCTATTCTTCCCATTTGGTAATATTTTAAAGTTGTTTTTAATGTTATAATTTGAATTGTTGTTTGCCGCCCACAGCTGCCTATGGCAGGATGGGTGGGCTATAAATATTTTAAATAAATAAATAAGGTACAACAGAGGTGAAGAACCCACGTGGTCTGGGTTCTCGGTGGCAGGAGGTTGGATCCTGGCAATATTCACCACCTCGGGGATTGTGCCCTGTTGCAAACACCTCTTCAGCATCTCTGCCCCCAACTCTTCTGCAGCCCCTGGAACTTGTACTAATTTTAAAGTGGCCTAAAAGAGAAAAAAGCTTCAGCAGCTCTGCTTTTTAAGCAGTAGAGCTAAATTCACTCTACCTTTTATAGGGGGCTCCCCTCCCAAAAGAAAAATTTGATTACTATCAAGCCAGACTTGGTTCAGAAATATGCTACAAGCAACAGTTTTTTAATTTTTTTGGTGGTACATCCACAATTGCAACATAACAACTAATGATGGCAGCACTGAAGGCTGATGACTACTTGAGGTTGGTAATCAAAATGCAATATAAGTTGAATCTTGCACTGGATAAAACTCATATGATCTGTTTATAGTACTTCAAACAGTGTATTGTTCAGAGTTTTAACTGTATACGTCTACCAAAATTGCCACAGTTGTATATGTTACAATGTGTCCCTGTTATATTGTGTTCTCTTGCACTTCTGTTCAGATAGAGCCAAACCTGAACGATATGTGAATTCTCTTGGTAGAGGGGAACTCACTAGTGATATGAAAGTTGGCTTGTGTACCAGCACCACTATCCTACGTTGATATAAAAGGCTTGCGGGGGTCGGTAGGAAGCTTACCTATTCCTCCACTGACATAGTTCCTTTTCACACAGACACGCTAACATTGATAAAATGGGTGTTACATTTTATTATACATATTGCAGGGCACCCATAGAGCACACCTGCAACATGTATAATAAAATGTAACACCCATTTTATCAGTGTTAGTGTCTGTGTGAAAAGGGCCATAGTTCTTAGAGAAACATATGTGTCAGGAGCATACTTTAGATTAGCCTCACTTACCTCATGTTAAAGCCAGGCCAGCAGAGAATCAGAGTCCTGAAATTAAACTTCAAAGCTGAGGTGACTCAAGCTCAGGATCCTCCTCTGCCTTCCTTCTCTCCCTCCCTTCAAGTGTAGAACCCAGAGCTCCAATTATGGGTCTAATGAGGAGAGAAGGATCTGGTAAGCAGCAACATCAAAAGATGAATCATCTAAACACAACTATTTTAGATGTCTTCCAGACAAATGATGAAATTCCTGCATCCTCTGAGCCAGGGCCATTAGAGGATTAGAACTAGATCAGAGTTCAGGATAAAATATCAGACAGTAAACTTGCAGCTGAGAGTGTAAAAATGTTTCAAGCACTTTGCCAAATTAACTTCTCCAGAAGTCCGTGATACAAAGCACAATAAGATAATATAATTTTTATGTGTACTACAAAAATAAAAACTACCGCAGCTTGTTTTCAAGAACTTAAATAATTTGTCTGGTCACTGCCATTGCAGCCAAAGAGGTCTATTGACGATGTCCTAATAGCTCATCAGTCCTACTTCTGATCTGTTAAGAAAAGCTGTCTTATGCACTTAGAGTTCCTTTTCCCCAGGCTTACTATGTTGGTGTTTTTTAAAATTCTCACTTTCTATTAGAATGTGGTTGGAAGTTGAAGTTACTCTGAATTCACCCTAAAATCAAGATATGAAATCCTCTTTTCCATATTGCTAAAGATGAACATGTAATACATTAAACATGAATGGTAACAAAATCCATTGTAATGTAATTTACGCATCTGAGATCAGCATAATGATCTGATTTTAATGATATTTTATGTGTGTGTTTTTTAATTATGTTATGTTTTATTTATGCATTTTGTAAGCTGCCCCGAGCTGCTCTCTGAGCACGAGGGGGTGGGGTAGAAAAATGGTTAGATAAATAAATAAATAAATAAATAATTGTTCTGATATTTTTATTAAAATATTCAATTGTGAGCTTTAATAGGAGGTGTAGGAATTCTCAGTGTCCCTATTAACTCATCCTCTCTATTTGGGTATGTGTTCCAAGTTTTCCCTGAGCTTTTGGATAAGTTCAACAAACAATGACATGTAGTCTATCTTAAAAGAACAGTTGCATTAGTTAGCTTATAATAAAAAAAAGGAGTTTGACATAGTGATTTATGAAATATTGTTTCTTTCGTTACATCACAGAACCACTGTGACTCCAGAGATTTATCTGAGCCAACTATTACAAAACACTGTGTTAGTGTTCAGAAATTTCTTGCATTGTTTCTTTCATCATCTACATTCTGGTATCCACAACAAAGGATTTTTTTTCAGTTGTCAGCCATAATCAAAAACAAACTTATTTTGAAAAGTAAAGATTGCCAAAAGAGATATTATTGTCTAGTTGTGCAAGAGCTTTATGGTAATGTTGCCTACACTTTATTATTAATCTGTGAACGTAGACAAATGAACTTCGTTCAGATGACTAATGTGCTTTTTATCTGATTTTTCTGCTGACAGCTAAAACTTATTCCTGAGGTGGTGTGTGTGTGTGTGTGTGTGTGTGTGTGTGTGTGTGTGTACCTATATGAAGGGAAATGAAACATTCTTAAATAGTTCTTTAATAAATCATTTCTATATTGATGTTATTTCAAGAGGAAAGCAACTTTGGGTGAAAACGGACATGACGCTAACTCCACTTTAACACCGTTTTAACATTTCTTATGCATGTTGCAAGTCTCTATTGGTGCCCTATGCAGCCCTGCAACATGCATAAGAAATGTTAAAAAGGTGTTAAAGTGTAGTTAGTGTCATGTCTGTTTTCACCCTTTCTTGTGAACTGGAAAATCAAGAAATGTGGTTGATTGCCCTGAAGTGTCAACCATTCTGCTTAAGAATTCAGTCCTCAAATCACTTACTCCACAGTAGGCCAGTTGACTTAGTGAGGCTACTCTGGAGTAAGTGGTTTTATGATTGTGGTTTGAAAGAGGAGAGCCAGACATCTATGATTTATTTTTGTATTTATTTATTTCGATTTCTACCCCGGCCTAAAGGCTCGGGGCAGCTCACATGATAAAACCAAAACATACAATAGAAATAACAATAAAACTCCATATAAAAACCCTGTAAAAAAAACCTCATTCTCACCTGTAAAACCCTCCCACCCTAACCCCACCTGCAAAAAAGAAAAGTTTTACATTGCCTCTGGAATATGCTCAGGCTCTGCTGGGCCTCCAGAGAAAGGGAGTTCCATAATACTGGGTCAGCAACCGCTAATGCCTCTCTGCAGCTCCTTGTCATAGGGACAGAATCGGCAGGTGGTACCCGGCTGACTGCAGGTGTCACAGTGGAGCACAGAACAAAAAGTGGTCTTTCAGATATGTGGGGTCCAGGCCTTCTAGGGCTTTAAAGGTCAAAACCAGCACCTTGAATTGTGTCCAGAAGGCTACAGGAAACCAGTGCAGACTTGAAAGCATAGGTGTAATGTGCTCATGAAGACTCAGCTCCACCAATGCGTTCTGCACCAGCTGCAGCTTCCAAACAGTCATCAAGGGCAGCCCTGCGTAGAGCGCAGTGCAGTAATCTAGCCTCAAGGTGATGAAAGCATAAATTATGGTGGCCAAATCTGAAACAAAAGGGCTGAAGCCTCCTCACCAGACGGAGTTGGTGGAAAGTGTTCCTGGCCACTTCTACAACCTGATGTTTCAGATGCAGCAGGTTGTCCAGAAGCACTCCAAGTCTGTAAACCTGAGTAACTATAGGTGACCAGACCCCCTCGGTGGCAGGAGTCCTAATCCAATCCAAGTCATAGTCAATCAACCATCATCACTTCAGTCTTGTCTGGATTCAGTTTCAATCAGCTCACCTTCATCCAGTCCCCAACAGCAGCCAGGCATCCGGTAAGCACCAACACTGCAGGACCTCAGTCAGATGAAAAAGAGAAGTAGAGCTGGGTATCATCAGCATATTGACGGCACTTCACTCCTGAATGATCTCAATCAGCAGCTTCAGATACACATTGAACAAGACGGGAAAGAGGATGGAACCCTGTGAGACAGCACTGGGGAGGTCATGAGAGCACAACAAGCAATCTCCCATCACCATCCACTGTGTCTTCCCCAAGAGGAATGAACAGAACCACTCGAGCAGTCCTGTGCACCCCTGCCAAGTCCCACAGTCATGTCAAGAACACTTCATGAGCAACTGTATCAAAGGCCACTGAAAGATCTAACATGGTCAACACAGCACAGTTCTCTTTGTCAATCCCAAGCATAGATCATCAACTAAGGCTACAAGTGCAGTCTCCAGGCCATACCCTGGATGAAACCTGACTGAAATGGGTCCAGGAATCCAGTAGCATTGAGATGAGCCTGAAGCTGCTGCGCAGCCACCCATTCAATAACCTTCCCTAAAAAGGGAAGGTTAGAGACAGGGTAATAGCTGGCTGGGGAGTCAGTGTCCAAAGATGGTTTCTTGGCGCCAGAGCACCATAATTTTAAGGGTGTCGGACAACGTATCCTCCCGAAGGGATGTGTTGACAACCCCAGCCAACAACGGCCCCAGTGTCTCCCAGCTGACTTTCACTTGCAAGGACAGTCAAGGATCTAATTCACAACCAGTTGCCTTCATCACTTCAAGTATATCTTCCACACCACTGGGCGACACTAATTGAAACTGATCCAAACAAACAGGACGAAGCTGAGCTTCAACAACCCCAAACTCTGACTCTACAGCTAAAGTAGCAGCAATCAAGTCGTGGTGACTACGACCGATTTTGTCTGCAAAGAATCATGCCATTCACAACTCAGAACAGCTCCACAGGACAAGACTTTGCAAACACTATGGGTATTTTCAGACGTGACGGGGCCAGTATTGGCCCTGTCACTTAATCACCTATTGATCCCCCGCCGGGATCAAAACGACACGGCCAACAGATGTGCCGGCTGATCCCAGCGGGGAATCGGGGGAGGGGGCGGGGCTGTGCGTCTCAACGTGCAGCTGCACAGCCCCACGCTCCCTAGGCCACCTGCCCTCTGGGAGACGGGCGGGCGCCATGGACAATGCGGCCGCAGCGCCCACCCACCCCACCACGGCCCGGAATTAGCGGCGGGCACGGCCGCTGATTCCGGGCCGTGGTCAGGGGACAGACGTGACGTTCCCATGCTCAACTACAGTGAATTCCCCATGGTTGAGTATGGGAACGTCACGTCTGTTGGCCCAAACGTGAGCTTCCCGCCGGGTGTTCACCCTGGTGAATCACGGGCAGGAATCTCTTTGACCATGCAAACTGCGATGGTCCGGGCAGAACCGCCGTTTGCGTGGTCAAAGAGATTCCTGCCAGTGATTCACGGGGGTGAACATCTGGCAGGAATCTCTTGTCAGGCCAACAGACGTTACGGTCCCTTGCTCACCATGTGGGCATTCACCGTGGTTGAACGTGGGACCGTAACGTCTGAAAATACCCTATGATAGCGAAGAAGAAAGCTTCACTGCCATCACAGCCACGGCATAGTCCTTAAAAAATGATCTATGCACCATGAGCAGTTTGGAATTTTTCACTTTAATAAGATAACATAAGTGCCACTGGATCAGACCAGTGGTTCATTGAGCCCAGCATCCTATCTCCAACTGTAGCCACCTTCAATTGCTTCAGAGAACTGAATAACAGATCATAATGCAGCTATCCATTCGCTGCTATTCACTCCCATCTCCCAGCAGTCAAAGGAGTACATCCATCTGACCTACTTGACAAATAGCCATTTATGGACTTATCCTCCAAGAACTTATCCAGTCTTTTTTTATATATCCAACTGTGCTATTGCCCTTCATAACATCCTCTGGCAACAAGTTTCCCGAAGTTAATTATATCTTGAGTGAAAATGTGCTTTCTTCTGTTTTTTTTAAATCTGCTGACAGACACACCGCTTTCTCATGAGACAAAATGCGTACTATTTGCCCCCGGGAAAAATACTGGGAGGCAAATGCTGTGTGACTTTTGTCATGTGGGAAAACAAAGCCATGCAACTTTGGCTCTAATTATGTGGAGGATGCAGAGCTAGAAAATCAAGCTCTGCATCCTCCATATGATTGGGGTCAAGGGCTCTGTTTTCCCACGTGACAAAAGTCACGCAGCATTTGCCTCCTGGGGTTTTCCCCAAAGGCAAATGGTGCATGTTTTGTCTTGTAAGAAAGCACCCTTAGTTTCATGGAGTATTCCCTAGTTCTCTTATTATTAGAGAGGATAAATAACTGCTCCCTATTTACTTGCTCTATACTATTCATGGTTTTGTAAATTCCTATCATATCCCCTCTCCGTCATCTCTTCTCCAAGCTAAAGAGCCTTAACCTATCGAGCTTTCCTTGTGTGGCCTTAAGACCTTAGGATTGGGTGGCAAATACATCAGTTGCTATCACCCTGTCAATCATGGGCAATGTCCTGGGAACTCCCCAGCTCACTGGCAAACTCACTGGGAGGAAGGCATAAACCCCGTTGGCATAGACCCTCCCTGTTTCTGAACGCCATGATGTCACAGTGCTAAGAAAAGAGGTGTGGCTATGCCAGAAAGGATGGGGCACAACTCCCTGTCCCTCCACCCCATAAATTTGCAAGTGGGTCTGATTGGGGCTGTTTTTACACAGACAGGGGTGGGAGGGATGGGTGTGCTGCTATGGTGAGTGGAGGTGGTTGTGTGTCCTTTCCCACGGACACACACCCACCTCCATCCATGGAGCCTTCTCAGTTTTTCCAGATGGCTCCATGGGTGAGTGATGGGTGGAGATGGGTGTGCGTTGGGACCGTGCATGCAGCTCCACCCACTGCCCATGGTGTTCGCACAGACGAACACCCATCCTCCCCACCCACCGCTGTGCCATTTCCACAGATGCCTCCACGCATCTAACATCCTCCCGCACACCCAGCGGGGCGCATCTGTGTAAAAATGGCCTGGGTCACTTCTTGCCCAGGCAAGTTTTGCTGCCCCTTTAGGATACACTCGGAATGGAAAGATTTCAAGGTGCACATAATGGAATAGCTTTTCTTCATTCTACATGCGCCCCAAGTGAAAAATGGAAAAATATAGTCCCTACAGGAGAGTTGTCCAGTTAAAAATATGAATGGAAAAGATGTATACAGATTACCTACTGTGTGTGCTGTGGATTTGATAACATGTGGAGGAGCACGTTTCACATTTCCAGTAAATTTGCCAAACAATTTTGAGAGGGACAACTCCTCTTGGAGATAGAAACTGGACAATTTTGATGGAGTTGGTAGATTAAGAAATACGTGGAACAGAACAAGCAAAAAAAAAAAAGTTTTAACTTTTAAAAAAAAGGTTTCATAGTTATTGTACATAATATATCAACTGATTTTCTGATTTTTCCTTAGTTTTTGAGAAAAATCAGTGTTCTCATTGAATAATACCAAATGCCAACTTAAAAGATGTCAGTATTGCCTTATTGTAGGAGGGTTTTTCTGTCTTTTCTATATAAAAAGACAACTAGTCTGTCCATAATGTTCTCTTTCTTGTAGCACATTTGCTCTTTATTTGTACACATGCAGTGAGCAGGGGCTGCTGATATTCGATCTTCCTTAAGCACTTGCACTGAGAGCTTTAACGCCCGAGCACCTTTCTTTTGACCAATTGGCTGCAGTAATATATGAATCACCATCAGGCAATGTATAGTTTATGGTGCACTCTGTTGTCTGCTTTGTTGTTGAAGCAGGTGGCTTTATGATTTAGGCCTTTTTTACACGGGCCGCACGGGGTGGGAGGGTCCATGTTTGTGCCGGTGCGTGGGTAGGGGGAGGGTTTAGACGGGCACAGACACATCCCCACCCACCCACCCATCAACACACACAGAGCAACTACCGTTTTTGCCAGTTGCTCCATGTATGTTGATGGGTTGGTGGTGGGTGGGGATGCGTGTTCAGCAGGAGTACGCACTCACACCCACCTACCACGCACGCACCCGCCATGTCATTTACATAAGACTCAACCACACATGAACACCCAGATTCCTAAGTGTTCATGTGTGTAAAAAGGGCCGTAGTCACACAGTAGAGTTATTCTGGATTAATACTCTTTAGTCTAGTTTAAAATTAGGAGTGTGCACATGGTTTTTGTTTAAGAAATAGACTGCATTTAATTTGGATTAACCTCTCACTTAAACTACCCTAGCAAGCCTAATTGGAACAAGGATGCAGGCCCAGTACTGTGCACCTGATACAAAGCATGTGAGCTAACATAGGATGCAGATACTATATGGATGGCCCAAACATGAGTTTATTAATGCTGGTTAGTTTAGAACTGTTTAAAATGAGAAATATTCAGTCATAAACAAGACCTTAATTCACAGCTCCGATTCTGCTATCATCTGACATAAAAGTGAAGAGATCCTCCTCTTCTGTAGCCACATGTGAGTCAGAGAATTTCAGCAGTGGATTTCAGCAGTGGGTGTTTAAGATTAATTTTAGATGATTGGAAACAGATGGATTTCGTAGTGGCAATAATTGGGGAGCAGATGGATTTATTCAAAGTTGGAGTGAGGGGAAAATGAATAACGTAGGCCGTTTTCACACAAACACTCTCAATCCACTATCCTCCCAGCACCCACCCGCTATACATTTTTCAGGGCTGCAGTGTTGCCCTATGGGTGCCCTGTAACGTATAGTGGTGGGGAGCAGGTGGAGAGTGTCTTGTGTGAAAACACCCATATATTGAGTGAGAGAACGCGAAGTGATGAATTTTTTTGTATGACAAGTAGGAGGTAAAGTAATCATTTTTGTGTGGATATTGGTCTAAGAAATAAATATGGTTTGCTTGTTCATTAGCAGCTAGATTTCAGATTTGGTTGTATGATTCATGTTTATTATTATTATTTTAAAAATTTATTTTTAAGTGGTTGTCGTAGTTTTATGAACTCATCTTGCCTGCAAATGAAAATGAAATATTATGACTGTTGTGGTTGTCTCAATGCTTTTTATCTACATTGTTTGTTCTGCTTCTATTATTATGCCTTTTTACCTTGTTTTTTGTCCTTGTTTGAATGTGAACTAAAATGTCACTGCTACTGCTGTGTTGTCTGGGGTTGTGAGTCAATACAAACACCATATAATTATTTTAAATTGAGGCATTTCTGATGCTTCAGTAATACAATGCATGACAACTGGATTTGAAAGCTACGGTAGGTATGACCACACAGAATAGCACTCCTCTGCCTCTTCCAATAAGGCTACCTGTTGCTGATGAATGTCTACAGAGACATAAGTTCTAAAATATTTGCTGGGCCCATTCCCTTATAATTGTGTCAAGTACTGAAATCTGCTTCACTGAGTAATATCTCTGTGTTTAAGTTCATTGTGAGAATCAACTTCTTTTCATGGTAGTGCTGCAAGACAATGAGACCAGTGTTTTGAAGCAACAGCAATAAGTTGAAAGGCAGGTAGCTTTCTGGATGAATGCTTTGTAACCATACAAGAGCACTTTGATTTCTAATAGGGTTAATTATATTTAAGATTATCTTTTAAATGTAACTACTGACCTAAGGCACTCTTTTTTTCCTCATTACTGAATTTCTCTCTGAAGTATCTAGCAAATTGTCAATTTGGACACTACTATGATAGGCCAATTATTACTGTGTCACTAGCTCAGTGTAGGTATGTGTGGGTGTAGTCAAAGTGCTACAACCAAATAAATAGTGGCTGCAGTAGGCTGGTGAATCAGATGTTTAATGGTTGCTTCAAGCATATAGATCTGGGTTTTTTTCTTCAGTCTTGCCACTAAAGATTAATAAATGTTTTACCCCTTCCAATTTGTCATCTCTAAAACCAAGATTTCAGATTTGACTTTCACTGCTGTGAATGATAGCATACATTTTTAAAGTTCTTGGAGAACTTTAAATGAGAGATAACCACCTTGAAAAGCAAGGGATCTTAGTCACAACTGTGATTAAGTTCATCAAAAATGGCCTGGTATGGTGCTATCTCAGCTGAATTTATACCCCACCGTCTGATGGAATTTAAGATTAGACCGGATATTGGCAGATTGTTTAATAGCCAACCCTTGGTCTCAGCTCAGGGCCCAAATTCTTGAAGTAGATGGAGGAAGAGGAGTTACTAATGGAGAAGGAGTAGGTAGTTAATGGGTAGTGATCATCTACCCTTGATTTTGTCACTCGATTTAAAATTGGATCTTCCATTAGTTTTGAATGGCCCTGGTATGGTGCCATCTCAGCTGAAATTATACCCCACCATCCAATGGAATTTAAGAAGGAGTTTCAAAAGCAGCAGATGCTTTCAATCACCTTGGTAGGAAAATCCAAATAACTATGATGGATCAGGAGAGAAAGGCTTATAGGCGGGGGATGGAAAATGGGCATCAGCCATGGTTTGACAGGGAGTGTCAGTTAGCCAAACGACATCTCACAGCCTTGTAATTGGATTATCGGTATGGTCAGGAAAGTACGACCCAGGAGTACTCCTTATTCAAGAGAAACTTTAGGAGACTCATACAAGAAAGCATATGTTAAACATAGGTGGTGTTTAGTTTTAGATGCTAGCAAGAGAAGTGACTCTAGAACTTTTTGGAGGATAGTTAATGGAGGGATTAACCAAGGAGGAATTGGATGGTCTTACCCTATTCCTCCTGGCACCTGGGAAGAGGATTTCCAGAAAAGTTATGCTAGTTCAGAAGATCCTGTACAACCTTCCCTGGTATTACCTAGGATTGAGGATTTACCACCATGGCCATCAGTTACCCAGGAAGAAGTGGGTGCTCTGATTAAAACATTTAAAAATAATAAAGCCCCAGTTCCTGATTCAATCCAAATGGAGTTTATTAAAGCTGACCTGGATTGGTGGGTGCCTCTGCTTTCAGCACTTTTCTCAGCGATTAATAGTTCAGGGATCATGCCAGATTTCTGGGGAGCAGCTATAGTTATTCCAATATACAAAAAAGGTTCACGTACAGTTCCATCAAACTATCGGCAGATTGGCTTGCTCAGTGTTGTAAGCAAGCGCTATGCCAAAGTATTATTAAACAGATTGATGCATTGGATGAACCACAATAGGATATGTTAGTACTTTAACCAGAACAGGCCAGATTTCAGGTGGGTAGGTCCACAGTAAAACTATGCTTAATCTTGTCACATCTTATTGAAAAATATAAGAGAAAGAATGGTAAGCTGTTCGTTGCTTTCTTGGACCTAAGAGCAGCCTTTGATTTGGTTAATATGTTAATATGTTACTGCTCTGGGAGAAACTTCTTTCCACCTCAATCGACAAAAGATTATTTGTCCTTTTATATAAGCTTTACTCAGATACATCTCAGGTGGTGAGACTAGACAGTGCAGGGCACTCCACCAATAAAACCATAAAGTTAACATCTATCAAGGTGTCAGACAGGGCTGTGTGTTGGCCCCATCACTATTCAATCTCTTTGTGAATGATTTGGTCCCTGTTATGGCTAAAGTAGACTTTTTCCTGCCCAAGTTGGCATCTAGACCAATAGGTTGTCTGCTTTATGCGGACGACCTGGCCCTGCTTTCTCAAACTTGGGTAGGGTTAAAAAGGCAACTTTGGCAGTTTTTGATTTATTGTCAGGCAAATAAATTAACTACTAAACATTCTAAATTCAAGATTATGATTTTCTCTAATAGTAAGAGAATTTATTCATGGTTTTTGGATGGTCATTTGCTCCAGCAGGTTCCTTCCTTTAAATACCTGGGTCTGTACTTTCACCGTTCAGGAGGATGGAGGGAACACTTGCATAGGGTGACCACCCTTGCAAAGGGCGCATTGTTAGCTATTTGGAGGTTTTTGGGTTCCTCTGGTGGTGCGCCCTTGGATGTGGCAGAGAAAGTTTTTAACATCAAAATTTATGCGAGACTCTTGTATGGTGCTGAGCTTTGGGGCCCTCTTGTAGCTTCCAACTTGAATCAGCTTCAGGCAAACTTCTACAGAGGCTGTCTGAGGATACCTGCTGGTACTCCGGCTGCTGCCATTCGTATGGAGATAGGGCCGTTGTGTTGGGAGCAAGAGGTCTAGGTCAGGGCTATTCAATTCTAGCTAAAACTGGCAAACCTTAGGGATCGTGGGTTGGTTAAGTTTCTCATGGGTTAGGTAAAAGCCAGTGGTGACTCACTCTGGAAGATTTTGTGACTAGGGGTATTTTCAGACGTTACGAGATCACAGTCAACCACAGTGAATCTGCACAGGATGAAAGTGATCCTGTAAAGTCTGATGGGGGGAACAGAAGTTCCCCCCCAGATGTTCACCCCCATGAATCACGGGCGGGAATCAGATTCACCACACGATCGGAGGTCCTGCCCGGACCATCCCCAATCGCGTGGTGAATGAGATTCCCCCCCGTGATGATGGGGACAGTAATGTCTGTCCCCTGACCACGGCCTGGAATCCGCGGCGGGATTCTGGGCCGTGGTCAATGTCGGGGGGGCGCCTACCCGTCTCCTGGAGGGCGGGCGGCCCGGGCAGTGTGGGGGGGCGGGGCTGTGTGGCCGCACGTTGCGCCACGCAGCCCCGCCCCCTCCCCGGATTCCCCGCCGGGATCGGCCACCGCGTCTGTTAGCCCGTGATGCAGTGGCCCCAGCGGGGAATCAAAAGGTTGTTTCCATGCCGGGGCCAATTGGCCCTGTCACGTCTGAAAATACCCTAGGTTGGGTTTTTCCCCTAGATACTGGCAGGGCAAAGAAGTGGGGGTGCTAAGGGTAGAGTTTTTGACAAGACTTAAGGATATAGCCTGGCAAAATGAAGCCGACTTAGTAAGGAATTCCCCACATATGGCAGATTATCTGTCCTGGACCCCGAAAATAGGAGAACCAGCGAACTATATGGCATTGCCAATTTCAATACGTGCTAGATCCCTTTTTATGTCTGCTAGAGTCAATGCTCTCCCCTCCAAAGTGTTGGAGGGTAGAAGGAAAGGAATCCCCTACTCTGAAAGGCTCTGTCCTTTTGATCAGACTATAACCGAGTCCACACAACATATCCTCTTTGGCTATAGATTTTTATTTTTTTTTCATTCCATTTCACTTTTTATTTGTATCCCACATTCTCTTGCCAAGGCAACTCGAGGCGGCTTACAACAAAAATGAAAAAGGCATAACATAGTAAACAGAAAAACAGCTGGATTAAATCCCACACAGGGGACCCAAAATAAATTACTAACAACAAAATTCATCATTATACATAATCCAATCCATACCATCAATTAATAAACAATATATCATCAATACATTCCATAGTCCATTCCATACTCCCACCCTGCTGCCACCAGGGAGGAAGACCATCTCCATTCTGCCCCATTCCTTCCTGCTCTCACCAGGAAGTGGGGCACCTACCTCAACATAAAAAATACAATATACAATACAATATAAATAACCCCTCACCCCTGTACAATTAATTCTAAAAATATATAACATTAATTTCCCACCCCTCCTTCCAGTCTGCCAGTACATCAAGCAACCTCATACCTACACCCTCCTTCCCCCATTCTGCCGCCACCAGGAAGGGGGCCCCTCTCCAACTCCCCAAATTTCCTCATGATACAAATTCCCCGACAGTACAATTCTTCCTTCCACCACATAGTCATAATATTGGGCCGCATGATGACAAATGTGGTGTCTGCTGCGGTGTCTGTCCGGCAAAAGGGCGCCCCTGGAGACCCCGTCCCAGCCAACGGCCCCAGCCAATGACCGACACCCTTTAGGTGTCGCCCGTCGGGCTGGCGCCCACAGGGCCCCACCCTGGGAGTTATTACCTGGGAAAGGGGAGGGAAAAGCAGAGTGATAACAGGCTCCTCCAGTCAATGTAGCCCCAGCCCCAAACACAGCTTGCAGCTGGCCACAGGGCCCCACACTGGGAGTTATTACCTGGGAAAGGGGATGACATAAGGGACAGTTTGCTGATTTCCATTATTAATAACTACCCGGGGCAGTGGGAGCACGGCCTGATGAGGTTAGCATTGCAGGATAAAGTGCCAGAAGTCACTAAACTAGTTGCTTAAATATTTAGTTCAGGCATTTGCACTGAGACAGGAATTTCTAGATTTTAAGTTAAATGTGAACTCAGTGTGATATGATGGTGGGGTCCCTGATATTAACTGGCCCGTGTGAGGTCTTGCCATGTGAAAGTTAAAAGAGAACCTTGTATCTTTCACATCAAAGATATTTACTTTTATGGTATCTTGAATTTTGTCACCAGTAGGATTTTCCCCAGTACTTTCTTCCAGAACCTGAGTAATGAGAAACTACTGACTTTAGATATCATTTGCTGGAATGCTGAATCTCTTTCCAGTAAACTGGTTGTTTCATCTTTCTGGATATGCTCTTGGGAACTGTTCATGTAATTCCCTTAATCGAAACCAGCTGTACAATATTTTTTGAAAATGATGAATTTACTGGACCTAATTTCATTTATATCTCCATAAAATCATTTTTGTTCATGAAAAAAATACTGATTAATACAATTTCATACCTGTAGTTAGAAATCACTTCATTCAGTGTCCATTTTCATAAGAACTAAAATGTAATTTTAAGGTAACTTTTACAGTTACATAAATGTATAGTACTTATTCTAAAAATGAAACTACAGTACAGATTTAAGTTAGTAAGAAAAGTGATTATAAACTCAATGAGAAATGAAAGTATATTACCCTAAGAAATAATGTAACACTAGACTAAATTTAAAAAGATTTATCAATTCCTTTTCTCCAAAGTTCTGCTCTATATTTAGATGAGATTCTTAGTTTCAGTGGTGCTTTTGATGATTGGGTGTTACTTCCTTTAGTTTCTACGCCACCACAGGCCGCATTGTCAGGAGAGGGCGGCATAAAAATAGAATAAAATAATAAAATAAATAAAATAATGTGGTTGGCAGAAACTATATGTTCCTTGTGTGTTATCAGAAAAAGAACATCTACCATCAGTTTACTCATATTGTGTCAATTTTAGATAGATTAAATCTGTCACTTTTTAATATATAAGTTATGGTACATAATACTTGTATAATAATCTCTGTTTACCAGGGAATGTTTTCTTCTACTGAATGATCTTGCAGTGGGAAAAAGCAAGCCTGTGTTGCTATATTATATAGCCATGGGAGTGGCTTAATAGTTAAGGCGAAGTATGCTCTCGGTTAAAATCATGAAAATTCTACTCATAAAATTGAGATGATATATCCTAGAACTGTGAAATTTTGTAGGGGAGGAGTGCTTCGGTAAGGGGTAGAAGCGGTCCAGATTTCAGACAAATCGGATAAAAAACAAGAAAGTTACAGGTGTTTGAATTGTGGAGGCAGAAGTGGGTTTTTTTGGGGGGGGGTTGTGACTGTATCCTGTTGATGGAGGAAAGTATGTTTAAAGTTATACGTCTGGAGTAGGACTGATGCAGCAGGAGCATTTACGTTTCTAAACCTCGGCATCCAATGTTGCTCCCCGCAGAATTCCACCCGGTACCTCCGCGATTTTGCATTTGCCGCTACAAGAATCTGCATATGCGGCATTTATGTGTTTCACTGTTTTTCCGATTGGCACTGTGTCAGAGCGCACTACCGCCAGCATCGTAGCCATGGTGCGGGCAACGCCCAGCAGCTATCGCCCCGGGCGCAGGGACATCCCCCGAACGCATCCCCGAGGTCAAACACACAGGAACCATCCCCTACGCCGGCAGGGGCCGTGGGATTGCCCCAACAGCAATCAACAGCTCAGCCACAGCCAGGAGGTAAAGGGGCGGAGCCCGCAGCGGAGCCACGGCGCTCTGCACGCATCCGCATGTTAAAGGGGGCGGAGCCAAGCAGTTAAGAGGGCATGGGACCGGCACAGCGTTGCCAGAGATCAGTTCACTGTGAGACCGGCCCCCTTGCTGCTTGGATATTACTGCTTGTGTTACGTAGGTTTCAGCTTACTGAAGTGTGGATTTGGAGTGACTGGGACTGCGTGCGTGAGTGAGTGAACGGTAAGTGCGTGTGTTGTTCAGCGGTGGGGGTGTGGGGTACGGGACTTATGGCACTAACGCTTCCCCTCTTGTCGGGCCCTCCCCTCCCCTCTGATCCGGAGTGTGCGCTATTTCCTTCTCTGTGTCCCAGGGCATTCTTCCCTTCTAGCCCTCACAATCCTCCACCGTTCTTCCTACCTTCTGAGCACCGTGCAGGTAACTGGGTGGTTGAGGGCACGAAAGAGGGTGTGGTTGTGCGGGGGCTGCCTCAGGGCGTTCTACCTCCCCCCCAATGATGATCTGGCTGTTGCTCCGCTTGGAGTATTAAAGCCACACAAGATTCTGAGGGGTCGTTTTCCCTTACCGTGTGAGAGCAGCCCCTGGAGCGTCAGAGCAGGAGTGCGAGAGCCCGGAGGTAAACCCTGTCATATAGAGCAAGGTCCATATTTCTCCCTTCCTAGTTCCCCGTCCCTGACAGTATCTCTGGCATTTAATATGGACCTCGCTGAGAAGTTAGAGGAATTAACACGATCCATGCAATCCCTTGCCATGGAAGTTCGGGATATTAAAGAACACCAAAGGCAGGGGGCAGCAGGGGGACTCGACGCCTCTATCGTTAGCCCTATGGAGGATGAGGAACTTGAATCCCTAGAGGAATTAAAGAGTGGGGAAAAAGAACCCAAACATCCCCCCATTGCCAGGTTTAGTGGGGATAAGAAGAAGTTTAAAGGGTTTGTAGCCCTTTGCAAGCTGGCCTTCCAACTCCAGCCACGCACCTACCAGTCAGATGCAACTAAGGTGGCGTTTATAATTGGGCATTTGGAGGGTCTTGCCCTTGAGTGGGCAACTCCCCTCCTCATAAAGGATAGCCCCTTGCTTAAAGATTATAAAAAATTCTAACATGGTATGGACGTTAAGGTGGCATTTCCATTCTTTTTAGTGTATGATTGAATTTGCAAGAGCCTTAAATCTTCTTGTAAACTGGACGGGTTTTTGACTATGGAATATCCACATTTTTTGTTAAATACAAAGCACCCCCCTGCCCTCACTCCCTTGCACCCCACCCAAAGCGCCCCCTGCCCTCGCTCCCTTGCGCCCCACACCCAAAGCCCCTTCCCCATCCTTGTTCCCTTGCCCCCCACACCCAAAGCACCCCCCCGTTCTCACTCCCTTGCCCCCCCTGCCTTCACTCCCTGGCACCCCCAAACCCCCAAGCACAATTGCCCCAAGCCCAGCTCAGGGAAGGGAAAGACAGAAGAAAAGGTGGCAAGCAGCGCTCCTCTTCAAAGCAGCCCCGCCCCTCTCCATAGGCTAACACTGGGTTTTTCACAACCCCATAACTTTAAAACTACTAATTAGATTTGAAAATAAAAAACCCCAAACACCCCCTGGCAGCCTCCTTTAATTTTCTAAAAGGCTAATTCCTCCTCCCCACCAACACTCAACCCCTCTACCCTGCCCAGTTCAAGACAGTCTGACTAAATGAAAAATCAGGCTTAAAAGTGCAGTTTCTGAACTTCGATATCTCAGCTTGTATCCAGCGGATTCAGTGGAACCTTTCACAGCATGAACCGCCCCAGTAATACTCCACAACACATTTCACAGTCCTAACATTGATAATGCCAATTTTATAACAAATAGAATGTTGGGACTTTATAATGTAGCATGCAACCCGCCTTAACTATTAGAGCACTCCCGCTCTCTAATAATTCTTAAAGGGATAGAGAGTAAAACTGAAAATTTCATAATGCCCCTATATAAATCTGTGATGCGACTGCAACTTGAATATTGTGTGCACTTCTCACCGCCCCGTCTCGAAAAAGATGTAGTAGAAATAGAAAAGGTACAGAAAAGGGCAACAAAAATTATAAGAGGTATGGAACAGCTCCCTATGAAGAAAAGCTGGACAGGTTGGAGATCTTCAGCTAGGAGAAGAGATGAGTGAGTGTATATGATTAGGACTGAACTGAGTACCCCAAATAATACTCATGAGTATTTGCAAGTCTCATAGAGTTATAGAGTCACAAGGCTGGAAGGTACCTCAAGGGTCATCTATTTCAGCCCCCTGCACCACTGCAGGACCTGCCACACCCCAACCATCTGCACAGAGAAATCCCACCAATACCTACAAGTAGAGACAGGGACCAACCATAGTACACCAGTGCCTGAAATAACAAGAAATAATGTTAGAAAAAAACGATCCAGATGTCCCAAACAGGCGAGCCACACCCATGCTACAGGGGAAGGCGAAAAACCCTCAGAGTCAACTGCCAATCTGCCTAGAGGAGAAATTCCTTCCCAATCCCAAATATGGTGATCATTTAGACCCTGAGCATGTGCATAGGCCCCATTAGCAAGGCACCTGATATACAATATAGTACCCTGGCTTCAGTATGCCTCGACAGTCCCACTTCCAGCTGCAGACTACTTTGATGCTACAGGAAGAAAGGGGGGAAAAACCAACCCCACATGTATTGCTGGGGAGAGAAAAACAACCTTGTCCTTCAACAGTAGTAATTCAATTAAAAAACAATATAAAACCGCATCCCCCCATCCCTAACCTTACCCAGCCCACCCACCCCATCTCCCTTGGGAAAGGCCTGGCAGAACAGCCAGGTCTTACATTGTCTGCGGCAAGAGGGGAGGCCGGCAGCCAAGCGGATCTCCGACGGGAGGGAGTTCCACAGCTGTGGCGCAGCCATGGAGAACGCCCTCTTCATATGGACACCTGGGAAACCTGAGGGACCTTGAGAAGGGCGACCGCAGGGGCCACTCCAGGACCCGGAGGGTGAGGCGGTCCTGCAGATAGGCAGGGCCCAAGCCACTTAGGGCTTTAAAGGTCAGCACCAACACCTTGAATTGGGCCCGGAAGCCTACCGGCAGCCAGTGCAGAAAGCGAAGCACCGGTGTGATATGCTTGCGTCAGCCCATCCCCGTCAACACCAAGGGTAGCCTCACCTAGAGCACGTTACAGTAATCCAGTCTTGAGGTAATAAAAGCATGGATGACTGTGGCCAGATCCGAGTCCGAGACATATGGCCTAAGCCGATGCACCAGGTGTAACTGGCGAAATGCTTCCTTTGCCACAGCCGCCACCTGGGCATCCAGGTGGAGCTGCGGATCCAGGAGCACCCCCAGACTCCAGACCTGAGAAACCAGGGGAGGGCAGACCCCCATCAGTGATGGGGGCCACCACTCCCTCCCCACAACCATCACCTCCATCTTGTCAGGATTAAGCCTCAGACGACTCACCCTTATCCAACCCCCCACAGCGGACAAACACCGGGTAATCACCGAGACTGCTGGGCCTGAGGACATATAGCTGGGTGTCATCAGCATATTAATGACATCTCACTCCATACTCCCTAACAACCTCTCCCAAAAGCTGCAGATACACATTGAACAAGAGAGGGGATAAGATGGAACCCTGCGGTACTCCACACGTGAGGCCCCGGAGGGAAGATGAAAACTCCCCCAGCACCACACGCTGGGTTCTCCCGGCCAGGAAAGAGCAGAACCATTCAAGAACAGTTCTGCCAATCCCTGCCCGGTCCCACAGCCGAGTCACCAACGACTCATGATCAGTGGTATCCAATGCAGCCGAGAGATCTAATAGGATCAGCAGGGTCAAACGACCCCGGTCTAACTCAGGGGAGAGGTCGTCAGCCAAGGTCACAAGCGCAGTCTCCGTGCCATAACTCGGATGAAAGCCCAACTGCGAGGGATCGAGAAACTTAATCCAGTCCAAATGCCCCTGGAGTTTCTGAGCCACCACCCGTTCAATAACCTTCCCTAAAAAGGGAAGGTTAGAGACTGGCCGATCACTGACAAGATATATGCCATAAATTTATCCAACTCCATTTTTAAGCTATTCAAATTTGTTGTTCCCATAACTGCCCCTGGAAGCTTTATTCCAGTAGTTCACTGCTCTAATTGTTAAAAGTCTTCTAATTTCCAACCAAAACATATTGATAATCAGCTTGTATCCGTTAGTTCTTGTACCCACACTCCCTTTTAGTTTGAACAAATCTTCCCCTTCTATTACATTAACTCACTTGATATATTTATACAATGTAATCATATCTCCCCCGCAGCCTTCTTTTTGATAGGCTAAGCCAAGCTCCGTCAGCCTCATCTCATAGGGTGAGTCCTCCATCCCTCTAATCATCCTGGTAGCTCTAAGTTGCACTTGTTCCAGTTTAAGTTCATCTTCTTAAACATTGGTGACCAGAACTGAACACAGTACTACAGATGTGGTCTTACCAGAGCGCTATAGAAGGCAACAATACCTCCCAATCCTTGCTGGAAATACCACTCCTAATACATTCCAGGATAGCATTTGCCTTTTTTACAACTGCATCACATTGACGACTCATAGTAATTTTATGATCAATTATAACCCCCAAGTCCCTTTCCTTTGTTGTTTCCAACTGATGAGTTCCTAGCTGGTAACTAAAATTCTTATTAAATCCCAAATGCATAACCTTGCACTTTACACTATTAAATTTCATCCCATTCCTAACACTCCAATCCATGATACCATCCAGATCATCATGTATAATTTTACGATCCTCCTCTGCATTGGCAATTCCTCCCAACTTGTTATCATCAGCAAACTTCATTAGTACACTCTTACTTCCTTCACCAAGGTCAGTTGTAAATGTATTTAAAAAGATGGGTCCCAAAACATTTCCCTGAGCAACTCCACTAGCAACCTCCCCCCCACCTAGAAAGTCCACCTCTCAGAACAGCCCTTTGTTTTCTTCCAGTTAACAAGCTACGAACCCACCTTACTACCTTTCTGTTGATTCCCATATTTTCAAGCTTAAGCAGTAATTTTCCATTTGGCACAGTATCAAGTACCTTACTAAAATCCAAATCCACTAAATCCACTGCATTCCCTCTATCCAAAAAGCCAGTTATTTTTTTCAAAAAAGGAAAACAAATTGGTCTGGCATGACCCATGCTGCATTTCATCATGTTTTCCCTTTGCTAGCATATAATTAATTATTCTCTCTTTCAGTATCTCTTCCAACATCTTACATACCACTGAGGTTAGACTAACAGGACTATAGTTATAGCCCAGGTTTTCAGTCCAGTACTTCGAGACATGGTGAATACTCAGCATACTTCTCGGTACTTGGAAGTGTGGGGTAGGGGAGAGGGCAGCAGTGGTCAGGGGAAATGGCAGGGAAGGGGAAGTGGGAAAAGTAAGGGACAGGAAAGCGGGCGGGGGGGGGGCAGCAAACTCACTGGGTAGCGATTCCTGCCCTCTTCTGCTGTGCGGAACTGCCCTGCTTGGAATGCGGCTCCACAACCCAGTTTACCCTGGGTCAGATCTGGCGGCACCTGCACACACATGCAGGCGGGGTCCGTGCACAAACGTGCCATAGCAGTCTGAACCGGTTGTCCACTGTCACGTTTGTTTTTACCCTGTGTCAAACCTGCTCTGAACAAGGGTCCACTAGTTCTTTTCTATATAAACTTCTTGTGGTTTATGTTGGAATTATATAAAATCAATTCCAATTTCTCATGTATACCAGTTGTTGACTCCTTATTCTATAGCATGGCTCCTCCTAGATCCATTGTTTTTACAGCTATCACTGGGATTGTTTTCCTAAAAGACTATAGGCTGCACAGGAATGTTGAGAATGTAGCTTTTCTAGAGTGGGACAATGCCTCCACTGGTAATATAGTATTAGAAGTTTTATTTAACTTTAGCGGATGCAAAAAATATTTTTATTATAGCTATCTATTTGATGAAGTCTATTTCAGTATAGGAAAATATGTCTCAAGTTTCATTATTTTATAATCTTCCAAAAATGCATCTTCGTATTGGGAAATATATATGTTGCATAATATATTTTATGACAGTAAATGCAATAATGCTTAAGCTTGCTCATAATAAATTATAGAAAGTTGAATCACTATTGATTTATTTCCAGTCAGCTTGGGTTTTCCCCCCAGAGAGTTGTAATTACATTTTGAAACAACATTAAAAGAACAGATTGACTTTAATTAAATACTGATTTAGTCTGCTGTTTTTAAATTGGTTGCCGTGTTGGTCCCATGTGACAGAGGTGGAGACAAAGTAGTTCGAGTTATCTTTTATTGAACAATATGCAAGGTTTTGGACATCATAGGGTCCTTCCTCAGGCAAGTAGGAAGGAACTTGGGAGGCTTGCACAGTACCACCAACAATAGTTGGTCTAATAAAAGATATCATTAAAACTACTTTGTCTCCACCTCTGTCACATAGGACCAACACAGCAACCACACTCTCTCTGGTTTTTAAATTGAAATGCAATCCGTTTTGCATTGGTTGAACACAAATTAATTCAGTCCATGTGAACAATCTCAATTTGTATGCACACATACTCTTCATCTGCTAACATGTCCTTTTGGAAATTACACTGGTTGTTTCGGCTTTTGAAGAAGTCTGTATGCAAAATTTGACAAAATTGACCAGATACTTAATTCTAAATGGTTATTATAAAGCAGGAGTGCCAAAACTGGGTTTTCAGAAGACGTTTGATAAGGTTCCTCACAAGGGAATCTTGAGGAAACAAAATAGTCATGGAATAGGAGGAAGCTGTTGTCAGTCGGTAACCACTTAAAGCATAGGAAACAAATAGTTGGACTAAATAGTTGGTTTTCACATTGGAGAGAAGTAATAGTGGAGTGCCTCATGGGAACTGAGGGCAGCTGGGGTCACAGGCCTATAACGTTTAGTTCTGCAACAGTGTGTACGAATGGTTCTGGTAGACACAAATTTGAAATATTCTTGAGTTATATGACATGTCCAAAGTGTGTGTGTATATGTAGAGATCAATTTATGATGAAGTGTGCCATATAAATAAATAAATAAATAAATAAATAAATAATTCATAGATAATAAGATACTGGTGAGTAACTTTCCTGTTAAGTTTATGATGTTATGAACATACCGATTTTCAGTTTACTGAAACTATTATTGCTAATCCATAAATAGGAGAATCTAAATTAATGACAGATAACACTTGGTTTCATTAGTGTGTCAAGTGTTTTTGTGATTGTGGAAATATTTAAATTAGAACTTTTTCATTATTTTGATTTTCAAATCAAACAGTGTTCAGGCCAAACTGGTGTGCACTCAGTGTTTGTGTTTCATTTTCTCCTAACTACAGGAGGGACACAAAGGTTGCCTCGTACAATTGGTGTGTCTCTGGCAAAAGAGCTTATCTTCTCTGCACGTGTTGTAGATGGTGAAGAAGCAAAATCAATAGGATTGATCAGCCATGTGGTGGAACAGAATGACGCAGGGGATGCAGCCTACAAAAGGGCTTTAGCCCTAGCAAAAGAATTCTTGCCTCAGGTAAAATGGAGAGGGAAGCAGCTTTGTTTAGGAGGGATCACATATCTTCAGTAGAAATCAGTGACTGAATAGTAAATGTAAAAAAGAATTGGGTAACCAAAGAAAGCAAGTATCATGATAAACGTATGATGATCCATTCCAATAATGCAAATTGCAACCAGAAGCTATATTTGTCACTCTAGCCAAGATGAATTTTTCTCATAATTCTTTGTCTCAAAGAATCTGGATTTCCCAATATGGTTTGCCAAGGTAAAATGTACAAAGTCTTGGCATGAATAAAATTTGTTAGACATGCTCAGTTGCAGTTTGAATCTTCTTCCCTTTCCACTCTCTGTCACTAACGCTATCTGTGCAACTTAAAACTGAAAAGTAAATTAAAAACTAATGTCTTTTCCCATTAACACAACATGTTATATCTACTGGAACATCATTTGTTTTTACAGTCCATGTGCCATTATTATGGTGCCATCACACACTTGCCCTGCTCTAGGTTATGAGTAACCACTCCCATTGAATATGAATAAAAATGCTTGATAAAGCTGAAGTGCATGTTGACAGATAACCATACTTAAGTATTAGATTATGAGGTATAAATTAATTGTAGATTATTTTCCTTTCGCTATCACTTTTGACATCTGCTTTAGTAAATTGACTTTGATTCTTTATCATAATCGATTTGAATAGCATGATGGGGAGATTTTTATGCTGCTGACCAACCTCTAACTACACACTTCAGAAGTGTTTCCCTTGTCATGCACTCACATGTTCCACTCATTCACTCAATACTTGTCCTACTCCTTAGCTCTCAACCAAAACTCCAGTTTGTCATTCTTCTTCAGCGTGGAGGTGTGCTGAAATTTCCATTCCCCCAAACTCTAGCAATAAGTCTTAATGCATTCTTTTGGGGAAAACTGTTGGGAAACTTGTTGGTCCCATTGCAAGTCAGACTTCACCAGTTCCCCACTACAGTTTCTATGCAACAACCAATGACAGTCTAAGGGTGTTAACAAATGAGACAATAGTCCACACCAGGTGCTCCTTTATTAGATGTTCACCTCTCTGGCCACATGGCCGCCACCCACCAGGTGTGCAGCCCTACAGTGGGATCCTGGAGAATGTATAGCCTGGGCAAATGTATGCTAATGTGTACCTAAGTATCCGCATCCCATCAATTAGGTTGCGTGCTACCTCTTCACATCCAGGTCTGCCAGCACCATTGAGTTGGATAAATGGGAAAATCCTAGATATATTCGCACAGCTCCATACAAATAACGAAGCTGCTGTGAAAGGAGGAGGTCGAAGTAAACAGAGTGATGGGCCCAAGCGAGGTCTATCTAGGAACCTAGCTGCTGAAGTCTTGGTTTTCACAGCCTTTGAGAGCGTTGAAAAGGGCCAAGCATCGATCAACCGGCAGTCACCTAAGTAACTGGTCAGAGGGTACCATGCAAGGTACCTTTCCTGTCTAGGGCTGGCCTTTTTATCCAGTGACTGCCTTATGATTATCCAGAGTGCGGGGTTGTCAGTGCTAATCCTAGAAAGTTTTCCCATTGGCTGTTCAGGTTTGGGGTACTTTCTGCTTTGTCGTTGTTATTATGAGATGTCCTGACCAGTTGAATCCTGCCTACCCCTCCCTCCAGATGGGAGGCCTGATCCGTGGCCATGGCTGCCCATGCCCCTTTTTCTCTGAGGCGTCTCACTGGGTGAAAACAGAGATGACTCTAACCACCCTTTAACCACCCTTGGTGGTCATTTATGCATGTTGCAGGGCTGTACTGGTACCCTATGCAGCCCTGCAACATGCATAAATGACCACCAAGGGTGGTTAAAGGGTGGTTAGCGTCATGTCTGTTTTCACCCACTGTCTGACTAGGCCATCTCTTCTCATCGCATTGCTTAGTTCTTATCTGTTTCTGTAACCGTCTCTCTTGTTTATGTACAGCCGTGTTCTGGGCATGGACGTTGCTGGCGAGGGTAGTGAATGTGTCCCTTCGGCAGGGGAGATTGTCACCCAGTCTCAAGGAAGCTGTGGTGCGCCCCCTGCTGAAGAAGCCATATTTGGATGTGGACGCTGTCGCCAGCTACCGACCCGTCTCTAATCTTCCCTTTTTAGGGAAGGTTATTGAACGGGCAGTGGCACTGCAGCTCCAGGCACATTTGGACAGCGTTGGTTTCCTGGACCCTTTTCAATCTGGGTTCCGCTCCGGCTGTGGTACGGAGATGGCATTGGTGGCCTTGGTGGATTATCTCCGCCGGGAGATGGACGCAGGATGTTCAACATTCTTGATCCTGCTAGATCTCTCAGCTGCATTTAACACTGTGGACCATGGGCTGCTGCTGAGATGGCTGCGAGACTGGGGGGGTGGGGCCTGGACGGAACTGTCCTAGGGTGGTTCTGCTCATTTCTCTCAGGAAGAAGCCTGTGGGTGGTGCTGGGGACTGAAACATCAAGCCCCCGGGCCTTGACCTGTGGCGTTCCGCAGGGTTTGATCTTGTCTCCGTTATTATTTAATGTGTATATGCAGCCCCTGGGAGAGATCGTGAGAGGGTTCGGGGTACGATGTCACCAATATGCTGACGATACTTAGCTGTACCT
>QEPC01003909.1:499299-527631 GCA_003113815.1 Sphenodon punctatus | reverse complement strand
CTGGCCACCCTCATTCATGCCTTCATCACCTCAAGGCTAGACTACTGCAATGCGCTGTATGTGGGGCTTCCCTTGTTTCTGGTTCGGAGGCTGCAGCTGGTGCAGAATGCAGCGGCCCGTCTCCCTATGGGGACGGGAAGGTGGGAGCATATAACACCTGTGCTCCATACTCTGCACTGGCTGCCTATAGCGTACCGAGCCCGATTCAAGGTGCTAGTGTTGATCTATAAAGCCTTACACGGTCTGGGCCCCTTATACCTTGGGGACCACCTCCCCCTCCATGCCTCAGAGCGATCCCTGTGGTCCACCGGGGGTGCCTTTTGGAGGTCCCCCGTGTAAAGCGGGGGGCCACAATGGAGAGGGCGTTCTCGGTGGCTGGGCCGAGGCTCTGGAATTCCCTCCCGGAGGAAGCCCGTCTGGCCCCAGGTCTGTTGGCGTTTCGGCGAGCCTGTAAGACCTGACTGTTCGCCCAGTCCTTCGGAGGGGAGGGTGCGGTAAGGGGGATTGTATTTTAAAAAACATTGTTTTAATGAATTTTATTGTGTGTTTTTATGCTGTAAACCGCCCCGAGATGCTGTAGGCATGAGGGGGCGGCTAACAAATATTTATAAATAAATAAATAAAAATAAATAAATAAATAAATATCTTTGCAAATCAGACATTTTAATTTTGAAATTAGCCTTAATTTTTCCTCCTTTTATTAAAGTGTTTATTGCTTCAGGACAAAATACGGTATGTCATGTGGAGTTCTACACTGTCATATTTTATTTGGTTGCTTTAGACCACTTGAAGTAGCTGATTGTTACAGATGTTGCCACCTCTGAAAATTAGACCCCTTATTGTTTCTTTGGCAGTGTGCAGTTCCTGAAAGCTAGATTCTGCCTTCAGTTTTTTCTGTTGGAAGTGTATATTTGAAAAATGTTCATTGTAGTCATGTTACTTACAGTAATAGCATCTGGCTTTTGTCTACTTTGAAAAGAGTACAGACACAGGGTCTGCAGAGTCCTAAATTAACAACACTGATATTTAAACACTTGAAATCATAATCTTGCTGTACCTGCTGAAATGTAAATATGATTTATTTATAATTTTAGGGCCCTGTAGCAGTGAGAGTTGCAAAACTGGCCATCAATCAAGGAATGGAGGTAAGGATGTATTTAAAAACACACACACAAACACAGGGAGCAGAGGTTTGTATGGGGCAGAGGGTCTAAAACAGGTTTTGGGAAATTGAGATTTAGTTGGATCCAATCTAAAATTAAATAGTGGCTGGGTTTTTTGTAGGGTGTTTGAAGTTGTGTGTGTGTGTGCGCGCGCGCGTGTGTGCACGTGCGCATGCACATGCTAATTTCCCGCTCCTAAGTATATGGTTGATACTGACTGGACATTGCTGTAACAAAGATCTGTCAGTGAATGATCTAGTATGCTCATTATTAATGATAGAAAGTAAACATACCGACTTGTTGAACGGTAGTTCTCTTTCAGCACAGCTTCGGATTGGTTCATATAAATCTCAAAAGATCCTATTGTATTCTCTTAAACTGCTGGGCTCTGATAAAGTATACCCGTTCACTCCACCCCACCCTTTACTTGGAACCATCCCTGATGTGCTGTATTTTGAAACATATTGTGTAGCTCAGGACTGGACAAAGTTCTCAACTCCAAGAGTCACCTACCAAAATTTTCATATAACCAAGAGTCACAAGACATTTTATACAGCTACATACTCCCCAAATTTTAATAACTAAAATAAACATTTGACAAACTTTAATAAATAAAATAATTTTTTGACATCATTAATTGTTGACATCATTTTTTTTTTAAAAAAACACCTTTTATTTTTCTTTGCAAAAACCTTGTTCCCTGACTTTTATCCTCTCTGTAGTTACACTTACTATTTTGTGGGGTTAACTCTTGCCTCTCTTCTCTCATTTTAAAATTGTTTTATATAGCCTCGCACTCCTTACTCTCCACTGAGTGGTTCAAGGATCCAGGGAACAGAGAGGGGCAGAGAAGCAGTGGGGGGAGAAAGCATTTAAACTGAAAACTCACATTCTGCATTTCTCTTACTGGAGCCAAACCCCTTCCAGAGAGGAGGAAGCCTGAGATAATCCTATCCAAGGGTACTTGAGGGACTGGACTTACTGCATCAGGGAGCGGTTGCACCAGCAGCTCTCTATGGAAGAAGAAACATAGAGGACAGGGAGTACTGCCTCTTAGTTCCTTGTCCACCCTAAACCCTGCCCCAAGGCAGCAGCAAATCCCCTGAAACCAGACCAGGGGATGAAATTTGTGACCATCAATGCATGTAGGTTGCAGCTGTTTCCACCATAGTGCTAGGATGCACAGCTAAGCGGGCATGATGCTGCCCTGGGGAAAGGAGGGAGGGGTGTCCATTCTCTGTCCCTTTTGTCCCCCTCATGCAACTAGTTTTCTGTGCTGCACAGTAAAAAGCGTCCAGAACCCTACACTCCCAGGGAGAATCACAGCACAGCACACACATGCCTTCAGATTAGCGCATCAGGTTGAATGGAACAATACCTCACCCACCTCCCTCCACAAGATGAACATCAGGATGCTCATCCCAGGGCCAGCACTGCCTGACTTTCTCTGACTTCCCAGGTGCCCTGGCAGGTTAGCCCACCTTGCCTCGTTCCCAGGGGAGGCCAGTGCTTTTTCTCCCACACTCCCTCTCGCCTCCCGATTTCATTGCACCCAGTGTAATTTCGGACCTTCCCCTGCCCCCAGGCTGGTATAGGGTCATTTCAGATGTTATGATACCACGGCCAACCACAGTGAACCTCCTGTGGTGGCCGCAGTGCCATAACGTCTACAGGGGTTCCCGCCAGATGTTCACCCCTGTGAACCCCTGGCGGGAATCCCTTTGACCATGCTTTCGAACCTCCAACCACCCGGAGGTCTGAAAGTGTGGTTAGATTGGCCACGGGCTGGAATCGGCAAAAAGTAATGTCTGTTACCTTCCGCCGATCCCGGATCACAGTCCCAACCATGGGGGGTGGAAATCAGGCGCAGTGGACGGATTAGCCGCTGCACCTGCCCGTCTCCCTGATCCCTGAGCGGAATCAGCCCGGCACGTCTAAAGGACAGCCGGACTGATTCCTGATCGGGATCCGAAATGGATCCTGGTGCGTGGTTGGACGTGCCCTGCACACGTCTGAAATTACCCAGTGTGCTCAAAATTTGTATTTACACTTGCTATTTTGTGGGGTTAACCCTTGCTTCTCTTCTTTCAGTTTAAAGTGGTTTAAAATGGTTATATAGTGCCCGTACATTACTGGTGCTTTATAAATGCTTGCTAATAATAATAATAATAATAATAATAAATAATAAATTAATAACAATATTAATAAATAATAAAATCCAACCCTGTTCAAAGAGGCTGAGTGCAGCTACATGAGACACCTGCCACGCCTTTGGTAGCCTTACCCCATGAGTGCATTGTGTAGCTAGCAGCTACCAGATGTTCCTCTAACTGAATGGTGGGGCGGGCATCTGGTTGCTATGCGCTATGTCCTTGGAAAAAGGCCAGGATGCAGCATGTAGCAACCTTATAAATGGGGTAGGGCTGCCCAAGGCACCGTAGCTCCTCTGCCATCTCTGTCTGACCTGTGGCAGTGGTAAGGTCCACTGCGCGGCTTTGAGTGGCAACCGCTCTCTCCAGTCCCATGCAGCCACATCACAGCCAGTGGCAGGATAGTAGTCAGGCCGAAGGAGGAAGGCAGGGGAGGGCCGGGTACCTGCTTGTGTGGCCAACACCTCAGGTCGTCCTGGCTTCAAGGGAGGGATGGGGGATGACCATCTGCCCTGCTCCCCGTGCAGGCCTTGCAGTGTGGCGACTGTGCTTGCCCACCCCAGGGCCGCGTGGGGATCAGGCCCTCTGCGGCTCGTGTGACTGCACCCGCTCTCTTTGGCCGCTCGCTGCAGGCAACACAAGAAAGGGCGTTTCCCCTAGAAACAGAACTTGCTAAGCAGAGCCAGGAGGATTGGGTTTTGTCCCCCTGTGTCCCAAACATATTTCTTTCAAAACTGCTTTTAATAATAGGAATAAGGATTGTCCTATAGCCAATATGCTAGGTGTTCTCTCTGAAGATTTTGAAACAATTAAAAGTATGCAATTAGTCTGTGATTTATTTATTTTTTGGCCAAATATATAAAACTAAAATAATGCATGTCAGAAATAATAGGTGAACCCAGCATATGTGAATTAGTAATTTCATTATAGAATAAGGACATTATTTATAGGAATACCGACCAACCCTTAATCACAATGTTTGAATTTTTTAATAAAAGTATTGTAGAGGGACTTTGCAAGCCTGTTTCAGTGTTTGGTTTACAGGAATCCAGCATTAGCTGTCAGAAAATAAAATATGTACCCTGTATAGAAGGTTACTCATAATATTTCTTATTTTTATTCCACAGGTGGATTTAGTAACAGGCTTAGCGATTGAGGAAGCCTGTTATGCGCAGGTATGTAGCACAGTTGTACAAAAGCAGGTTCAGTTAAAGTATAATTGAAAAACATTCAGAAACAAAGCTTGAAATTTCTCTCAGCTGCATTCTCTCCTATCAATATTTCAGAGATGAGATTTGTCCTTTGCTTTAGTGGCTTCCACGTTTTCATGGAAATCTTTGAGGAAAGGGAGCTTAGTGAAAATCATTCCCTTGCATGCAGTAGCTTCTTGGGAAGAGGATGTATTCTTCCATTTGGAGAATAGCTTGCTGTGGGGTAACATGGAATGCCTTGTGCTGTTACACGTGTGTTGGCTATCACAAATCTATACGTGGTGTCTATCTGTGTGAGACTGATGAATAAATTATAGTTCCAGATCCCCACCCTGTGCAGCTGTATTTATTTCTCTAACAGTATGTCGATTTACATTAGCTAAGGATCTGATCCATAATCTGTCAAGGGATAGAGGAATTCTCCGTTACTCTCACCCCACTGAGTTGCTCAGCAGATGGCGAGATTATACTATTATATTTTATGCCTTTAAAGTGCAGGTAGAAATGTCACCTCATAAGCATATAGTGCATTCTTATGTTAGCTTTAATTTGGAGAAGCAAGCAAAGATTCAAAGTAAAGCGTAAACTTATGAGAGCCACCTAAAGTGATAAGAGATTCATCTTTATTATTTGAACAGTCAAAATAAATCTTCCTCTGTTATCTGTCTAAATATAGTGCATAGCAGTCATAATGGTTGTTTTTGATTGAAAGTTTGTCAGATAATGTAAGGAAAGAGTGCTTACTAACTTTTGAATCAAGCAAGGTGCTTATTAACTTTTGAATCTCTTTCTATTCTTAAATAGAAAACTTGCATTTTTATCTTCAAGACAGCTCAGATTTTCCACTTAAACTTATGTGTGTGCATGACCATTTCAATTTAATTCTGAAATATCAGAATCATGGCCTTTTTTTCTTTTTCTTTTTAAACTAAATGTACTGTTGAAAACAATTGTAACAAGCTATCTACAAGGTCTTTCAGTATAGTGAATCTAAATTTCACAGGCAGGAAAATGCTAACATAAGCAAGGAAATCATGTTTAGGAAATTGTGGGGAAAAATGAAATGTTTGGTGAGGAGAAATAAGTTTAAGGTTACCTAAAGGTTTGCAAAATAGCAAAAAGTAGTGTGTTAATAATAACATCTTAATTAATGTTTTGATAATTCCATGCTGTTGTACCTTTCTCTCCAACTGGACAGGCAGTCTGTCCAATGTTTGTTCTCCCCTTATGGCCTAGCCAGTGATGGTGGAAATGGACTTTGACCCCTTCCAGCCAGTAAAGGCCACTCCTGGCTCACTGGCTGCCGTGTTCCCTTTCTTGGACCAGTCACTGTTGCCTACTTCTCCTCTTGACAGGTGAGGAGGTGAATGGAAACAGCTTCCATTTGCAGCTGCTGTTATCTGGGTCCCCCTCCTGAAAAGGGGGATTGTAACCAAACTATGACCACATTCACACCTGACTCCTGACACTGTTAAAATGCCGTGCAGTCAAAGACGCGGCAGAGGGGAGGAACCCGATGCCGGCAGTAGCGCCAGTCTGAACAGGGTTCTCCTGTGTCAAACACATTCTGCCGCAGCTTTGCTCGTGCATGACAGGGCTGGATTTTGCGCCCTGTCATGCATGAGCAAAGCTGCAGCGGAACCCTGTTTGCACCAGCACTACTGCCGTCATCGGGCTCTTCCCTGCTGCCGCATCTTTGCCTGCATGTCATTTTAACAGCGCCAGGCATCAGGTGTGAATGTGGTATCAGACCCAATCTGTGGCTCATAATGCTCAGGTTCTCCTCATAAGTTGCAGAGAGAAATGGAACTAGCTCCCAGAGATACCCAGATCGCCTTCTCCCACTTTTCAGACAACTCTTGAGCCTGGACAGTTGAAGGTAGACTCTGTGTTTCTTTGCAGTTGCTCCAAGAATGTTTCCTTATGAGTTTTCATCTAAAAGGGAAACTTAATTCAGAAAGCACCATAGTAGTGTGATGTAGTGCAGTGTGACAATCCAGCTAGTCCTGCTTATTTAACTCTCCCAATAAGCCTTCCTTAGGACGGTTGGACTTGCCTTTTTTTAAAAGACCTGTTGCCACCATCCTGGTCTTTTCTGCCAGGAAACATATAAGTATCACCACTTATCCCGTCTTACCTCTATAGTCCTGTGATTTCAGTTATTTAGCGTAAGGCCAAGCTAGGCGTTGGACATAAAGGATCACCACCTCCAGTTATAACAAATGGATTTTTATTATATTCTAACAGTATGTGGTATAGGACCATAAACGGTGGACATTAACTCACAGGTCTCATATATATTCCCCTATAACCCAAATCGTAAAGGTACATTCTTTGAGGTCAGAAAGAAAATAGAGGAGATAAAATGCATCCAAGCTTATCTAACTCACGTACCCATCCTCAAACTAACTAATCCTAACATTAACCAACTCATCGTTTTCCTTGTTTCATTTTCCTTCATTTAATAACCCTGAGCAGTTTATTTTTCTTTTGTCTTCCTGTTCTCCGTCTGTCTTCCAGCCCCTCTCCTTTCTCTCAACTGCCCTAACTGCTGCCTTAGAATTTTTTATTCCCCCACTCTCCCTCCTGGTAAAGGGAGCTTGATTAACCCTTTTTACCCTGGTTCAGAATTAAAGTGACCTTTAACAAGACTTAACAATCTTTTCTAGAAGCCTTCTTCAAGCAATTGTTCACATGCAGGTCTGGAAGTATTCACATGCTACCTTTCATCACATGCCAGTAGGAAAAGATATAAGGAAATGACCCCTGATTATTCAACAGCATATGTGTAAAAGCTCCTGATTTCTCAAGCATGTTTGTATAACAACGTACTCTGTATAAAAACATCACCCCTTAGCAGCATTTCCACCAATACACACCAAATGGCTGCCTTAGCTCTGTTATACTGTTAAAAACAATAGTAAATAAAAGTACATACACTTATTGGTCAGGCCTTTCTATACACATTTGTTGCTATAAGTGCTGTTGAGAAGGGCTGCATGCAAACAGAATAGTTTTTGTACAGAATAGCATTGTTCAAAGCACATCTAAGAAACCAAGGAATGTTACACACATGTTGCTGGGCAGTAAAGGTCATTTCCCTTCATCTCCTTCCTTGCTGTCATTTGAGTTTATATGAATGCTTTCAAACCTTCTCTTCACTACACACAGTGTTCTGAATTAATCTGTTTTGAGAGTTTAGGATTTTCAATCCTTTGAAACTGTCCCTTCACCCATTCAGAAAAGGTATATTTGTGTAATGTTAAAATATCAAAGGTCTGTTTTCAGCCTTATGCCCAGAACTGTTGTATAAGCAATTAATGTTCAAAATCAAGCTATACTTGCAAATATGGTGTAGGTTCAAGCTGTACTGGCATCTTGTGCAAGTCTTAGTAATGCGGTTTGCAGTCAGAATCTTGCAAGCTGTCAAATTAAAGTCTGTGCATAGTTCACTTAGGGGCTTTTGGCTTCAAGCAATGTTTAGGGTCTATTGTTTTAAGTCATGTCTTTCTGTTTCAAGCAATTCTTCGCAGTATCTTCAGCCTGGACAATTCTAACTTCTATTATCATTCATACACCTATCATTCACCTGTCTGTCAGGCCTTAAGGTTATTTTTTTTATTTTGTCTAAAATTCTTTTCTTTTTTTTCTTTCACTGCCTCTTGGGCCCGCTCCTCTCTCCCACCCCACCTTCACGGGGGGCTGGGCTGAGCCGCTGGCAGGGGACCGGGGAGGGGGCTTTCCGCGTGTCTCCCGCTCCCCACCAGATTGCACTTAAGGGGCCTGGTTAGTGGGGGGAGCCGCTGCACTTGGAGCTACTCCTCCCCTGTGGTCACGGAGCTCATGGGGAGTAGAGCCGCGGCAGAGCCCTCAGGCGCACAGTGCGCTGGCCAGCCACTCGCATTTTCCCGTGCTCTGCCATGGCGGCGAGAGCCAGGAACACGACTCGCTGGGACGCAGGCTCACCCCTCCCCCACAACAACAGGGAAACAGGCGCGGTGGCGCCTCCCCGCACCGTGGCTGACCACGGCCCAGTCGAGTCTTAGGAGGGGGTGAGTGAGCCCGGGGCCGGGGATTGGGTCCCGCCATCTGGCGGAGGTACCAGAATCCGTCCTCCTGTGGCTGGGGCGTCAGATTATAGACTCCCTTCACCTCTTCGAATCCCTCAGAGGAGGTGGATGACCTCCTGACCTCCGCACTCCTAGGGAGGGAACCCTCGTTCAGGGGATGGCTGCTGCTTCCCCCTTGCAGGAAGCAGGCAGAGAAGGAAGCATCAGGGAGGAGAGATCCTCACTCCAGTCAGAGAGAGCCTCCCCCCAGAGAGGCAGGGGCAGAAAGAGAAGACCCGAGAAAAACTCAGCTTCCCGCTCCTGTAGGAGTTCATCATCATCATCCTCTCCCCCATCTAGCTCCTCATCCTCTGCCCCCCACCCCCAGATGCCACTCAAACCATAGGGGAAGAAGGACTAAGGGGTCCAGCTCCTCTCGCTCTAGGAGAGGCAGTTGTGGGGATCGGGGACCTGAGAGGGGGACCCCTGAGAGGCGGAGGAGGGAATGGGGAAGCAACCACACCAGATAGGGGGGAAAGCAGCGAGGTTGTGCCTGGAAAAACAAGCCCTCAGGGTGGAATAGGGCTATCAGGATTATTAGTCCCTAGCCTGCCTCATCACAGGGCACCGGAGTATGCGCACTTCCTTATTGCTGCTTATGCTACCACACACGAGGGGAGCAGAGAGGGTAAGGGGAAATATATCACGAGTGGGAGACAGGGGTGATCACGCCCCAGGAAGGGGATAGGGTAGGATGGGTCTTGTATCCACAGGAAGGGCCCAGGGTTTAGTGCTCCCCAAAATCCCACCGGAGTACAAACTTACGTCTTTTCCACCACACACAGCACCCAGTCACTCGCCTCTAGCACTCACCACAATCGCTCAGTCCACACGCACACCACAAGGTCAACAGAGTCAGGAGTCCACGCTACCACCAAGGAAAGGGGCCAGTCTCACGGGCACAAGGCTCTGATCACCAGCAGCGACAACAGCGCAGCAGAAGGCTTTTATGCTAACGCTCAGGGCGTTGCCGCAGATGCTCTGAGCGGCATAGTGGTCGGGGCGTGGCTTCCGCTGTCCGTGTCCGGCCTCTGACTCCGTCCCCTGGAGCGCTGCCTGTACGGAGAAGTGGAGTGATGCTCCCAGTTGTGTCAGGCTTGGAGGCATCCCGCTGGAGCGTTGCTTCAGCATCCGAGGGCTCCCTTATCTGTTCTGATGGTGGGGGCTCGGTGAGGAGTCCTGGCGGTGTTTGTGAGCCCGGCGTTGGGGGGCGAGGTCTGACCGGCGGAAGCAGGGTGCATGGGGGCGTGGTCCCAGGTGCTGCGTTCCTAACAGCAGGAGACCCAAAGGACCAGGGCTAAAGCCGCTAGGCTCAGCTCCCCCCCCCCGACATCTCCCTCCCCCCACCCCCAACAAGGAGGATGGGGAACTCTCTGACCTACAGTCAGAAGCTGGGGATGCAGGGGAAGAATCTGCAGGGGAGAGATTCTTTGAAGCGGAGCAGTTTAGCAAGCTCCATGCTAAAGTAGCAGCGGAGTTGGCCATCTCCCTGCCAGCCCAGCCGGTAGAAGAACAGGAGACCCCTACGGAGAACAAGCGGGCCTTCCCTAGGGGATCCACACCTTCCCCAGAGTTGCCCCTAACCAAGTTCTATATTGATACTATCAAGGGGAAATGGGATCACCCAGGTAGATTTAAGGGGCCACACAAATTTATTAATAAATTTTATACAATCCCACTCCCCTGGGAGGAACTGATGACCCTACCAAAGGTAGACGCAGGGGCAGCAGATTTGTCTAAATCAGCTGCCCTCCCAACGGAGGGGGAGGGGTTTCCCATAGATCCCCTTGATAGGAAGGTGGAGATAGTGCTCAGGAAAAATTATGAGGCCTCCGCACTAGCCCTCAAAGCTACAGCTTCCGCATCTAGCTTCAGCAGGGCAGCCTTCCTATGGGCCAGAAACCTAGCCTGCAAGAAAGAAACTGAAAGACAGCTTTAAGAAGCTGGCCCTGGACGCCATCCATCTAAATGCCAGAGCCATGGCAACCAGCGTGGTGACTTGCTGCTCAATCTGGCTTTGCCAATGGAAGGTAGGCCTCCCGTCCAAGGCGGTCCTGATAGGAGCCAGATACCAGGGCAAGAAGCTGTTTGGAGAAGCCATGAACAACGTCCTCACCACCAAACCAGAAAAGAAAAAGGCCCTACCGCTGATTCTACGGAAGTCACAAACAAGAGCTCCTTTCGTCCCAGAGCCTCCACTCGCAACCACAGAGGTAACTGGAAGAGGGACCTTTGCCCCGGAAAACCTAGGTGGCAGTGAAATTGAAGAGGGGGAGACCAGTTCCAGCCCAAGAGACCACAGCCTGCAAACGCGAAGCGGCCCAAGTCCCCGGATGACTGGACACTGCCTCCTCTGAGTTCAGAGGCGTATATTGGGGGGAGGCTACAGCTTTTCACAGATCAGTGGACACACTCATCTTCAGACCAGTGGGTGCTAGAGACAGTGGCCGAGGGTCACACCATAGAATTAGTCTTTCCACCAAGGGATCGTTTTCTACCATCACCACTATCAAAGGATCAGATAAAAGCGGGCAAGACTGTAAAGGCAATCCAACACCTGCTGGACATAAGGGGAATAGAACCAGTACCTCCTACTCACAGGCATTCTGGCGTGTACTCCATTTTCTTCACGGTCCCAAAGAAAAATGGCGACGTGCGGGCCATTCTGGACTGCAAGTCACTCAACAAGAGGGTCAGATACCAGAAGTTCAGAATGGAAACGCTGAACTCCATCACAGCGTCCCTTCAGCCTGGAGACTTCTTAACCTCTATCGATCTCCGGGAAGCCTACCTTCACATTTCCATCCAATCATCTCACCGGAGATACCTGAAATTCACGGTCGATGGTCAACACTTCCAGTTCTGAGCTCTCCCTTTCAGACTCTCTTCATCACCGAGGGTATTCACAAAGGTGCTAGCAGTATTGGTGGCACACTTGAGGACACAGGGCATCCACTTTTATGCATACCTAGACGACATCCTCTTGAGGTCCCCATCCCGAGAGCAGAGCCTAGCCGACCTACACCTGACAACCAGGTGCCTGGAAGCTCACGGTTTTTTGATAAATAGGGAGAAGAGTTGTCTGATCCTGTCCACGTGCATTATACACCTGGGAGTCCGGTTGGATACCCTTCCGAACAGGGTCTTCCTCTCAGATGAGAGAATGGACAAAATACGGCTTCTTCTAACGCGTCTGAGGAGAGAAGAAGAGTCGGACCTCATGTTCCTCGCACAAGTCCTGGGAAGCATGGTCTCATGCTTAGAGACAGTGGCGTGGGTCAGACTACACTTACAACCTCTCTAAGCTTTCCTTCGCCCCTATCATGAGGAGATAGTGAACAGCACTCATCTCTACGTCGAACTATCCGACAAATTGAAACAACAGTTGAGCTGGTGGTCCTTTCCAAGGCGCCTGGAGAAGATCCTACCCCTGAGAGACCCGGAGAGGACGATCATAACAACAGATGCAAGCAACTGGGGGTGGGGAGCGCACTGCAAGTTCGGATCATCCCAGGGCAGGTGGCACGAACACGAACGAGACTGGCACATCAACAGGTTGGAACTGAGAGCAGTCTGCCTGGCCGTACTCCACTTTGCCAATCACCTCACAGGATCCCACCTTCTGATTCAGATGGACAGCACCACAGCCATGGCATTCATAAATCACTAGGGAGGTTCTCGCTCGAGTTCACTGTAAGAGGAAACGACGCTGCTGTTCAGTTGGGCAGAGAATCGATTGAGTTCAATAAAGGCAATCCACATTGCCGGGAAGATCAATATGACAGCGAATTGGCTGAGCCGTCAAGTAACAGACCCGGGAGAGTGATCCCTCTCCCCAAAAGCGTTCACTCTAATCGGAGAAAGATTCGGCGAACCCGTGATGGATCTGTTCGCGTCATCGAGCAACGCCAAGGTCCACCTCTTCCTGTCCCAATGAAGAGACCCAAAGGCAGTGGGAATAGACGCCCTATCGGTGACTTGGCCGAGAGGGCTTCTCTACGCTTCCCCCCATTCCAATTCTTCCACGGCCTTCAACAAGTCCGTCGCCAGCGGGCCCAGGTCATCCTAGTGACACCGTTTTGGCTTCGTCGACCCTGGTTCTCGGAAATTCTGAGCCTGATGGTATCACACCCACTCCAACTCCCGACATGGACGGATCTACAGTCTCAGGGCCCACTGCTCCATCCAAACGTAAGAAAACTGGCTCTCACGGTCTGGATGCTGAACGGAGACAGATAGCCTCTATGGGGTGTTCCGGATCGCTACTGGATACCTTGTTGTCTTCCAGGTGGGAGTCGACTAACAAGATCTATACTAGAACGTGGGACAAGTTTACCCAATGGTGCTCACAACGTCACCTCCGTCTAATGGAAGCAGGTCACTTGGAAGTTTTTCTGTTTCTACTGGAGGGTCTGGAAAAGGGGCTGAAAGCGAACACGATCAAGCGACAACTCTTGACTTTATCCAGCATCATTGGCTTTACAGTTCTGCCACCTATTGCCACGCATGCGCTGGTCAGAAGTTTCATTAGAGCAGTTGAAGCCCTCTCCCCTCCGGTACAACATAGATTTCCTACGTGGAGATTTAATATTGTTCTGGACGCATTGACCAAGCCTCCTTTTGAACCATTGGACAAGGTTTCCTTTTTCCTTATGTCCATTAAGACTCTCTTTTTAGTAGCGGTCAGATCTGCCCGCAGGGATTCCAAGTTGGGGGCTCTATCGATTAATCCGGAACTATGTATCTTCCACCCGGATAAGCTGGTCCTGCGCCCAGACCTGTCCTTTCGATCAAAAGCAAACTCGATTTTTCATAGGGAGCAATAGCTGGTGTTACCTTCTTTTTGCCCCAAACGCCAACACCAGAGAGAGAGGCTGTGGCATATTCTAGACATTAGACGGGCTGTCAAAATCTACCTAGATAGGACCCACCCGTTTAGATCAGACTCTTCCCTTTTTATTAACTTAGGCAATAAGAGTAAGAGGACGAGCAAAACATCGCTTTCTTCTTGGTTGAAAGCATGCATCATAGAAGCCTATAAGGCTCGGGGAGGTCCCTGTCCCGCAGGGGATTTTAGTACATTCAGTTAGAAACGCAGCGGCTAATGCATCATTGCTGGGTAGGGCTTCACTAGAGGAAATATGTAGGGCGGCCACGTGGGCGTCTGTGCATACCTTTGCCCGCCACTACAGACTCATGTCCTTGGCTCAGCGGATGCGGCCTTTGGGCAGAGGGTCCTTCAGAGGGTTCTTTTGAATTAGTGGCTGGACTCCCTGGGGGGCCAGGGCACTTGTTTGCTAGTGGGAATCTACCCTCCCTGGAGAGGTTCTGCTTGGGGACGTCCCATCAGTAAAGACCATCTGAATTTTCCTTCTTCCTCCTCTCAGGACAGATGGTTTTCATCCCGCCCTCTGTGGGATTCCAGGCACCAGGGGGACTGGGAGGTGGTTTCACCTTCTTCCTCTCACCTTTATTAGGTCACTCTCATGGCTGTTTCTGAGCTTGTTGCTATGTTCTCTGTCCTTTCTGGTGGGGGACAGGGTGTCTTTTTCTTACTGTCATGTTACATTTTCTGGTTAACAGTTCATATTTGCTTCAGTTGGTTTGTTTAGTTTCCTAAGTGGCTTTGGCAGTCTCATCCTGGGGTTAGATGGTGAGCTGTGCCCCTCCCAAAGGATGAGGCTGTCAATAAAATTGATCCTGCCTATCCAAGGGAAGGAGGGGCACATCCCATCAGTTAAGACCATCTGTCCTGAGAGGAGGAAGAAGGAAAATTCACAGGTAAGAAATTTCCCGTTCTCAGCCTTCTCATAGCTCTCCTGCTGTGAGCTTCAAAATGGAACTTGCTGGTAGCTTCAAAAGCTAACACTGAACTCCCTTCTTAGTCTGTGCACAGCTCTCCCAAGCACAGACTGCTGTGAGATGAATAGAGCACAGAGAGGGCTAATCCATGTTTAACTCCTATCTAGGCTCTGTGCTTGGGGGAGCTGTGAGCAGGCTTAGGGCATTTTTAGACGAGATAAAAAACGCAGCTGATCCTTTAATCAGCCGCCTTACTTTGTTCTCGTCTAAATGCTTCACATGGTTTGCAGCCGTGTCCTTCCAGTTTGTCTAAATGCTTCACGCGGTTTGCAGCTGCGTCTTTCGCGTGTCAGATCGGCCCTGCAATCCTTCCCCCTCAAATCCGCATCAGCGAGCTGCCATCACGGTAGGGAGTTTGCGTGTATCCAAACTACACTACAAACTACATGCTTATTTAAAAGCGCCCTTAGAATGGAGTTTGCTGGCAGGTGCACTAAACAGCTTGACTTGCTGGGTAAAGACCCAGTTATTGAACTTCAGGCAACAGCAGCTCCTTCCAGGACAGAGGAATTTGGTACGGGTTCCTTTTGGGGAAGGAGGAAAGGATGAGTGTAGAGAATGAGGAGGCTGACAGGGGAGTGGATGAGGGATGAGGGGAAATATTATATCCTCCTGCTACTCCAAATCAACCAGCTCCACCAAAATTATTAATCACCAGCTGCCACTGAGGAGAAGTTTGTGTGTGTTTGGCTTTAGTAAGCTAGACAGAGCTATATCTTTAGCTGATGTAAACCAGCATAGGTACGTTAACTTCATTAGAGCCTTACGGATTTCCCAAAGCTGAGAAACTGTCTATTATCTGTAAACTATCTATATAAACAGTGTCATACTCTTATGTAATTTTTGTGTTATAATGTGGACTTCACATACAAGCTTGGAAAGGAAGATTTGTATGAAAATGTCTCTCATGTTTAATGTTGGGAGTGATCATCGGTGACTCTCTTCTTTGTAGACTATTCCAACAAAAGACAGAATTGAAGGTCTTCTTTCTTTTAAAGAGAAGAGGCCCCCTCGCTACAAGGGAGAATAGCAGAAACTTTTGCCTTTAAAGTACAAATAAGATAAGAATACTGCTGGAAGGACCTTTTGGCTGCTCCTTTGCCTCAGAACATGGAGAAATATACCTACATTACTACATCTGGAATGTGTCCCTACATGTATATGGCTCAAATATATGTACCAAGTCACACTTGTTTTGGATTATGATGGTTGCTCCTACCTGCAAGGTCACAGAATCATACAGCATTTTTTATTTCATATGTATTAAACTTTCCATTCCACAAATTAAATACATAATGTAAATTCTTTATATAGGAAAAGCTTATAAAGTAATATTAAATTTATGTCTGTTCTACTATTTTATCAAAATAAAAGTGAATTCTGCACACCAAAAATGTGAAATTATACCAAATATGGTTTCTAAATGATTCTGGAGATCAACAAGAATCATGTTTATTCTAGCTGAATATGTAAATTATTAATAAAGTTAGTTGAAATGAGAAGATTGTTTGGGAGATTATTTATGCTGTTATGAATAAGATGAAATCAGTTTTGAAACTTTGTCGCAGTTATGGTTTTCTGTCAGTGAGGTAATCAAGATAACATGGATTTAAATGTACTAAATTATGGCTCATTGAACATCAGCCCTTTTGCACTGCAGCATAAATATTAAACTGGATTCTTCCCCAAAGTCACCTGACTATTGCTGTTGAGTAGGTATTTGATTTGTCTGATTTACATTATTTGATTCAGTCATATTTTGTTTTCAGGCTGCATAAAACCTTATCATTTCGAGCAACACAGTTTTAAAGTTAGACATTTTCTTCCAGCTTTATAGTGTTGGCTCTTGTTTGGCCATTTTACAGGTTCTGATAACCATATCTATAGTATAGGATCAAAAAACCTTTGGTTTAAGAATTCAACCATACTCCAAAAAGCATAGAAATTGTTACATCTCCCACCTTAACATTTGCGCTGTGTACGCAATAAAGACATTAGACAGCCTCATATATTGAGCTCACTTGCAAGCAGGGACCGCGTCTATTTCTATGTTCTGTACAGCACCAGGCACATGGCTGGTGCTATATAAATGTTAATAATAATAATAATAATAATAATAATCTTAGGCTGTGCTGTGTAATTGGGCACAATATGCGAGACTGTCCAGCGTCTTTTCTGTTTACATGGTGTGCAAGTTAAGGCAGGAATCTTAACTTACAATTTCCATGCTTTTTGGAGCATGGTTGAATTTGTAAGAGCCTTAACTCCTCTCTTAACCAAAGGTTTTTTGATCCTATAATTTCCATGTTTTTTGAAAGGGGAATACAATAAATTCCCCCTCCTGCACACTACCGTGTGGAAAAAATAGACTCACTTTGGTCTGGCCTCTAACATGCCCATGAACAGCTTAAGAAGGCCATAAGTTCCCACATCCAAAGCAAGGTTATAGATATAGATACCATATCTTTCCTTATGGACTGATACCTTGCCATATGGTTGTGGGACAGATGCCTTGCCTCATAGACTGATTTTCGTATAACAGATTTTTAATTAACAAAATTAACTATTTTATAAATTAATGATATTTATATATATTATTTTTAACTTTTTTATACAAACATTTTTTACTTTATTATTTTTTCATAATCTAACCTATACCTATAACCGAACTAACCTATTTACCTAATCTAACCTATTTTAAGATATAATCTATTTACCTAATCGAGTCTATTTTAATTTATGACCTAATTAACATAAGATTAAATGAAATAATAAAATATAACTTAAATATCGGGGGGTCAGACACGTTCATTTTACTGCACACTTGGAAAGAACTGGGCATGGTGGTAGTGGCAGGAGGTCAGGCAGACCAGACACACTCTGTACCCTGGAAGTCTCGATTGCTGCACAGAGCAGCTGCCCGTGCCCTGGTAAACCTCCCATGCTGCCTTCTGGCCCTGGACGAGGGAACAATAGCTGCACAGGTGGTGTACTTTCTGTGACAGGTCTCACCACTTTCTGACAAGGCCATCGTATGCTATCTGCAGCCCATCAGTTACTGCCCACACAACCTGAATTCCCTCCTGAATCTGCATTAGGGCACTGGGCAGAGATGGTGCCGCTTCTGGACCAGGTTGTGGAGGAACGGGTGTGAGCCCCCCTGTGCACCACTGCAGTGTAGCAGGTATGCCACGCCTATTTCGGGGGGTTGAATGAAGTAATTCCAGTTTGGGGATGAGCACTCCCTCCGTCCTCCCTGCCCAACATGGCCACGAACCTGCCCCACAAGGTCCACCATCCTCCCTCCCCCAACTCCCGACGCCTCCATTCCCAAACACTTCACTAAATCTGTCACTGCCCTATTGCAAATGAATGGAGTTACGTGCCGTCATTTTCCAAAACTTTTAGTCAATTTTCAGGACTTTCCGGGATTTTAAAACACACGTCCAACACAATGGTTCTTCCCTCCACCCCCACCTGGATCAAGCCACTCCTAAGCTTCAAGTTCACAGGGAGGGCTAGTGGCTGCCTCAGACCTCCTAGAGCAGCAAATATCCTTGCTGCACTCCTCAATAGAGTGTCCAGCTTGCCCACTGTATCCGTGCCAACATTCTGTGCATGAATTACATGTTCAATGTGTATCTGAGGCTGCTGGATGAGGTCATTTGGAGGCTTGGGGTGAGGTGTCATCAATATGCTGATACTCAACTCTACCTCTCTTTTTCATCTGACCCAGGTCCCGCAAACCCGGTGATTTCCCAATGCCTGACTGCTGTTGACGACTAGATGAGGGTGAGCCAACAAAAATTGAATCCTGACAAGACTGAAGTGATGATGGTTGGCCAGTCCTGTGACTTGGAGGGTGTTGAGACATCTGTCCAATGGGGTCTAGCCCCCACTGGTCAATCAGGTTTGCAGTCTAGTGCTTCTAAACCACTCGCTGCACCTGGATTGTCAGGTTGCAGCGGTGGCCAGGAGCACTCTTCACCAACTCCATCTGGTAAGGAGGCCTTTTTTCTGTCTGGCTTAGATCTGACCATTGTCATCCATGCTTTCATCATCTCGAGGTTAGATTACTGCAATGGGGCTGCCCTTGATGACTGGTACAGAATGCGGCCGCCTGACTCCTTTCAGGGACGGGTCGCTGGGAGCACATTACACCTGTGCTCCTAAGTCAACCTATAGCATTCCAGGCACAATTCAAGGTGCTTGTTTTGACCTTTAAAGTCCTTAAACGTTCTGGGTCTCATAAATCTGAAATCTCGCCTCTTACCATGTTCCATCACAAGCCCTACGCTCAGCCAGGGGCGCCCTCTTGCGGGTTCCATGTGTTACCCTTGTCCATAGGACGGGGCTGTGCATTGCTGCCCCAGTTTTATAGAACTCCCTTCCCTGGGAGGTTCACTTGAGCCTAAGCATCTTCCGGAGACGGTGTAAAACCTTTTTATTTGAAAGAGTATTTGGCGAGTGGGGATGAGGGTTGATTGGGTTATTGGATAGGGTTGTGGAGAAGGTGGGAGTTTTGAGAGGAGGGAGGAGCATTATACTATATGAATTTTAGTGTTGTTTTATGGATTACAAACTACCCTGAGCCTTTGTGGGAAGGGTAGCATATACATTTGAAAAATAAAATAATTTCGCAAGTTCACTCTCTGCATTGGATAAGAGAACATTTTGCAGTTCTCTGAACTTAAAAACTACACAACGAACTTTAAAAACTGAAACTCGGGAAATGACTAGAATGCACACTTGAATTTTCTGTCATCTTCACCACCAGACATATAACATTAAACACACCTTTCTCTGTCGACAGGAGACAGTCGCAAAAAACAGGGGGAAAAACCCATCTGTCTTCAGTTTTCAAACTCATACAACTCAGTTGTTTCTCAATGGACCTGTCTTACACTTGGACAGGTTCTACCCCGCAACCAATCGACCCTCCCTACACAATTTCACTTTCATAGGCCAAGTCATCTTGATTTTATAAGGAGCAGACTTTCCATGATTTTAACAGAGTGCAAGCCGCTTCTATAGAGCTGCTCCTGTAGTTCTATAATACAGCGGTACTGAATTAAAATGTTATTTGTTCTCTTGAGCCCACTGTGTTTTTTCCACATTTGGAACTAAATCCTGTGGGCTTTGAAGTGAGATAACTACTGTACTATTTATGTGAGTGGGCTATGGAAAATGTCCTCTTTAAAGCATTCTGTTAACTTGACTGGTAAATAAATTAGGTTTAGTTGTCAAAAGTTAACTTATTTATTATGAAAACAACCCGCTTCATGTTTAGTTAATATTGGCTTTGTGAAGCATCTACATGTTCTGCTGTTGCTGCAAAATTAGTTATGGTCATCCTCCAGATCTATGGTGATGGAGCAACTGATGAACATGAAATGACAAGAACTCATTAAAATTCTTATTTAACCATATCTTTATATGCAAATTGATTATACTTGGTGGAACACACACTTTGTTGACTGATAAACTTGCTGAGTTCATCATTTTGTGCATGAAAATTTGCAAGTAAAGTACTGTTACTTGGTTGGTAGTTATTTAAGGCCTTCAGGATCATTTTCTCTTGTTTCCAAAATGCTAAAATGTCAGTTTCATTTTTACTGAGTAGGAAATAAATTATGTTAATAGTAGAAAAATATTAAGGCTATGCTGAATGGTTGTGTCTTGTAACTTTGATATATGGTCTAGTTCATTGGCATTGATTGAACTGCCTTTAGTTTTCTAACAAACACCGATTAAATGACTGCACTGTATGTACAAAAAAACAAATGCCTGAAGACTGTGAATATTATATTCATTGTGTGTACTCTTGCTCTAGACTCCTAGTGCTGATTTAAGGGAAGTATTTTGCTGGTAGAAGTGACATATTCTTTTTCTCAGGGAAACATGTCATGCTGGCACTTATTATTGAGGCCCTCCTCTAGGAGTCTGCAGTTTTAAATATTGCAAAGTGAGTAAAAAGTGATGTTATAATAGTGATAGGCCAGTATGCTCAAATAGTTTTGAGGGCAGTGATTATATAAAAAAGACATATTAGATAAACTATTTGCCTGTACTAGAAAACATGAAATTACTTTTTGTCTGTATTAAACAATATGAAATCACATCAAAACTGCTTCATCTGGATTAATTAATGGCAATATTATAATTCTGCTTACAGAATGGAGAGGAGTGCCCTTGACTCCCCATCATGAGTGATGTGGTCTGCCCTTCCTTCAAATAGTGGAGTTCAGCTTTATCACGTCCTTGTACAATTTTCTTGTCCTCTATTTTTCCTTCACGCTCAGCAGCAATATCAGTGCTGCCTGCTCCTTCCAGTAACCTTCTGAAAGATTTTTTCCCCCACAGCCCTGTGCAGGAGAGGTATAAGCAACCTTTGTCTTTGTCCTATCAAACCCATGTTTACAGTCTGTATCTCCTTCCCTTCGGGTCCATTAGTATTTTTACTATACATGATTTATAATACCTCTCAGTACTCAGTACAACACCTCTAAGGTAGAAACATGAACAAAGATGGTTAAGCAGGAGCATTTTTTCTAACAGTAATAGTGTGTTGCTATTATGATGACACTTATATAACCTTCAACTGAATTACTAGAAACTGTTACAACCCCTACAACTTGAAAGTTAAGCAAGTTAATAATCACTTAGAGGGCATTGGTGTATGGAACATTTCTAGGTAGTTTGTAGAGCAATTTCTGCTAATCGTGGAATACTGACACAAGTAGTGTTACATTTCCAGATGTTCTTAACCTACTACACTAAAATAAGTGCCAGTTACATTATGCTCACCTGCGTGTGTGTGTCTGTGTGTGTGTTCTTTGCTATAAATTTCGCCATGATTATTTCTTGATGACATCAAAACCATGTGTTAGTAAACTCCTCGGAAGAACAAACCAAATTGCAAAGATACTAGCAGAGAATTTGTGTACAAAAAGGAATGATTGGTTTTGGTACTAATTAAAACTTGTGACTGGAGATAGGAGATAGAAAGAAAAGATGTAGAATGGTGGAGTTTAGTCAAGCAGCTGCATCTATCACTCCCATCTTGACAAAGTGAAAATGCAGATTCTCCTTCTGTCCCCTGTCAGTGCTCCGCACGGGTAGATCTGCGTGTGGCCGACAGGAGGCAGAAGAAGAATTTTCTGTTGTGCGCATGTGCAGCTACCATCCTCCTCAGTCGAAACTTCTGCCTTCGGCTGTCAGGAGGTGAGCTACAGCTCTCCGAAGGAAAAGAAGAAGCAAAAAAAAAGAAAAAGAAGAAAAGGAACGGCATAGAGTGTGCTCGTACTTAGAGCTGCACCAGCTCAGGCGGCGAGGGTGCCGGGGAGAGCCGGCCCGTACAAGCTGCCGCGCAAAGCGCCCGGGAGCTGGAGAGCGGGGCGTGTTTGGAGCAAACTCCAACACCCCCCCCAATACTCCACCGACGTCTCGGTCCGGGGGAAGGCCGCCCAAGGTTGCCGCGCAAAGCGCCCGGGAACCTGAGCACAGGGATCGGGGGAGCTGCTCGCCCCTCCCGCCTGCACACAGCTACAGGGAATAGGATTCTCACCGGACCAGATGTGGTGCTGCGCCCGCCCCGAGACCAGGGTCTCGCCGTAAGTAGGCCCAGCGGGCACAAGTTTTCAAGCGTACAGCCCCGTTCTCTCCCCCCACACCGCAGGGGGCTACAGTCCAGGGGTGATGGAGGGAGCTCCTGACACAGAAGTGCCTCAGGCAGCCTCAGGGCAGGGGAGTTCAGCCATGGATATTCCATCGCTGGCGGCATCCATGGAAAAAATTCAAAAATCACTAGACCATTTATGGGAATTGCAAGGCAAAGGCTCTGACATCCCCTCCCACTCCGCCTCAGCCCCCCAAAAGGCGGGAAAATCAGCAGTCAAGGCGGCAAAGAGGGGCAAGCGACCACCAGGGGGCTTCCTTCCAAAACTTCTCAGATCTCCTCAACACTGCTGATGAGAGTGAGACTGAAGTGCAGGCTAAAAGACCTAGAGACCAGAATCAGTCAGGCCTGGGGCTTGAATCAGATTGCGAGTCTGATCAGGAGTGGGAGGATCTGGATGAGCAGAACTAAGTGGAATATCAGGACCCCAGGGATAAAGAAAAACAATTCCCCCTCCCATGTAGGGATGAGTTTATGGCCCAAGTAGTTAAAACCCTCCACTAATGCAGAAACCGCCAAAGGAGGCCTCGTCAGACTCCCAGGAAGAGGATGATATATTCCCTCCGTCCATGGCAGGGACTCGGGGGCCCCCTTAGACAAGGCCTTCAAGAAGTTAATTCTGGAGGAGTGGAAACAGCCTGACAAGACTAAGAGGATGAATAAGATCCAATCCTCTTTATATTCCATCTCCAGAAAAAAGGAACCACTGCTAAAAAATCCAAAGCAGCGGTATCAGTGGCCAAACAAACTGTCTTCCCCACAGAGGGAGACTGTTACCCCAAGGATGCCACAGACAGGGTATAGAGGCTTCCTTGCAAAGGGGCCTAGACTGCTCCTCCACAGCCATGAGGGTTAATCTCATTTCCTCGTATGTGGGTAGAGCACTGTTAGCATGGACCCAGGAAGCTCAGGGTCCGAATATCTCTGACAGAAGGGCCCAGGTCCTGTCTGCTCGAATTAATTTGGCAACTGCGTTCCTTGTGGATGCGACAGTAGACGCCATGTCCTAGTTTGCAAGGGCGGTGGCAACCACTGTAGCGGGAAGGCGTAAATTATGGCTTAGGACCTGGCCGGGGGACCCCACTGCAAAAAATCTGCTCTCAGCCTCCCCTTATAAAGGGTTTTAGCTATTTGGCGTCTTTCTGGACAGTGTTCTGGCAGATGCCAATGATAAATCAAAACAGAGAAACCTACAGCAGATGACGGTAAAAAAGACGCCTTTTCGTGCCCCTTACCTTAGGAACAGAGGGGGATATAGTGCAGGGTATGGCCTTTTTCGCAGGCAGGGACAGTATAGGTTCGATCAACCGAATTGATTCACTCCCCGCAGAGGATCACGAGGCCAAGGATCCAGATTCGACAAACAGTGCTCAAGGCCTTTTCCTCAGGCAAGAAAGCCCGATGCATGATTGTCCGGGGGCAATGCAGGTGGGGGGCAGGCTTCAACATTTTTACAACTGTTGGGCAAAGTCAATATCAGACGCCTGGGTTCTGGACTGTGTAAATCACGGTTACAGCATCGAACTAAGAGGCACACCCCGGCACGGCTTTATTGCATCCCCAAAGTCAGCAAAGCCCCCAAAACATCAGTCAATGCTTCTGGAGATACAGAGGCTCCTAGCAATAGGGGCAATAGAACAAATGCCCCCGAGCCAGCGGGGCCTGGGACTATACTCTATCCTGTTTCTAGTGCCCAAAAAGACAGGTGTCTGGAGAGCAGTGCTAGACCTGAAGGCGCTGAACAAGACAGTGCGATATCAGCGGTTCAAAATGGAGACAGTCTCGTCTATTTGCCAGGTCATCAGGATCGGAGATTGGTTAGCGTCCCTGGACCTCAGGGACGCTTATCTCCATATCCCGATAGCCGAGCCACATCGCCAGTGGCTGCGGTTCTTCTATCAAGGGGAGCGTTACCAGTTCAGAGCTCTTCAGAGCTCTTCAATTCGGCCTTTCGTCAGCCCCAAGAACCTTTACCAAAGTCTTGATTCCCCTGATAGCGAACCTACGGAAGGAGGGAGTCCACATCTACCCCTACCTGGACGACCTCCTCATCAGGGCCCACTCCAGGGAAAGGACCATAGCGGATGTAGCCAAGACAGTAAGTTATCTCGAGATCCACGGCTTCCTGGTCAACAAGGAAAAGAGCCATTTGACACCGACTCGCGAACTACAACACCTAGGCGTGCTGATCGATACTTCCTTAGGCACCGCATGCATACCACCGGACAGACAGCAGCGCATCAGGTTGATGGTAACCCAGCTGAGCTACCAATCCCGGGCAAGACTAAAACACCTAGCACAACTGCTCGGCCTACTAGTATCCTGCACCAAGCAGGTACAATGGGAGCATTTCCATCTTCGCCCCTTGCAACAGCTGCTGAGGCCTATGCAAGTAGAGCTCACAAAAGGTCTCAATCCTTGGGTGCAAATACTAAGAGGTTTTCGAAGATCAATGTCCTGGTGGTTAGGGGACGAGACGTTTACCACCGACATCCCTTTGTCAGATCCCAGTCGTACGGTCATAACAATGGACGCCAGCCTGACGGGCTGGGGAGTCCAATGGGATCCTCGTCGGTACAGGGGCTGTGGTCCCCCTTGGAACGCAATCACCATATCAGCGTCCTGGAGCTCAGAGCGATTCGCTTGGCCCTGCAGCAGCTGGCCCCCAACATAAGGGATTCGCATATTCTGGTCTACACGGACAACACAGCTGCAAAAGCTTATATCAACCATCAGGGGGGATCCAGGGCGCCAGCGCTCCAATGGGAAGCTGTGAGATTGTTCTCGTGGGTACAACACAATCTGAGCTCAATAAAAGCGCTTCACATGAAGGGAACGGACAACATCCAAGCGGATTGGTTGAATCGGCAATCGCTGGACCCTCACAAATGGCAGCTCCACCCGGAAGTGTTCCAGACCTTGACAACGCGATTCGGACAACCGGTGATGGACCTATTTGCAAACAAACACTCCAAGCAAGTACGGAGGTACATGGCAAAATTCACAGACGGAGAAGCGGAGGTGATAGACGCACTCAATCAGCAATGGCCAAAGGGCCTACTTTATGCCTTCCCTCCGATCCCATTGATATCCAGAACGATAGTCAAAATCTTCAGAGAACAAGCCCAGGTGATCCTGATTGTCCCCTACTGGCCAAGGAGACCATGGTTCTCCGATCTGGTGGAACTGAGCTTGGATCGACCGCTACATCTCCCACTACGACCAGACCTATTGTTCCAGGGTCCTCTCTGGTGCGACAACATTGCCATATTGAAACTGACGGCATGGCACTTGAGCGCACAGCATTGAGGGCGCAGGGCTACTCTTAGGCCGTCCTGGGCACGTTACAACAGGCTAGACGCCCAGCCACCAGAAAGGCCTATAGTTCTTCCTGGAAAACTTTTGCTCGTTGGGCAGGCAACAAGGGTGTGGATCCTACTCAGGCTGGGGTACATGTCATTCTACAATTCCTCCAGGAAGGATTAGAAAAGGGGCTGAGACCGAACACATTGGCCCGCCAGGCAGCCGCCATTGCATCCGTCTTGCAGTCAATCTCTCATAAGAAGATTCTTCCCCATAGGCAAGTTAGGCAGTTTCTACACGCTGCACGTAATATCTGCCCTCCAGTAGCACACAGGTGCCCCTCGTGGAACCTGAGTTTAGTCCTAGATGCCCTCACAAGAGCTCCTTTTGAGCCCCTGCGGCATGTATCTTTATACATGTTGACCCTTAAGGTCGTGTTCCTAGTGGCAGTCACATCAGCCCGAAGGGTATCTGAACTAGGGGCCTTGTCTATGGAAGACAATTATTGCTCTTTTAAGGAACAGTCTGTCACCCTTAGAGTAGATGAGGCATTAATTCCTAAGGTAAACTCTGCCTTCCATAGGGCCCAGGAGTTAGTTTTGCCCTCGTTTTGTCCCAAGCCTTCTCACCCTAAGGAAAAGGTCTGGCACACCTTGGATGTGAAGAGGGCACTTAGGATATATATTAAAAGGACTCAGGGAATCAGATCCACATCTGCCCTATTTATTAACATCAGACCTAGTTATGGTGGCAAGAAGGCCTCTAAAGTGTTGATTTCCAAGTGGGTAAAGCAATATATAATAGAGGCCTATAAAGCAAAGAATAAGGTTCCCCCTCTGCAAATCTGGGCTCACTCAGTCAGGGGTGCTGCCACCTCTTATGCTTTTAAGGCCAGAGCATCCTATGATGAGATATGCAGGGCAGCAATGTGGTCCTCCCCGCATACCTTCGTCAAACATTATAAATTAGACTTATTTAGATCTGCGGATGCGGCTTTTAGCAGGAGGGTCTTGCAGACGGTTCTGGAAGTTCCTAGGACTGTTTGCTCCCACCCATAGTTCCGGGCTCGGGTACATCCTGTGCGGAGCACTGACAGGGGACAGAAGGAGAAACAAAAATTGGTCACCTACCTCGGTGAATTTGTTTCTGTTCTGTCATCCTGTCAGTGCTCCGGCCCTCCCTGTCAAACAGTGCCTATCTAGGTGGGAGGTCATCCAAGGATACCCAATTAGCAGTTCAGTTTTAGTAAGATTAATAATAAGAATATGTTTACGCTACTCCTAGTTTTAGGGGTCATTAAGTAATTATTCCTACACTGTTCAAGTCCCCAGGAGGGTGCACGGTCGTTAATGAGTTGCATATGAGATTTTTACAGACTAATGGAGACTATCCTCGGCTTGGTCATCGACTGAGGAGGAGGGTAGCTGCACATGCACACAACAGAAAATTCTTCTTCTGCCTCCTGTCGGCCACGCGCAGAGCTACCCTTGCGGAGCACTGACAGGATGACAGAACAGAAACAAATTCACCGAGGTAGGTGACCAATTTTTGTTTCAAGGTTAAAAGCCAGTGTGAGAGTCAGTGTGGTGTGGTGGATAAGGACCTGGGATACCAGAGTTCAAATCTCTTACCCTAGCCAATGACCTCACTAGGTGGCTTTGGGCAAGTCACTACCTCTCAACCTCGGTTCCCCATCTGTAAAATGGGAATATGTGTATGTGTATGTCTGTCTCTCTGACTTTCCCTGTGTGCCCTTTGTAAGCCCACTGGGCAGGGACCTGTCCCTGACGAAAATCTGTGACTGTAAAGTGCTACATATGCCTAGTAGTGCTATAGAAATGATAAGTAGTAGTAGTAGTAGTAGTAAAAGGCCTAGTGATTACAAAAATGTCTGCCTGAAGAAATGGTATACAAATACAAATTTTGAAAACCACTTCTCTGTATTGGATTAGTGTGCTTGATTTTTTTCTTAGCCTTGGGCCTTTTTAGTCCGAGGTTTACAAATGTAACATTTCATTAGCCCATTAAAAAGCTGAAGGGGCATGATAATAGAGATGCCACTGTATTGGGGATGATACTAAATATTCATTTCAAGGTGTGCTTACTATATATACTCTTACCAAAACCTGAGGGATAGGAAAACAGGTAAGAGAAAAAGAATAGCAAGCAGGCAAACAAGGCTGAGAGATGTAGCCTACTGAACATCGTGAGCTTTTTCCTTAGTCTAAATGGATGAAGACATACTTTAAAATGTCATGAAAACCTCTTATGTCTTCCGCACATTTTACTGTTAATTGTCTTTGTGCACATTCTGTTCTAGATATTCTGAAATCATGGGATCAGCACCAGAACATGAACAAAATAATTTCCTATCAACTCAACATTTTGAAGGATTTATGTTTAACAAACAAGGTTTCTTTTAGTGTTGTGTTCCCCATCTTACTCCTAGGTGCTAAGTGGGAGCCCAAAGGAGCTAATCTCAATTTTTGAATCCCTTCCCCTGTACCACTCTCTTGTCTTTGTGTCCCTTACAACCCCCAGCTGTAGAGCCCAGATTGGATTGGACTAGCTTGCGCACAGTGTGGTGTAGTGGATAAAGTGGTGGACTTGGATCTCGGAAGCCAGGGTTCAAATCCTGTCCTAGCTATGAACTCACTGGGTGACCTTGGGCAAGTCACAACCTTTCAACCTCAGTTTCCCATCTGTAAAATGGGAATATGTATATTATTATTATTAACAAACATTTATAAAGCGCCAGCAGTGTACCTGGCACTTTACAAAGTAATAAAATAGACACGGTCCCTGCCCCTAGGGCTTACAATCTGAGAGACAGGAGCTGGGGGAGAGACTTAGGAA